>CM077097.1:63637407-63991435 GCA_039513925.1 Platanthera zijinensis | reverse complement strand
CATGGAGTAGTAAAGCAGACTCAGTGCGGCAATATTTCCACAGCTAGTCAGATAGGTTGCTGCTGGAAGCTGTTGTGCACAACTATTATATGCAGCATCAGCTTAAGGATTATGTATTCAGGTTAGTAGAACACCTCTTTTATGTGATTCTAAGAGTGCTATTTCTATTGCTAATAATCCAGTTTTCTCATAGTAGAACTAAGCATATAGAAATCAAATACCATTTTCTTAGAGAACATGTAGAAAAAAGGAGACATCTCATTGGAATTTGTAATAAAGATTATCAAATAGCGATAATTTACTAAGCCTTTAGATGAAACCAATTCAATAAATTCAAAATTGAATTAGGTATGTTAACCATTGATTAATGTATTAACAAAAACATTAACAATGCAATTGAAGTGGTATGTAAGTAGTAAAAGTAATAACAACATAAACAAGTGTAAAAAGGACACATTGAAGTAACACTTACAAGTGGTGTTGAACCAACAAGAAATTGGCTAAGTAAGAATGTGTCGACACATTCAGTAATTATGTGTCGACTCAGAGAAATAATGTTGACAAGTCAGAAATATTGTGTCGACACAGAGAATATGTGTCGACACTTAAGAGTTATATTGTCGACTTAACCAGAATGTAATGTCGACTCAACCAGGAAAATGTGTCGACACTTACAGAATATGTGTCGACACTTATCCTTAGAGTCGACACAGAATTTCTGTCTATCTAAGGTGTCGACATAACCACAAATTGGTGTCGACACTTAGTAGGCTGTAGTAATGTCGAGACAATCGAAGTTTGTGTCGACACATTCCGTCTGTGTCGACACATTTAGTCTGTGTTTGGCGCCATTTGAACTTCTTTCAACAGAAGGTATAAATAGGTGAAAAATGCTTTCTATCGACACGCTTCCAAGGTTTTCGAGACTAAAACCCTGTGTCGACAGTCTATCTTGCTCTCTTCTCTCAAGCTTTCTCGACAATCGATGGTGCCAAGGATGGAAGACAAACGTCATGAGGGGTATGAGTTGGTACGCCAGGCCTTTGCAGATGGCGCCGCCAGATGTTCAAGGAGTATCACCCTCCTCTCCGAGTCAGGGTTAGAATTTCTATTCTCATGAGCCAACAAAAATCTGGAAGAAGGAGGCACGAGTTCTTTATCTCTGCATCAGTCCACTCAACAGCCTCAAGATTAAGTCCAATGTTCAAGGGACTAAGGTGAAGAATACTCCAAGAACTTTGAGAAAAATCTTTCATTACAAGAAGTTGAGAATGAAGAGGAGTTTCTAGTTCTAAGACAAGGGAAGCCCTTCAATGTGTGGACTGGACTCAAGTCTGAAGATTGGAGCTGCATTCAACAGAAAGGTATGAATCAGCAAGGGAAATTCTTGTCTGAAGTTGTTGGAAAGTAATCCTCTGCAAGTCAGGTGGACATGATAGGATTTCTGCCTATATGTTCAGCCTTATGACCAGGATTGTTTTTACAATTCCTACTGATTGGTCAGGAGTACTCTTTGACAAGATCAAAGAAGGAATCAAGAAGCCCAACATGGCTAGAATCATGAGCTTAATCTCATTGGAGTGATCCTGAAGTGATGCAGCAACTGCCAGGACTAAGATCAATCATATGAGAAGGATGGATATGAGACTGTTCTCTAGGTGGGATAGGGTTGCTGTCCAAGGATGTGCCTGAAGAGAGAAGGCCAGACACCCCTGTGAAATCCCCTACTCAATTCAAGAAACTGAATAACTACAAGAAGACCCACTGAGGACACAGGTTGAAGAACAGCCTGACTCAACATACTACAGCAAGTGTCAACACCTGCACAGATACAGGGGAGCAAGTTTCACTCTCCAGCTCAAAATGTATCGACTCCTGATCAGGTACAAGTATAGGGGAGCTAAAGTATTTTACTATAAAAGACATTGCTCATATTTTTGTTACTGCAAGTGTCCACTCCTCCTCTAGATACTACAAATACTGAAGTACAAGTGCAAGAGGAAGCACAGTTAAACTTATCTCAAGATTTAACTGCTGTAGAAGTTACTGCTCAACTGGAATTTACTCTGAGGAGTTATTCCCTGATGTTGATACTACTACTGATAAAGTAGGAGGAGAACCAGAAATTGAGAAGTCCATAGGTATGGCATTGATCAGGAAGCTGAAGTTGAGGCACAAGTTGAGGGGAGCCAGTGGCTGTTGAAGCTGAGCAACAGGTCACTGGGACAGATACAATTCATCCTCCTCAAGAAAGAATTCATTTAGATACTTTCATCTGAAACTGACACTGAAGGAGCCAGGATGGCAAAGAAAAGAAAACTTGTTGTCTTTAAGAGAAGAAGCAAGAATTATAAGCAGGCGTTACAAACAACACCTCCACACGTATCTCCAGCCTTTGATTATAACAAATTTATGGTGGATCTACAGGTAAAATTGGATGAACAAGGATGGCACTGGAAAAGTATGTTGATGAAAATAGCAAGTCACTTCAGTTTGACTTAGCTCAGGATAAAGTCCATCCAGTTTCAAGTCAACATGCATAAAAAGGAAATGACAGATTGCTTCCACAAGGGTGGCAATGCTGTGGTTTATCTAGCTCAAAACAGGAGGCTATTACTACAAAGGTGGATGACATTGCTTTGAAGCAAAGCTATGTTTTGGAAAACCAGCTAAGAATGAATGATAATTTAACTGAATCTCATAATGAGATCATTGAGGAGGTAAAGAAGATTGTTCCAGGTCTGCCTACAGATAGAGCCAAAGAAGGGAAGATTTGATAAGAATTTTCAAGCTGCCATTGCTTCTGTTAAGACTGCCATCACAACCTCTTAAAAAGAATATCTGAAAAGCTTCAAAAGTTAAAACCATTTTTAAAGAGGGTGTGAATTATTTGGATGGTCAAATAAGATTTCAAAAGGAAGATCTAAGAGATCATGTTTCTAGAGAAGCCATAAAGGGGGAGAGGATGCTAATTCATGCAGGCTCAGAGCACTCCAAATCGGTGACCAATAGTATCCGAGCCACATTGGGATATCCCCCCATTGTGTGATGATGCTATGGTGGCTGAGTCAGGAATACAAACAAATCTACTTGAAGGCAATCAACCTGAGATTGCCCAAGTCATTTACCCCCCTCCAGATTTTGACATGATTGATCAGCAGGTTCAAGCATGTATAGTCCTCCAAAGGAGGTTACTAATATTGTCATTGGGAAGGTTGATAGCCAGAGGCTACTCTGAAAGAACAGCAAGATGCTCTATTAGCAAAGAAGAGATTCAGAGAGCAGGTTGCACTCAAGCCAGATTATGAGCAGTGGAGTCCTACTTCAAGGACATAATACTCACTGCATGGAAAGCTGTACAAGACAAAGTTCATGAGAGAGGGAAGTGGTACAATGAGATAGAATGGCAAAAGTATGAGGCAAGATAGGAAGCAATAGTACAATTCAAAGGAAAGCTAAGCTGGGAAGGCTGACACCAGATGCTAAGGAGCCAAGCAAATACTTTCCAAGCCTTTTCACTATTTTGAAAGGCAAAGATCAAGGAAGAAGCTCAGAAGAAAGCTGATCAAAAAGAAAGAAGATAGCTGAAGAATCAGAAGCTCCCTGTGACAGCTACAATTCAAATCTGGCAAAGGGATTATCATAAGAGAGCCTGATCAATCCTGATTATGTTTTAGTTCCTTCATAATGTTTTTGTAATGTTGTGATGTGATCATTAAATGTAAATCAATGTAATCAAACATTACCCAGTTATAAACAAAATGTTGATTGGCATATTATAATGTTCATTCTGTGATGGATTATTTTTTATGTTTTGTTATTTGAAGTATTCCTGTTATGTTACATATCATCAATTTAGTACTGTTTATAAATGGTGTATATCATTGGCTATAAGGGTTAAGGTTATGACTTCTCCAAATAGGGGGAGTTGTTTGGTACATTGGAAAATGTGTACCTTATTTGAAGAAGCCCAACCTAGCTCAATGATATACATCAAGGTGTATTTGATGTTGTTTTTTGAGTTGACATGTGCAGGTGAAGAATTGATAAAGTATGCAGAAAAAATTCTAAGTCCAAGTGTCGACACAAAGAAGGATGTGTCGACACATAGAAGAAATGGGTCGACATCAACACTGGGAAGCAGTTTCGACACATAGCAGTTAGTCTACAACTACACTGGGAAAAAGTGTCGACACAGAGGAAGTATGTCGACACATATCAGTTTAGTCTACAATGATACTGGGAAAGTGTGTCGACACAGAAGAAGTAAGTCGACACAACACTGGGAATTTGTGTCGACACAGAAGAAAAGCGTCGACCTCAACATTGGGAAATGTGTCGACACAAAAGGATATAGTCGACCTCAAGTTTGTCGACACCAGCAGTATGTGTCGACACAGAAGAATATAGTCGACCTCAAGTTTGTCTACACCAGCAGAATATGTCGACACATTGTGATTAAGTCGACACATTACAGCAGAGTTAAAAGAAGACTATGTCGACACCTGAAGGCTAAGTCGACACTTACTAAGTTATGATTCTACAACACTGTGTCGACACACAGGACTTGTGTCAACACACTGAAGAGTCAAGACCAAGTTATTTCAGAAGAAGCTGTATCGACTCAAGGCAACTTAGTCGACATCACTGAAGACTGTGTCGACACCAAAGTCAATTGTGTCGACACAGATAGACAGATGGTCTCGACACTTTCTGACAGACTGTCTCGACAACTTGTGGTTCAAGACTAAGGCACAGACTTGTTTGAAGACTTGACAGCTGTGGGTTGCCACCGGTTAACTGAAGCTGTCAGACTTGTCAGAAAACGGTTTAGAAACCGGATCAGTCGGTTACCATGAAGAAAGTCTATAAATAGACAGATTCAGAAGGAGAAAACAACTTTTGAAAATACATTGTTGAGAATCAAAAAGTTGAGAAGGATTACGATCCAATTCATTTCAAGAAAGTGCTAGGCACTTAAGAAGATCTTCTCCGGAAGATCTAAGAAGACTATCTAAGGATAGATCAAAGAAGAGTTCTAATCAGAATTCAGAAAATCATTCAAAGTGCTGGATAGAGAGAGATCAAGCCAGAATTTGAAGAAGAAGAAAGAAACCACCAGTGGATTCTCAGAAGCTGTTTGGAAATCAACTCAGCTAAGTTCTTATTCAAGAAGCTTTGAAGAAAGCTCAGATACATTGATTTCATCAGCTGATCAAGAATTGTCTTAGCCTTCTCTCTCTCATTTAGGCAAGACAGTTACATAATCCTTTCTATATTTCTGTAGGATCTGTTTACACAGATCTGAGTTGTAAGCCTATGTTATAAAGTCTGAGTGTAGGAGTGTTGTACTCTGAGTGGTAGGGCTGTGTGCCTGAGTATAGTGAAGGTCTTCTCTGAGTTGTAGGCCTTGGGCAAGGCTGAGGTAGGGCTGTTGTGCCTGAGTTGTAGGAACCAGTTGGGTTCTGAGTTGTGGATCTGTTGAGCTGAGAATAGTGGAAGTTTGGCCGAATCTAGCATACTGCTAGATAGGTGAAGGGAAAGTGGATGTACCCAGACCTTGGGGACCACTATAAAACATTGTGCAATCTGTGATGTTTTATTTTCTGTGATTGCTGTGATCATTGTGTTAGCCATTAAATTGAATTCTGCTAAAAGTTTTTATAAACAAGTAGAACCTATTCACCCCCCCCCCCCTCTAGTGTTTAGGTTGTCTTGAAAGTTAAACTATCAAAAGTGTGCCTGATCCCTTCACACTTGACAGAACTCTTGTATAAGAAGAAATCAAACTCTGTCCCATGATCACTTCTGATCAGGGTAATATGAGTGTTGAACTCAATTTGTATACATTTGAGAAACTCTGTCAAACACTAAAGTTATCAGACTTCTTCCTCAGAAAGAATACCCATGTGAATCTAGAGAAGTCATCTACAATCACTAAAGCATAAGATTTCCCCTCCTAAGCTTTGTACTGTAATGGGTCCAAAAAGATCCATATGCAACAAACACAGAATCCTAGGTGAATCACTCTTATTAAGTGACTTAAAGCTATTTTTAGTTTGCTTGCCTAATGACAAGCTTTGCAAAGTCCTTCCTTCTTGTAGGGGCCAGAAGGTAGTCCTCTAATAAGGTTGTCCTTGGATAGGCCTAGCAATGGTTCTAAGGTTTAGGTGCCTAATCTCTTATGCCATAAAACATGGCTTAGATGTGGAATTAAATAAACAGATGTCTACTTTAGATGAAAGAAAAATCTACTAAGTAAATGTTACCTGTCCTTTTACCTGTTAACACAGTTGTGTTATCCTCTGACTTGATCTTGCACAGGGATTTGTTGAAAGTCACCTTGTATCCTTCATCACATAGCTGACTGATACTTATCAGATTGTGCTTCAGTCCTTCTACATATGCCACCTTCTTGAAGGTGACTGAGCCTATCTGAGCAGCACCATATCCTTTGGTTTGGCCAAAATTTGAATCACCAAAAACACTTTGGGTCCAAGTTTGGTTATGAAGGATGATAGGTTCTCCCTGTTCCCTGTCATGTGCTTTGAGCACCCACTATCCATATACCATTGTTGGTTAGATACTGGATAGGTCTTCACCTGATCTTCTTCTAGTTGAGCTTCTGAATCTGATTCTGACTCTTCTGCTTCTGCTTTCTGAGTCTGTTTGAGAGGCATTGATAGCCATCATGCAGAATTCCTTTTCATCAGCATCATCCTCATCATCACTGAGCTGGATGAGGCTTCAGAGTCCTCTTCAGTCTCACTCCATGTCTCAGCAATAAAGCCCTTCCTTGTATGTTTGTTCTTGCTGGAGGAGGCTTTGTCTGAGCTGTTCTTTTTGAAGTCTTTCTCTTCCTTCTTTCTCTTCTATCCTTCTTATCCTTGTCTTATTTTCTGGACAGTCAGGCACAATATGGCCTAGTTTCCTGCAACAAAACATATGATTTCGTTTATTGTTATTTGATTTATCATACCTTGGTTTGTCATGACCCTTGTTATGATCTCTTCCTGAAGTCTTTTCTTGCCATCTTGTAGAATCTTTTGCCAGTAGACTCAGGAGCTCATCATTTTCTGTAGCTTATCTTCAGGCTCCTCTTCTGCAGCTTTGAAGCTATGGTCTTTCTTTCCTTGTGAATGAGAAGTAGCCTTTTGTTCTTCTTCTCTATTTTTAATGAGCAGCTCATAGGATTTGAGCTTGCCCAGGAGGGCTTCAGTGGTAATATCATTTAGACTTCTGGCATCTTGATTTGCTAGATTCTTGAATCCCAAGTGCTGGAAAGCACATTAAGATTTTGTCATTCAGCTCAGTCAATGAGATTTCTTTATCCAAGTCTTTAACTCATTGACAATCAGACTTAGTCTATTGTACATGTCAGCCACTGATTCAACTTCTCCTCTTTTTGAAGTTCTCATATTGGCTTATCAGATGGGATCTCCTGTCTTTCCCTTTCATCAGCAGACCCTGAGATAATTTCAGAGAGCTTGTCCCAAATTCCTTGGCTGAGTTGCAGTCAGCTACCTTCTGAAATATCTCATCAGACATTGTTTGAGCTAAGATGTTCATGGCCTTTGCATCTGCAGTTTTCCATTTCTTTATGTCTGCATCTGTTCCTGAGGGAGGTGGAACAGCATTGTGCTTGAGCTTGCTGGTGGACTTGGACAAACTGTCAAGACAGAATTGAAAATATCTTCATCAATAGAGTTCATATAAAGTTTAATCCTTGCCTTCCAGAGTGCAAACTTGGAAAGGTTGCACACTGGAGGTCTGGTGCTTGCATAATCCTTGTCTGTGCCATGTCTTTGAATAATATAAGATATTAAGAAAATAACCTCTTAAGAGATTGATCTTATCAAGGATCTTTTGGTTCAGGTGTAGCCTGTATGAGCAACCAACCTGCCTCTAATACCAATTGAAAGTGAGAGTAAGATCTATCTCAACTCTAGAGGGGGGTGAATAGAGTTTATTTAAATTAATTTCACAGTTAAAATTAATCAGCAAATATAAGATTCAATTTATAGTATAGTGTAGAGTGTTAGAAAAAGTTAAAGATAAGGAAGTAAAGACCACAGCACACAGCAAATCATCACACAAACAAGCTAGAAGACACAAGGAAATATAGTGGTTCCCCAAAAACCTGGGTACATCCACTCTTCTACCACCCTTGGTAGGAATCCACTCAGGATGAGTTGATCAGGTGTCCTGTCACCAATGAGCTTTTGTTAAGGTGCTCAAAAACCAAAACTGGATTTTTTGATAAGGTGTCTTGCCACCACTGAGTTTTGACAAGGCTCTCAGAACCAGACAGAACTTTTGAAGGGAGTTCAAGAACCCTTTTACAGTAGAAAAAGAAAAGATAAAGAGGTGAAGTTGTATTCTCTGTTCTCAAATCAAATGAGAGAAGACTAGTGGATCTTTTGTTGTCAAAGCTCCCCATGAGATGTAGATAGGTTCAGGAATGGAAGCTTTGCTCTAGGGTGATAGGCCTTCAGAACTTTTGATCTCCAGCAAAGAATTGTTTCAGCAAAAAGAGGCTGAAAGATGAGGTGTCTGGAGTTCTTGAGATGAAGCTGTGATCACTTTTTTTGTAAGCAAAAAGATTGTTATTCTAATTCTTCAGAATTGATCACTTGTAATCTGTCACAGCTTAATTCTTCTTGTTGTGTTCTCTGTGTATGTTGTTGTGTGTTCTATCTGACTGAAGATGAAAAAGGAAGATCTTATTCTCAAAAAGAATTTTGTCAAAGATAGCCGTTGGGAGGCATAAATGTCTTCCATAAAAAGTCTTGTCTTCTAGAGGAAGGTCCAATAAAACATTCCCTGAATAATTCCTTGAAACTTGCTCCAGAATAAAGACAAACGGCTGGCAGATCTCCTTAACATAAATGCTGAGAGATTTCAAAAACATTCCAAAGACTGGCAGCATTTGAATCCTTAGAATCGTTGATCTCTCAAAAAAAACGTCGATCTGAGCTCTACTATCGTCGAACTGAGCTCAGAGATGGAAACAGATCAAACAGACAGAAAATATCGAGCTGAGCTCGAAGATCGTCGAACCGAGCTCAGCGACCTGAAGAATAGTTGAAGAGAGATCGTCGAACTGAGCTCGAAGAACGTCGACCAGAGTTCGACGATTTAGCAAAGTTGAGCTCAGAGAGCGTCGAACTGAGTTCGACGTTTCGTCGACCTAAACTCGACGAAAATTGCCTTAGACTTGGTTCTATAGCCTTGATCTTGGAATGGTCCTGGGGGCAGCTTCAAACCTAAGTTCTAAGCCCTAGACTAATTCTAATGTTGACGTTTATAACTATACAACTAGGTCAACCTGGTTTCCTAAGACAAACATAGTGATCCTTACCCAAATTAGTAATAGGGTGTTCCAACACATCTACCCTTCATTATTTAGAGGAGACCAAGGGTTTTCATCAGCCTCTAGGTGGCTGAATACAAGGGATATGCCATTGCCGGATTTCACCATCATGGCATTAAATGCTTTACCCTTTCCCCTCCCCACTTGGTGATCAATAAAAGCCCCCTTAGAGCAAGATGAAAAGTTTACACTCTTGACCAAATGGATTAGAGTTGGTGTTCTTGCTGTAGGAGAAGTTCGGCAATGCCACCACCGTGACATGGCAACCTGACGTTCATCGCGCCTCCAAACCACGAACAAGGTTCTCTTCTACTTCTTCTTTTATGGGTAGATCTTAGGATCTTAGGCTTCGTTTGGGGGGACTTATTTTCACCGGTCAGGCAGTTATGACCGCATGAATCGGAACTTAATTATGACCCGATTCATACGGTCATAACCGCCTGACCGGTGAAAATAAGTTCCCCCAAACAAGCCCTTAGAAAGGAAGTTCGTGCTCAATAGAGTCGAACCTATCTCGTGTTTTCATGGAAAAACCATGAAAAAAATATTTTCAGGTCTGCCAGAAACTGCCACCTCCGGCGTCCAAACCACCGTCGACCGATAGCCATCGTAAAAACATTTTTATAAGATAAAAATTATGTATAAAGTATATAAGGAGAAGATACATTAAATGGGCGCATTTTGATGCTGCAAAACGAGACACATAGAGGCCGATTTAAGAAAAATGACCAGTCACAAAAGTTGTAGCCCTTCGAGTCTAGATTATTTTAAAATATATTTAAACTAATTTGGGTAAGTAGTTTGACCGCAACACCCGTTTTAGTGGGGGCTGTACCTAGAGTTGGGCAGAAACTAAAATGAATGCCAACTCTTCGTCCCTTGTCCAAACGATCTGAATTTTTTGCAGGGGGTTACCCTTTGCCATACCTAGAGGCTTTCCAAAAATGGGAATTTTTGGAGATACTATACCTAAGGTTTTTGTTTTAATTTAACAAAGTTAGAGTAATTTTTTTAAGTTGTCAAATGACCTCCAAACCCTCCCCAATTTTGGTGAGTGGTCCCAGGCGATAAAACCTAGCTCTGTACAAAATTACAACTCATTTGGATGAGTTTTGGGTAGGAAATCACTTATCCTTAACTAGGCATTAATGAGGCGTTTTTGAGTAAAAAGTGCACTAAGAGGTTGGAATGGTCAAATCACCTCAACAGAGGCTGATATTTTGACCACTGACTTAGAAGGGTTATTATAACCCACTTGGATAAAAATGGTGTGGTTTAGGGTTGATTCATCCTAGGATCCAAACTCAAATCCTAAAGGGAGGGTTTTGAGGGTTGTGAAGGACATGGGGGCAAATGCCCTCGTATTGCCTTGAAATTCAGTAGAGTCGACGTTAGCATAATATAAATCATGTGAATGGAATCTCGGAGGATTTGGTGATATGTAGATACCTCAAAACCCTAACCTTAGTTTAGTAGTAAAATTTCAAATAAGTAAAATCACTCACTAAACATTATCTAAAAGCTGTAAAACTCGGGTAAAGTGAGTTTTGGAATGGGTAGAAGCTATAGCAATTTTACTGAAATTTTATGATGTTTATTTCTAGTGCTTCATTTGTAAAATTTGTTATAGCCCTAATTGACGTTTTAATTATTTAGATCTTTTTGTTCATTGAAACCCTATGAAATCTTGGAAGTAAATGTTTTAGATCAGAATGGTTGCTCCTGAATGTTTGTATAATTTTTAGTTGAGTAAATCTAGTACTTCATTCACAAATATTAAAAAGGGGCTTTATGGTTAAAAAATTAATTATGGATGATATTGTTGTTGAATAATTATGAGGCTTAGGAATTGAGAATTTTAGGCCAGTATATGCTTGTAGACATTTATTCATGATTTTTAGAATCTTAGTTACGGCACTTTCTTTATAAGTCCACCTTATGGAGATTTTTGATAATTAATTTATTCAGAGATTAATACTTGCTGAAAAATTATGAAACTTGGCCAATGCTATTTTTAGGGTTGTATCTGCATAGTATAATTAATTTATAATTTTTGGATGGATATTCTCTGTATTTGATTCATAAATAATGAAAGATAGAAAATATTGCTAAAATAATTTTAGTGCCCTTTTGATGATAGAAAAATTGTGATACTTTGGATTTACCATATTGAGATAACCTAATATTTATAATCATTTTGTTGGACATCTTTCATGAGTACTTAGGTTAGTTCATGTTTAAACCGGTAGCCCTTGGAATTTTTGAGGAAATTAATTAAATGTCAGATAAATTAGGGAAAATTATAATTTTCTGATTATAGGTTGATCATATCATGATATACCTCCAGTAAATAATTTAGGGCATTTGGATGAGTATTGGATCATTTCCTATCTGGTTCGACATATAGCATAGGATAGTCTGCAATTAGCAATTTGTGTTAACAGTCATAGGACATGATTGGGCACAGCGTTGGATTTAGTTTATCTGCTTAATTGGATGGATGTGAAAGTGTTCACCATATAAGGATGGGAAGGTTAGTGAGAAGTGGTGTTGGTTGGAGTTAAGAGGTGCTCGGGTTCGACGAAAGATCATCTTTCCCGAAGAGAGGAAGGTTAAAAATCACACTAGGTTAGTCTTTCGAAATATGAGAAGGGAATGGGTAAAGGGAATCAACCAATAACAATAAGTGTCTTGCGAAAGGGAACGATGGGCTTCATCTACCATCATAGTTCCTTGTGCTCTTTGAGAGCCCTTCTCAGGGAATACCGGGGGCATTCCAGGGTTAATGTAAATTATATTAACAAGCTGAAAAGAGTTACTTAGTAATTAGGGTTGCACAATTCACAAACATTGTTAGCACAAGAAGATATTTGGGAGCTTCGGCTCGATTAGTTAAGAGACGGATGGAATTGTCCGGGGAGCTTCGGCTCGATTAGTTAAGATACAGACGGAATGGTCCGGGGAGCTTTTGCTCGATTGGTTTGAATACGTTAAATTTGCATGTGCATTAAAGTAAAGAAAAATTAAGGTGGTGGGTCTTCGGTATCGGAGGGTCGATGCACCGACGCCAATACGCTGACTCGACAAGTATGGTTAGCACTTTGCCAACAGAAGTCCGGAGCACCAGCCGACAAGAGTACGCAGGATTCTGCTTTGTGCACAAAGCATTGAGGCGTACGATAGGTCTGACCGGTAGTGCTTTACTAGTTTAGAGGTGGGCGAGGCCCAACCCACCGCTTCTGTCTGCCACTACGGAGGTATCCTGGGAGGTAACAGCTCCGAAATGTGGAACTAAAGGTCTGTGTACATAGAGTGGGGTGTGTGTATTGCACTTGCATGTTCCATTATACCCACTAGCATGTCATAGCATAATCGATTCATTTAACCCCTAACACCTAAGGTAAAAGTGGAATGGGACTGATGGAGCCGACTTCCCATGATATGTCGCCAAGGAGCGTCCTCCCTCTAATGATGATGGTCACCCGATTGATGGAGACGATGGCCCGCAACATTTTAAAGACGGCGATGGCGTGCTTACGGATGTTCATGTGGAGCATTGCCATAATACCCGTCCTGAACGCAAGCCAACATATTAATAATAATTATTAATTATTATTAATAAATTATTATTAATTATTAATTAATTTTTATGCTTTGTTTTATTTTTGCAATGTTATTTAATTTCATGTTTTAATTTCAATTTCATGTGTAATGATGGGTGCGTATAACCATCATGTAGTATTTTAATTATTTCATTTCATGAACTATGATGGGTGTATATAACCATCATATGTTCAATTTGAATTTTGAATTTTGAAGTTTGTTTGGAGGGAGATTGAGTGGTGTAGCCTTTATATAGGCATGTATCCTTCATGTTTTAATTAGTGAATGAATGAAATTGAAAAACCAACCTTAATCCTCCTCTTGAAGAATTCTCTCCTCCTTCTTCCTCTTTGGCTGAAATCCCTCTTCCCCCATCCTCTTCCTCTTGTGTTGGCCGACAGCCATCTCTTCTCCCTCCATTTCTCCCTTGCCTCCCTTGCTACCCGACCACCACCACCATTTTCCCCTCGCAAAACCGCCATCTCCCACTCCCTTAGCAAAACCGAGCCACAACTTCCATAACCTAGTCGAGCCCCTCTTCTCCACCCTCACAAGCCGGCCACCACCTTTCCTTTCAGTAACCCGACCACCATAACACCCCACCAAACCGAGCCTTCCACCACCCCTCTCAAAATCGGCCACCATAACACCCAAAAAAACCGCCACCTTTCATCTCTCCTTTTCCCCCACACCAAAACCGACCCCCTCCCACATCTCCTTCCTAAACACCAAGATATTATATCATCTTTAATCTCTACTACCAAATCTCATTCCTAAACCAAAATATTCTCTACCATATTCCCCTCTTATTCTCCATAATCTAAATATACCTCCAACCATAATTTCTCTACCTACCATAATTGAAAAATATCTTTCCTAAAATATTCCGATATCCTGCCACCTTTTCTCTCTCCTGCCTTATTTGGAATTATTCTTTCCATATTCAGAATATTTCGCCGGGACTTTCCAAATACAGCGTGACACGAAGAAGGCGACGAATTTCTCTCCCTCCAGCATATCTCTGATGGTGCCGTTGAGGAACGATTCTAGTTGAGCGTAACCGGATTCATCCAATCCGGTTGGGTAACGAAAATCTCTAATTAACGTGTTTCTCTTCCTTAGATAAATCTTGTGGCTTTGGCAAATTGCGCATTTTGTGTAACACTTGATTTTTTCGTGGTTTATTTTATTTTAGTTATTGTCTTGTTTATCATATTTTCGTTTAAGTTCGTGAGGCGTGGCGGCGCTCGTTTGTATTTTGTTGGGAGAGAACCACCCTTGCCCGAATCTTTTGTTTTCGGTGGTTTCTCTTTTGGTACAACACGCTCGATCGAACCGTGTGGGTTCTTTTCTCTTGAGAGGACCTTGGCCTATCGCCTTGGTGCTATCTTGAAGGGCTTTGCGAACCCTCCGTAATTGTTGTTTAGTAATAATATTAATTAAACCTCTGCGATGTTCAATGCTACTGTAACGTGAGAATTATTCGAGAGCGTCGCGTTAATTTGTCGGCCCCCAAAACGCTCGAAAGAGCGGGCCTACAACAATTTGGTATCAGAGGGAGGTTCACGTCAATTTCTTAATTGGCACCCCTCCCCCTTCTTGTAGCACGTTAACACACACTCACACGTCGCAATATCATTTATGAAAAATCAATTTTTTAACTATTGGTCTGCAAATAGCGACCTAAAGAAAATTTTAATTTTCTTAAAATTTAAAATTTCTGGAATTTATCCATCTAATTATTAGTAAGAAAATCAAAAAAAAATTTTATTTTTCATTAAGTAATTATTTTTATTAATAAATTTGAAATTTAGTATTTGGTGTGCCAATAGCAGCCTAGATTTTTATTTTCTCAGAAAAAAAATCCAGCAAAAATTTTAATGATCCTCATATTTTCCAGTAAAAACCCTATTTTATCATAATTAAGACCCTAGTAGTTATGCGGGAACAATTCCATCTTCGTTAGAGTTAAGTTGTCTTGGTACCCTTTTCCTTGCACATGTACTAAGTCCGGGTGAATTTTTCGCCCCGGTTCGCGCTAAGATGGCTTATGACGTACGTGCTACTCATTCCAACACTTATCCTCCCACGTTTAGTAGGACCCCCATGTATGACGGTTTAAGGTGTCCTAAAATTTTTAGGGATTGGCTTAAGGGTATAGAACTTTATTTTAATTGTCACTTTTGGGATGACTACGATAAGGTTAACTTTGCCCGAGAGCGATTAGTTGGTCGAGCCTGATTATTTTGGTTAAACGAAGAGCGTCGTGTTGGTAGCTATCGTTATGCTTGGCCGCACATGCGTAGCCTCCTCTCGGATCAATTTGATCCCGCCTACCTCCGCACTGCTGATCCCAAGCCTGTGAGTGAGTATCGTTGTGGAGCAAGACCCGTAGCTATTCATAGGAGTTACCCTATGCCTCAAGTTCGATCTTTTCCCCACAACGATAGGATTACACATAGTGTGCCTAATTACACTCCTAGGGAAAATACGCAATCTATACCCTATGTTATGGAATCGAAAAATGTTACTATTAGGGTGCTTGCTTCTTTAGCCTCGACATCTAAGCCCTCTGATATAGTGACTGATACCTCTGAGGATTCTTATGTGGATATAGAAGCTCTGGATGATGATGTTAATCAACTAGGTGAGAGTCTTCCTTTACTTACGATAGTGCCTGACTCTCCTGTTGAACCTGAGGATGTGATTAGGACTTAGTCCGTCACTGAGGACGAGGCAAGTTTCACTAACTCTTTTAGTGACGTTGAGGAGATTGGTTACCCTAGTGAACTGGATGACGATTTCTCTCCTGAGGAATCATCTCCAATCCCCATCGATGATATTTTAGTGATGGAGTCTTCTGATGACCTTGAGCCAATAGACATTCCAGTTGAGTCGGTATAGTCACCCGATGCCGAGAGCGTACCTGTTACTGATTTAGGGGGTGACTTGCTAGGACCCGACGTTATTATGGTTGACCCTGGATTGCTAGATATTTATATGGTTTTGGAAGAGTCACCTTGGGATGGATGTTCAGTTTGGGATAAGCTTAGTGTTATACATCCGGGAGTTAGTCCTTTGACGTTATCATCGCTGCTTGGGATTCGAGCTAATTTTTATACTCCCCTGGATTCTATTTGCCCATCCCTTATTGCTAACTTAGACGATATCCCCACCTCATGGGAAGAATTGGTCGACATAGAATGTGAAGCTGTAGTAGATTTACCCCGCGAGGAAATATTATCTTTGGATGACGGTAGCGCTGAGGGCCCGATAGATTTTTCTTTGATGATAGCTCCTTTGCCTGAGGCCCAAGGTAGTTTAGAAGTTTTATCGGATATAAATTTGCCTACCTTAGGGACGATCACTGAAGCTAAATTGAATAAAATATCTAATGCATTAGAAGACATGCCGGCTGAATTGGCGGATTCATTCTGTGGCGAAAAGTTAACTGAGGATGAGTTTTCAGTGAGGACGAATCCACTATTCGAGTTTACTTTTGATTTTAATGGCTTGCAACCGGAGGCGTTCTCCTGGACGCTTAATCCATGTTTTGACATTGAGTGTTACTTGGTTCCCCCTACGGAGTCAACCCTGTCGACTCTCCCTCCGGTTCCCTTAGCTCGAGTAGATGAGTTCGTCATTTTTAGCCCTCTATATTTAGATAAGTTTATTATTCCCGCATTCCCGTTAGACATACTTATAAAGATGTGGGTGAATGTAGTTGGTGACAAGCATTTTCTGAAAGCCTATTATTATGATATTTTTAAAACTAAGTTTAATACCAAATTTAAAACGATAACATTAGGCTCCACTTATTTGATTTTTGAACTGAAAGAGCTCGTGCCACCTGACTTAATTCCGTTATTTTCTACTATTAATTCCAATCATGTTGCACATGGGTTCTCCCCTCATGGTTTTAATTTAATTAGGCGCATTTTTCATTTCTTGATCCTTCTAAATGTGTCCATTAAATTACTTGCTATGTTGTATCAAATAATCTTCCACCGCTATATGAAGATTTGGTTTTGGTTTATCTCACCCCCGAATGGATGCCCCCGGCACCTTAGAAATATTAACGAATCGGCTAGTCTACTTTTTACGGATTTTACGGAAATATGGTGACATGACGTTTCTATTAAAATTTTCCACTGATTGGGGCAGAAGACCCCTTGGCTTATGTGTTCCCACATAAGTGAAGGTTACTTTTCATATTTCGTCTTATTGCCATTATTTATTATAGAATTGCCAGATTAGTTCCGCTGCCACCTAATTCTTTTGATTTAATCTCCACCTTCATGTCCTTCCCTTTATTCCTCTCCGCTCGGTACTTAGGAGCCATGGGGGAAGGGGTAAGGGATGATAGGGCTTAGTCTTATAGAATAACTGTTTTCGGACCACATCATTTAGGGGATCGTGGAGCCCAGCATGGAGGAGCAGCCCCGGAGGTCGGCCCGTTTGGAGATAGGGCAGTCTAGCTCAGGAGTTCAAACAGCTGGGACTGTGAGTCCCGACTTATAGTAGATGTTATAGTTTGCTTCTGCATGAGTGATTTGTAGTGAGGACATGATGTACCGGGCATAAGCCCATATTTTAGTACTCTGATATATTGTTCTGTGGACACTCCCTTCATGGAGATTTTATTACTCTGATGTGATTTTTATTGTGGATTTTATGGCTAGAGTTTTACTACATTTTGTGTTTACTCTATTATTGCTGCTTTTCTGTGATCGAATCGGCCGGCAGAATCGGCATTTCATGGTGATGACCCTTCAGAGCTTGAAGGTGTCACCGCAAAGCGGCAGTTCTGGGCCTAAGACCCCGGTGTTTAAAAAGAAAAAAAATGGGGTCTTACACTTGTAACCTTCTTCCGGCATCGTGACATGAAGAATATAGGTCCATTGGAAGTTTGTGACAACCTTCTCTACCCCGGGCGCAGTTGAGGACCAAGCTTGGACGCGGATTGACAACCCGGCATTTCCTTCCGCAAACCCTCAGCAAGACTTCTGATTCGGTCGAACTCTTGCCTTGTACTTCCTTTGTTTTTGTTTATGTGTACTTAGGACTTAATTTTAGATGTTGATGTTATCTTTAGTGTAGACTTTGTTAGGTTTATGTCTATGTAAATCTTGCCTTGTTTTACCGCTTTAGTAGCTTGAGTTGCGCCTTTATATCCATCAGGCATCCATTTGTTCTTGCCGCACTAGCAATTGCTAGTGGCGTGCGTAGCGAAGAGGTGCTTACGACCCTCAAATTCTGGTTCTTTCGCTTGCCTACTCATCCATCCGCCTAGTGATTTGGTGCATAGCGGCCTGTGTAGTCTTCCATCCCGCCTGGCGAAGCGATGCATAACGACATTGCATAGGAATAGTTGTTAGAGTTTTATTTTCTGTTTCCACAAATATCAAACCCCCTTTAGTTAATTCCGACCTAAGGACTTCAATCTCAAGTCCTCCTCGAAATTAACTCCACCTTATTCTGTTCCTTGAGAGATCGATACTTGAGGAAATTCGCCCATTTTATATTACTTGTACGATCGGTACACTTGTCGTCCAACGCATCAAGTTTTTCGCGCTGTTGCCGGGGAACACAGTCGTGTGAGTTTTTGGAGAGGAAGATATTAGATTCAAGTCCTTTTCCATTTGTGCATATCATTTTCTTCTTTGCTTTAGTTTTGAGAATCTGTTTCTTGTTTTTATTTGTTCCTCTTCTAGTTTTAATTTTTCTATAGCATGTTTTCCTATTCTTTTATCTATGGTGTGTAGTTAATTATTGCTTAGAAACTTTCTGTTGGTGAATTCTTCTTGTTGCACCATGTATTCTTATACGAATATCCATTACCGATGGTGTGGGGCTTATAGGCATGGTAGTGATGAGTGCCCCACTGATGATTGGGAGCATAATTCTCGTTGTTCTGAGTATGGAGCACCATCTTCCCATGGTACTTCATACACCTAACCCAGGTCTTATGGTCACTCCTCTTCTATGTATTCACCTTTTTCTTATTCCTCTCCGGTCCCACCTTGACGGAGGAGTAAAGGAAAATGATGTTTGTGTTGTCATAGCACCGAGCACGTATTGAAAGATTGCGCAAAATTTTAGCGCTAGTTGGAGGAGCATGATGAGCCGGATATTTGACTCGTTCCATCCACTTCTCAATTGGTTGCCCCTTCTGATTCTGATGATATATTTGCAGCACCACCTTGTCTATGTTGGATTGCTGTAGATATACACATCAGACTTTTTGTTGCTCGGTGTGATGACATTGTGGTGCTGTCTCTCCCCATGCACTCTTCCCCTCTTGTTGATTCACCATAGGAGGAACAAACACATATTTTCTCTGATCTTGTTGTTCCTCCGCTTTCTTTGCAAGAATTATCTATCCCTATTTTTTGTGAGTAGGTTTATGATATTATGCCGGATAGTGATTCAGAGCCTGAGGTTGCACCCATGTAGGGCGAGGACGTTATTCTCTCCAATGGAGAGTGTGACACCTTGGAACACGATGATGCACCGAGGTGTGTTGATGAGGCGATCCTTTCTGATGAGGAAGTTTCCACTTCGTTGTTTGATGAGGAGGTCCAAACCACCATTGAGGACCTCGAACTCTCAGATCCCCCTCCTTATGACTCATATGATACCGACTGTTGGGTACATTGGAAAATGTGTACCTGATTTGAAGAAGTCCAACTTAGCTCAATGATATACATCAAGGTGTATTTGATGTTGTTTTAAGTTGACATGTGCAGGTGAAGAAGTATTAAAGAATGCAGAAAAATATTCTAAGTCCATGTGTCAACACCTGAAGAAACAGTGTCAACACTTCAGAATATTTGTGTCGACACTTAACGGAAGCTGTGTCGACACAGAGAAAGATAGCCGACACAGAGAAAGATAGTCGATCTCGACACAGAAGGAGATAGTCGACCACATTTGTGTCGACACAGAGAAAGATAGTCGACACAGAGAAAGATATCGACCTCGACACAGAAGGAGATAGTCGACCACATTAATGTCGACACTGAGAAGCAGCGTCGACTCACAGAAAGATAGTCGACCACATTTGTGTCGACATTGGGAGGTTGTGTCGACACAATGAGACAGAGTCGACACACATTGGCAGAAGTCGACAATACTTATGTCGACACCAGAAGACTAAGTCGACACATTTTGGCATAGTCGACAATTGCTGTGTCGACACCTGAAGGCAGTGTCGACACATACTGAGTTCTGAATCTACAACAACTGTATCGACACACAGGACTTGTGTCGACACACTGCAGAGTCAAGACCAAGTTATTTTCTGAAGAAGCTGTGTCGACTTAATGGCGAACTTGTCGACATCTTCAAAGACTGTGTCGATACCAAAGTCACTTGTGTCGACACATATAGACAGTTGGTCTCGACACTTTCTGACAGACTGTCTCGACACTTTGCTGTCCAAGACTAAGGCACAGGATTTGTTTGAAGACTTGACAGCTGTGGGTTGCCATCGGTTAACTGATGCTGTCAGACTTGTCAGAAAACAGTTAGAAACCGGATCAGCCGGTTACCATGAAGAAGGTCTATAAATAGACAGATTCAGAAGGAAGTAAGAAGTTGGAGATACATAAAAAAGGGTGAATAAGGATTACAATCCAATTGAAGTATCAATTCAAGAAAGTGCTAGGCACTAAAGAAGATCTTCATCAGAAGATCTAAGCAGACGATCTCAGGATTGATCTAAAAAGAGTTCTAACAAGAATTCAGAAGTATCATCAAAGGTGTTGGATAGAGAGGGATCCACCCATTTGAAGAAGAAGAAGGAAGCCTTCAGTGGTTTCTCAAGAAGCTGTTTGGAAATCAACTTAGCTAAGTTCAGACTCAAGAAGCTTTGAAGAAAGATCAGTTTCAGTTGATTTCATCAGCAGATCAAGAATTGTCTTGTCCTCTTCTCTCTTAACAAAGGCAAGACATTAAAACTTCTTTTCTAAAATTCTGTAGGATCTGTCTTACACAGATCTGAGTTGTAAGCCTGTGATATAAAGGCTGAGTGTAGGAGAGTTGATCTCTGAGTGGTAGGGCTGTTTGCCTGAGTGTAGGAGAAGGTTCTTCTCTGAGTTGTAGGCCTTGTGGCAAGGCTGAGGTAGGGCTGTTGTGCCTAAGTTGTAGGAACCTATCCAGGTTCTGAGCTGTAGGATCTGTAGATCTGAGAATAATGGAAGTTTGGCCGAATCTAGCATACTGCTAGATAGGTGAAGGGGGAAAGTGGATGTACCCAAACATTGGGGAACCACTATAAAACATTGTGCAATCTGTGATGATTAAATTTCTGTGATTGATGTGCTGGATGTTTTAATTCTGTAATTGAATTCTGCCTAAAAGTATAAACAAGCAATTAGAACCTATTCACCCCCCCCCCTCTAGGTGTTTAGGTTGTCTTGAAAGTAAAACTATCAAGTGGTATCAGAGCGAGGTTCCTCAAAAAGGACTTAACAGTCTGAGGTAGATCTGAAAGGCAGAATCAAGATTCAAGAAGATGGGTTCTGGAGAAAATCACAAGGAGTTAGGGTCAATGAAGTTACCCATCTGCAGGAAGGAAATCTTTGGAATTTGGAAAGAAAGAATCAGATTGTTCATGGAAGCATCTGACCCAAGAATATACATCACAGTTCAGGAAGGACACTTCATTCCAATGAAGGTATCAGTTCTTGATGCTAATATTCAAACTCGAAAGAGTTATTCTGAAATGACCAAGGATGAAATCATTTTGGCAACCATGGACAAGAGAGCTCAGAATATTATTGTGAGTGCCATAGATGATTCTATATTTCAGAATCTGATTCACTGCAAGACCTCCAAAGAAATGTGGGACACCTTGATTATCTACATGGAGGGATCTGCAGAAGTAAGACAGGATAGGAAGTCTATGCTCAACCAGGAATATGAAAGTTCTAGACAAGGAAAAACTGATAGCATAACTGAATGCTATAAGAAATTCTATAGAATTGTGAATGAGTTGATGTCCTATGGAAGAGTCTTTAGTACCTATGAATTGAATGACAAATTCTTAAGATCCTTAACAAAGGATTGGGACACAAAGATCTGTGCCATAAGAGAACTGGCTAAATTGGCAGAAATCTCTCCTCCCTCCTTGTTTGGAAAGCTGCTATCCTATGAAATGCAACTTATGGTGAGGAAGGAGGAGGAAAAGAATTCAAGAGGAGAGCATAGAGAAAAGACTGTGGCATTCAATGCAGAAGCCATCAGAAAGAATAGGAGGATATCACCATCCCCACCTAAGGAAATTGCAGAAGTCAGTTCTGAAAATTCAGATAATCAGGGTTCAGAAAGTTGTGATTCAGATGCAGACTTTGCTGCATTCACAAGGCAATTCCAGAGGTTCTTGAAGAAGATGAAGTGGAAGTCTAAGCCCTCCACTTCACAGCAAGTTGATGACTATTATCAGAGGAAAAAGTCATCAAGGAAAGAAAAGAACAGATCAAAGCCCAGCAAGGCTACTACTTCAAAGATTGTCTGCTATTGTTGCAATAGACCTGGACATGTAGTGGCTGACTGTCCTGATAAAAGAAAGGAGTCTTCAGACAAGAAGAAGACTCATAAAAAGGGCAAGAAGGAGAAATCTTTTGTTGCAAAGAAGGATAAGAGCCTAACAGATCAGTCAACTTCAGAGTCAGAATCTGAAGCAGAAGCATATATTGGACTATATGCTGCATCTGATGAAGAGGAGTTTCTGCAGTTACTAGACTCCATCTATGATCAAGAGGATCATCAGTGCATAGGACTGATGGCAGGATCTGAAGAGGACATATGCTAGAATCAATCTGGTCCTAATATGGTACAATGTCCTTCTATGAAATCTGTTTGTAGTACAAGCACAGAATCAGCTACATCTGCATCAAGTGATGTAGATGCATCTGATTCTGAAGGAGATGTCTATCAATTGATAGCTAAGTATGGGGACTTGTTGCAGGCCCTCAAGAAAAGCAAGAACCTGGTTAAATCTCAGGCTCATGAGATTGCTAAACTAAGGGTAGCTGCAACTGAGTTAGAGAAAGTAATTGATCAGAAGTTAAATGAAATTGACAAGCTGAAGAATATAACTATTATTCAGATGGGCACAATTAATTATACCAATGATCAAGTGAAGAGTCTGGAGGCCAGACTAAGAATTGAAAAAGATTTAGTGGCTAGTTACTCAAAGCCAAAGTCTGTCTTACCCTTGATAGATGAATTTGTGAATCAAAAGGGTAAGGCAGGATTAGGATTCAAAGGTAACTCCAGGGCTGGCCGATTCAAGAGGAAAGGCAAAGCTCCTGTCAAGCCACTTAACTTTTCAGTTCCTATTAAGTTTAGAAAGGTGCAAGTGCCTTCTAACCAATATGATCATGAAAATATTCATGGTCATATTAAGACTAATATTCTTAAAAACAAGGGTGTAAATGCCAACAAGCCTACCCATGTTCATAAACCCAATGGTTATAAAAAATCAGTGGGTGAAGATGCTGCAGCACCAGCAATGGATAGAAATTCTTTTGTCAACGATGTATCTAGAACTAGATACAATAGGTTTGAATGTTGGTGCTGTGGCAAAAGAGGCCATTTTGCACTAGACTGCTGGTACAACACAAGTGTTAGAAAGAACAATAGTTTAACTGTTAGAAGAGATAATGGTAGCTTTGTTTATGCTAACCTGAACCAAGGACCCAAGACTTGCTTGGGTTCTAAGGGTAAGTAAAACTGTGTTGCAGGTGAATCCAAGTAGCCATGCCCCTATATGGTACTTGGATAGTGGTTATTCCAGGCACAGGACTGGAACAAAGGGGCTGCTGAAGGAGTATTCATCTGTCAAAGATGGACCTAAAGTGATCTTTGGTGGATCTGAAAAACGAGTCATCAAAGGGTTTGGTAACATTTCTTCTAACCTAATTACTATCACCCAAGTGGCTTATGTAAAAGGTTTGAAACATAATCTAATAAGCATAAGCCATCTGAGTGATTTAGGATATGACATTTCATTTGTTAAGGATGGATATCATATCAAAAGGTCAAGTGATCAAGAGATCATTTTGACTGGGTATAGGAAGAGAAATGTATATTGTCTTAATTTTGTATGTGAGAATAAGGCTTCTCCCATCTATCTTGTAGCTGATGACAATGCTTCTCATTGTGTTAAGTGGCACAAGAGACTGGCTCATCTTAACTACAAGACAATTGGCCAACTCTATAGCAAAGAGTTAGTGAGGAATGGTCCTCAAGTTAAGTGTATAAAGGAAGGGATATGCTCAGCTTGTCAAAAGGGCAAGCAGACAAAATCCTCATTCCAAAGCATGAAAACAAGGATTCTGTGAGGTGCTTATACCTCTTGCATATGGATCTTTTTGGTCCTATGCCAGTTCATAGTCTAGGTAGGAAGGTCTACACTTTTGTGGTTGTAGATGACTATTCTAGATTTACATGGGTGTTCTTTCTGAGACAGAAATCTGAAACCCCAAGTGTCTTACTTAATTTTGTGAAGCAAATTCAGAATGAACTGAATAGTACAGTGGTCAAAATCAAAAGTGACCATGGTACTGAGTTTTAATCTGAAAGCATGACAAAGTTATGTGAAGACTTTGGGATGTTCCAAGACTTCTCCTCACCTAGAACACCTCAGCAAAATGGAATTGCTGAAAGAAAGAATAGAATATTAATTGAAGCTGGTAGAACTCTATTGAGTGACACCTATCTACCAGAATATTTCTGGGCTGAGGCAGTAAACACTGCTTGTCATGTGATCAATAGGGCTTCTATCACCAAGAGCCACAAAAAGACTCCCTATGAGATTATGAAAGGTAGAAAACCAAATCTATCCTACTTCAGGATCTTTGGTTGTAAATGCTATATACTTAACAATGGTAAGTCATATTTGACTAAGTTTGCTGCCAAATCCCAGGATGGGATATTTATTGGGTACAGCATAAATAGTAAGGCCTATAGAATCTTCAACTTGACAACTCAAGTTGTTGAAGAATCTGTGCATGTTGTGTTTGATGAAACAAGATTAATCAACTGTGAGTTGTCTTGTAGATCAAATGACTCAACAGGTATAAGCAAAAGGATGGACAAGCTCTCCATTACTGAAGCTTCAAGGGAAGGAGCATTGGAAAATGAAGGCTACTGTCCAGGGGGAGTACAAGACACAATAGAAGATGAAGAAAACCAAGAGGTTCAGCATAATGAAGGAGCTGGAGATGTTCAACCAGAAGGGAATCTTCCTCCAGCTACAAGACATTTAAGAGATCATCCAGCTGATCAGATAATAGGTGATCCAAGACAGGGAGTGCAGACTAGAAGCAGAAGTCAAAGCACAGTTCTGCATTCAAGTTTCCTGTCACAAATGGAGCCTAAGAAGTTTGAAGAAGCTATCCAAGACCAGCACTGGATTGATGCTATGCAAGAGGAGCTGAATCAATTCAGAAGGTGCAATGTCTGGGATCTTGTTCCTAGACCAAGAGGCCACAATATAATTGGGACAAAATGGATCTATAGGAACAAGTTGGATGAGAGTGGAGTAATAGTGAAGAATAAAGCAAGATTGGTTGCTAAAGGATACAGGCAGGAAGAAGGGATTGACTTTGATCAAACCTTTGCCCCAGTAGCAAGGCTGGAGGCAATCAGAATGTTCCTTGCCTATGCAGCCTATAAAGACTTCAAAGTATACCAGATGGATGTGAAGTTAGCATTTCTGAATGGTATTCTTAAAGAAGAAGTATATATAGAGCAGCCATCAGGTTTTGTAGATCCTCTTAAACCTGATTATGTTTATAAGCTTAGAAAAGCTTTGTATGGGTTAAAGCAAGCCCCAAGGGCTTGGTATGAAACCCTGTCTACTTTCCTTTTTGAGAATAAATTCTCAAGAGGAAAAATAGACAAAACTCTATTCCTTAGGGAATCCAAAGGCAAGATCATCTTTGTTCAGATCTATGTTGATGACATAATCTTTGGATCTACTGAAAACAACCTTTGTAAAAAGTTTGCCAAACTTATGCAAGGGAAGTTTGAGATGAGCAGTATGGGGGAACTTAAGTTCTTCTTGGGACTCCAAGTAAGACAGACTGATGATGGCTTGTCCATATCCCAATCAAAGTTCACCAAAGAATTAATTAAGAAGTATGGTATGGAGTCATCCTCCATCATGAGAACTCCTATGGGAACAAGTATGCCTATATGCAAAGATGATGCAGGTAAATCTGTTGATGAGACTTTGTATAGAGGAATAGTTGGTTCTCTACTATATCTCACTACTAGTAGACCAGATATTATGTATGCTACATGTGTCTGTGCTAGGTACCAAGCCTGCCCTAAAGAGTCTCATTATACTGCAGTCAAAAGGATTCTGAGATATCTTAAGGGCACACCTAATCTAGGCTTTTGGTACCCTAGGAATAGAGATTTTCTACTAACAGGTTATTCAGATGCAGATTTTGTAGGCTGTAGAGAGGATAGGAAGAGTACTACAGGTACTTGTCAATTCCTGGGAGGAAGACTGATTTAATGGAGTAGTAAGAAGCAGACCAGTGTGGCTATATCCACAGCTGAGTCAGAGTATGTTGTTGCTGGCAGCTGCTGTGCACAACTATTGTGGATACAACATCAGCTTAAAGATTATGGTATTCAAGTAAGTAGAACACCTCTTTTGTGTGATTATAAGAGTGCAATTTCTATTGCTAATAATCTTGTTTCTCATAGTAGAACTAAGCATATAGAAATTAAATACCATTTTCTTAGAGAACATGTAGAAAGAGAAGACATCACATTGGAATTTGTTAAAACAGATTATCAAATAGCAGATGTATTTACTAAGCCACTGGATGAAACAAAATTCAATAAATTTAAAATTGAATTAGGCATGCTGACCATTGATTAGTTTATCAACAAACTTACAAGTAACATATTAGAGTATCAAGTGGTATTGACAAAAACAGAAAATAGCTAAGTAAAATGGTGTCGACACATTCAGTAACAATGTGTCGACTCAGTGGAGTAATGTCGACAAGTCAGAGATATTGTGTCGACACAGAGAATATGTGTCGACACTTAAGAATCATATTGTCGACTTATCCAGGAATGTAGTGTCGACTTCACCAGAATAATGGTGTCGACACTTACAGATTTTGTGTCGACACTTATACTAAGAGTCGACACAGAATTTCTGATGCTCTACTATATATCCCAAATGTCGACATATCCACAAATTAGTGTCGACACATAGTAGACAGACTTGATGTCGAGATAATAGAAGCTTGTGTCGACACATTCCATCTGTGTCGATACTTATAGTCTGTTTTTACCGACTTTTGATCTTCTTTCAATAGAAAGTATAAATAGGTCAAGAACTTAATCTGTCGACACGCTTACAAGGTTTTCAAGACTGAAACCCTGTGTCGACATTCTCTCTCTCTCTTCTCTCAAGCTTTCTCAACTGATCAATGGCGCCGAAGATTGAAGACAACGTCAACGAAGGTTATGAGTTGGTCCGGAATGCCTTTGTAGAAGCCCCAACAGATGTTCAACGGGTTATCACTCTTATTTCCGAATCCGGATTAGAGTTTTTAGTTTCTGAACCTTCTAAGATATGGAAGAAGGAGGTGCATGAATTCTTTAACTCTGCATCAGTGGATTCAGAAAGTCTCAAGATAAAATCCACTGTTCATGGGTCGACAGTGAAGATTACCCTAAGAAGTTTAAGGAAGATTCTCCAATTACCAATAATTGAGAATGAAGAAGAAGTCCCTGCTTCTAAATCAAGGGAAGCTCTCCAATGGTGCGGATTGGATCCCACCCTGAAGATTGGAGCTGCTTTCAACAGGAAAGGGATGAATCAGCAAGGGAAATTTTTGTCTGAAGTAGTTGGCAAGGTGATTTTGTGCAAACCAGGGGGACATGATAGGATTTCAGCCTATATATTCTGCCTAATGACCAGAATTGTGTTTACAATTCCAATTGATTGGTCAGCTGTAATCTTTGAAAAGATCAAGGAAGGAATCAAGAAGCCAAATCTGGCTAGAATTATGAGTTTATATCTGACTGGAGTAATCCCTGAGGTAATGCAACAACTACCAGGAACAAAGATCAATCACATGAGAAAGATGGACATGAGATTATTTTCTAGGTGGGATAGGGTGCTGTCTAAGGATGTGCCTGATGAGAGCAGGCAGGATACCCCAATGAAATCTCCTTCTCATGCTCAAGATACTGAGCAGCTTCAAGAAGAACTAGTGAGAAAGCAGGTTGAAGATCAGCCTGAATCTACTCCAGCCCAGCAAGAAACTATACCTGCACAGATGCAGGGGGAAAAAGCTCATTCTCCTACCCAAAATCTATCTACTCCTGACCAGGTACAGTTGCAGGGGGAGCTGGTGTATTTTCCTACAAAAGACATTTCTAAAATTTCTATTTCTGCACAGGTGCAGGGGGAGCAAGTGTACTCATCTGCCCAGGAAATTACCAATACTGAACAAGTACAGGGGGAGAAGATGTCTGACCCAGTGCAAGAGGCAAAACAAATTGATATCTCCAAAGATTTGAATATTGAAATTCTGAATGACACATCTTCTGTTCAAACTCAAAAGGAATATACTCTAGATGAGTTATTTCCTAATGTTGATATTGCTACTGATACAGTAGAAGAGGGGCAGGATATTGAGAAGGCCCTAGACATGGAGATAGAGCAAGAAGCTGAGATCGAGCAAGAGGTTGAGAAGGAGAAAGAAATTGAGGAGGAGCAAGTGGTGGAGGGGGAGTCTGTGCATGTTGAGCCTGAACAATATGGCACTGAGACAGATATTCCTCCTCCTCCTCAAGAAAGAGTTCAAATTGATAGTTCATCTGAATCTGAGACTGAAGAAGCCAGAATGGCTAAGAAGAGAAAACTTGTTGTCTTCCAGAGAAGGAGCAAAAGTTATAAGCAAGCACTACAGACTACAACTCAACAATCCCATTCTGAATTTAATTATAACAAGTTTATGGTTGATTTGCAAGTTAAGTTGGATGAACATAGATTGGCTGTTGAAAAATATGTTGATGAGAGCAATAAGTCCCTTCAATTTGACTTGGCTCAAGATATAAAGTCCATTAGATTTGAAGTCAATATGCATAAGAAGGAGATGACAGATTGCTTCCATAAGGGAGGTAATGCTATTGTATTCTTGGCAAAACAACAGCAATCAGTTATTACCAAAGCAGATGATATAGCACTGAAGCAAGGCTATGTACTTACAAATCAGATAAACATGAATGCCAATCTTGAAGACTCTCACAATGAGATTCTTAATGAGTTGAAAAAGACAACTGAAGGGTTGCCTGCAGCAAGAGGAAAGGAAATGGAAGAATTTGATAAGAAACTTCAAGATGCTATTGAATCAGTTAAAACTGCTATCATTACCTCTCAAAAGGACATATCAGACAAGCTTAAAAACTTAAAACCATTTTTTAAATAGGGTGTGAATTATCTGGATGGCCAGATCAGATTTCAAAAGGAAGATCTAAGAGATCATATTACCAGAGAAGTCATAAAGGGGGAGAGGTTGTTAGTTCATGCTAGCTCAGAGCACACCAAATGGGTGACAAATAGTATTAAAGCCACATTGGGATATCCACCTTTGTGTGATGATGCTATGGTGGCTGAGTCAGGCATTCAAACAGGTCTACTTGAAGGCCATCAACCTGAGATTGCCCAAGTCATTTACCCTCCTCCAGATTTTGATATGATTGATCAGCAAATTCAGGATATGTATAGTCCTCCAAAGGAGGTTACCAAGGTTATTATTGAAAAAGTTGATAAGCCTGATGCCAACTTGAAAGAACAGCAAGATGCTCTACTATCCAAGAAAAGATTTAGAGAGCAGGCTGAACTTAAGACAGATTTTGAGCAGTGGAGCCCTACTTCAAGAAATATTATACTCACTGCATGGAAGGCTGTAAAAGACCAAGTTCATGAAAGAGGAAAGTGGTATAATGAAATGGAATGGCAAAAGCATGAAGCTAGGCAAGAGGCAATAGTACAGTTCAGAAGAAAAGCCAAGCTGGGTAGGCTGCCACCAGATGCTCAGGAGCCGAGCAAGTACTTTCCAAGGCCATATCATTACTTTGAAAGGCAAAGGCTCAAGGAAGAAGCACAGAAGAAGGCTGATCAAAAAGGCAAGAAGCCAGCTGAAGTTGCTGAAGCTCCTGTGAAGGCTCACATCCAATCTGGCAAAGGGATTTTCATAAGAGAGCCTGATCAGTCTTAATTTTTAAGTTCTTTCAAAAGTATTTTGTAATGTTTTGATTAAATCTTTCAATGTAAAAATCTGTAATCAAACATTACTAAGTTTTAAACAAAATATTGTTTGGAATCATATAATGTTCACTCTGTGATGGATTGTTCATATTTTGTTTTTTTTATTAAGTATTCCTGTTATGTCATATATCATCATATTATACTTTTTATAAATGGTGTATATCATTGGCTTTAAGGGTTATGACTTCTCCAAATAGGGGGAGATTGTTGGGTACATTGGAAAATGTGTACCTGATTTGAAGAAGTCCAACTTAGCTCAATGATATACATCAAGGTGTATTTGATGTTGTTTTAAGTTGACATGTGCAGGTGAAGAAGTATTAAAGAATGCAGAAAAATATTCTAAGTCCATGTGTCGACACCTGAAGAAATAGTGTCAACACTTCAGAATATTTGTGTCGACACTTAACGGAAGCTGTGACGACACAGAGAAAGATAGTCGACACAGAGAAAGATAGTCGACCTTGACACAGAAGGAGATAGTCGACCACATTTGTGTCGACACAGAGAAAGATAGTCAACACAGAGAAAGATAGTCAACACAGAGAAAGATAGTCGACCTCGACACAGAAGGAGATAGTCGACCACATTAATGTCGACACTGAGAAGCAGCGTCGACTCACAGAAAGATAGTCGACCACATTTGTGTCGACACTGGGAGGCTGTGTCGACACAATGAGACAGAGTCGACACACATTGGCAGAAGTCGACAATACTTGTGTTGACACCAGAAGACTAAGTCGATACATTTTGGCAGAGTCGACAATTGCTGTGTCGACACCTGAAGGCAGTGTAGACACATACTGAGTTCTGAATCTACAACAATTGTGTCGACACACAGTAGAGTCAAGACCAAGTTATTTTCTAAAGAAGCTGTGTCGACTTAATGGCGAACTTGTGGACATCTTCAATGACTATGTCGACACCAAAGTCACTTGTGTCGACACATATAGACAGTTGGTCTTGACACTTTCTGACAGACTGTCTCGCCACTTTGCTGTCCAAGACTAAGGCACAAGATTTGTTTGAAGACTTGATAGCTGTGGGTTACCACCGGTTAAATGATGCTGTCAGACTTTTCAGAAAACAGTTAGAAACCGGATCAGCCGGTTACCATGAAGAAGGTCTATAAATAGACAGATTCAGAAGGAAGTAAGAAGATAGAGATACATAAAAAAGGGTGAAGAAGGATTACAATCCAATTGAAGTATCAATTCAAGAAAGTGCTAGGCACTAAAGAAGATCTTCATCAGAAGATCTAAGCAGACGATCTCAGGATCGATCTAAGAAGAGTTCTAACAAGAATTCAGAAGTATCATCAAAGGTGTTGGATAGAGAGGGATCCACCCATTTGAAGAAGAAGAAGGAAGCCTTCAGTGGTTTCTCAAGAAGCTGTTTGGAAATCAACTCAGCTAAGTTCAGACTCAAGAAGCTTTGAAGAAAGCTCAGTTTCAGTTGATTTCATCAGCTGATCAAGAATTATCTTGTCCTCTTCTCTCTCAACAAAGGCAAGACATTAAAACTTCTTTTCTAAAATTCTGTAGGATCTGTCTTACACAGATCTGAGTTGTAAGCCTGTGATATAAAGGCTGAGTGTAGGAGAGTTGATCTCTGAGTGGTAGGGCTGTTTACCTGAGTGTAGGAGAAGGTTCTTCTCTGAGTTGTAGGCCTTATGGCAAGGCTGAGGTAGGGCTGTTGTGCCTGAGTTGTTGGAACCTATCCAGGTTCTGAGCTATAGGATCTGTAGATCTGAGAATAGTTGAAGTTTGGCCGAATCTAGCATACTGCTAGATAGGTGAAGGGGGAAAGTGGATGTACCCAAACCTTGGGGAACCACTATAAAACATTGTGCAATCTGTGATGATTAAATTTCTGTGATTGCTGTGCTGGATGTTTTAATTCTGTAATTGAATTCTGCCTAAAAGTATAAACAAGCAATTAAAACCTATTCACCCCCCCCCCTCTAGGTGTTTAGGTTGTCTTGAAAGTAAAACTATCACCGACGATGAGCTATGCTTGGATCCTATTGAGAGTCAGACCAGGACCACTCCCTCTATTTTTTATTATTTTAGTTCTTCTTCTCCTTTATTTCTTGATCCCCCTTATATATCTAAGCCCCTGAGGGTTGAGTCTTCACAGGTTCCTCAGGAGGAATTGGAGCTTTCATCTTTAGTCATCGATGGCAGCATCCTCTTTTGCGAGGAGGTTGATTCCTCCTCTGTTGAGGAAGCTCTATTGATTGCTTTTTCCTCCTTCCGTCTCCCTATAGTTGATGATACCTTGCTAGGAAAGGATATATTTTATGGTGAGATGAGTGAGGACCAGTGCTCTTCCTCTTCTTACTTCTTATTTCCTATGCCTGCGAGGAGAAGTTATGATTATTTAGGCAGAGGAATAACAGCTCTATCTCCATATTGGTACCCGCTACCACAACGGATAATGGAACAGTTACCTGTGCATTTCCTATTTCATAGGCCCATTAGCTAGAACAGTATAGAATCGAATAATTTATGCTGGGATGACAGTAACCCCAGTAGTTATCTTTCATTTTCTGCATTTTATTTTTCATGTCTATTAAGTTTTACAATTTCTTTGTTATTTGTATACCTTTCTTTTATTTTTGTGGAGCTCACCCCTGCAGGTATTAATGGCAAATTCGTATTGGAGGGGTTGTGATTCTTCGTATGGCGGGCCTGCATCTGTTTTCCACGCGTCTTCTGGTGTGCTCACTGGCTGAGCATTGGGTAACCTCTTCCCTTGTCTCTATTTGATTTAAATATCTATATCATTTGCTGTGTAGCTTAGTTTTAGTCTGGGGGAGAGTTATTATTTGTTACCTTTTCACGCGCACATTTCATGTGCATACTAGAAGCTTTTATTGTTTTATTTTGATTACCTCATTGCATCGCACACCACTGTACCCATATGAGTGTGTGCTTAGTTGTTAGCTTGCTGCAAGTTAAACTCGTTTCTTTTGTATAATTTGGGAAAATTTTTGTGCTGGCATAGGATTGTGAGACGGAGTAAAATATTGACTCCTGTAGTGCTCCTAGTCGAGTGCTCTCGTCTCGTGTAGAAATTGGCGTAGATTTAATTTTTCTGTATGCTTATAGTTATTATATTTTTCTATTTGCATAAAGACTTTTTATTCTACTCAAAAATTGGTGAATCCAGTGTGAATCGAATGGTAGTGTAGCAATGTGTGTAACCGCCACTAGACTCATTTTGCTCAAGTTGGGAGGAAGGATTATCTTTCTCGGTGGTTAAGAACTTGCCCCAAGCTACTCTCGAAGCATTGCTTTATGGTTAGTCTCACGTGAGTGTGATGTAGGCCATAATTTTAGCCCGACTGAGCTTTGTACAGTTCCAAACATCGTATCCTCGCTAACCTCCTTGTGCCTACCCTTCTTTTGATTCAGCTCCACCATTATTTCACCAAAGCCTCATAGTCGATCCTAGTAGCACACCCAAGTCGAGATTTAGTGTTTTATATTTTTCATGTTGGGGTGTTGATGTGGTGGTATTCATGTGAATATGTGGATGCGCTCTAAGGTTATATTTGCTGAAATTATAGAAATAAAAAGATGATAAAAAATATGTGAAAAAGAAAAGTGAAAAGAAAAAGAATGATTGAAATCCTTTTGGAGATGTGATTATATTGTGGGTAGGCAGTGTACACACCCATTTGTTAAAAGATAAAGCTGGGGGTGTGGTGTACCCACGCGTATTTTGGTTTAGCAGAGGGATTCTTTTTATGTTAGCACATTTGGTTTAGGTGCGTAGCCCTCCTATTTATTTTTGTTTACCTCACCGTAACCCAAGCCCCATCTCTTATCCTAAAGACTTGCAGATTCGCGCTAGAGTCAAACTAGTGCCGTGGAGAGAGTGTGAACGGGCAAGCGTATGGTCCTCGACATTGGTGGATTCCTTTGGAGGTGATCTCGAGCCCCGGTCTTTGGCAAATCTCACCTTAATGGTCTGCCTACTTTTTTCCTACGCGTGACCGGATGATTCACCGTGATTCCATTTTTGAGTAGTAATAAAATTTTGATACGTATTGTGAAAAGTATAAACTATTTTGCATACTTAGAAATTTCTTTTATTATATTTTTATGCGCGCGGGCATGCGACTTCACATGGTACTCTATATTTCAATTTTTATGTTAGCTAGATTATTTTCCCTATCTGCATAGATTTTGTTTGCTCGGGAGGCGCAAACAGGTAAGTCTGGGGGTGTGATGAGCTCGATTTATATAGGGTTTTACGGACTCATCAGGGCTAGTTTTCATGCGTTTGCACTGAAATTTAGTTCTTTTTCATTCATATTTCTTCTATTCTTTATTTTCATAGAGAGTGCATTGTTTTAGCCCTTGGGTGTGCAATTGTGCATTCTTTTGTTGAGGGTAACCACATGGTTGCTCCCCATGGTTCTTTTTATTTATTTTATACTGTGTATTGTTGCTGGGAGCTGGTTCTCCAGTTAGTTTTATTGCTGTGCAGGTGGTCGGGACGTCCCGAATTTCATTTCCAATTCTGTGTAAAACGCACGGTCGTGCACATTTCTTAGTGCACGGTTTCAGTGCAATCGTGCGTTTCACACAGCAATTCTGGGGACTTCTGTTTCTAACCGTGCGTTTTGTTCCCGCACGGTTTATGCAAAATCGTGCGAGAAGGAATCACACGGTCTTCACATTTTCTCTTTATTCCTACATTTTGGGGTAAATCATGTGTTTCCTTCACGCACGTGCAAACACGATCGTGCGCGAGTATAACACATGGTTCCCCTGTTTTACCCTATTTTCTGCGCTCTGGGTTTACTCGTGCGATTCCCCTCACGCACGGGCGGAATCGCCCGTGTGCGAGTAAAACGCAAGGGTCAACGCATCTTCTTCTGTGATCAAGATCTGCAAGTTAATAACGCACGGTTAGCGCAAGGTTGTGTGCGAGACCGTGCGATACAGATTAGTCCCCATTTCATATCTATTTCCGGACTCATCTGGGCTCGTTTTCTTGTCTTTGCACTATCATTTTGCGCCATTAGCACTCCTTTTGGTTCGCTTCGACATTACACGTCTTGTGCACTTTTTTAGCCTATTTCTGTGCGTGTGTGTATTCCACTCGTGTGATGCATTTTATATATATCTGTGACTGCCATGATCGACAGCGCGTGCAATTTTCCTGCAGTTTTGGGGATCGTGTGGGCGTCCGGCGTAGGACTTTCACCATTTTTGGCAAAGGAGTCAATGGTCGTGCGTTTTTACCCACGCACGACCATCGACCTCTTTGGCGCACGACTATCGGTCGTGCGCAGTCTGGGCTCTCATTTTATTGTCCTGTCCCGCCATATCGCACGATCACCAGCTATACCGCGCACGATCACTGCTCGTGCGCTGTCGGTCGTGCGCAGTCATGCCATCTTTTTCCACTTTTCTGTCCCATATCGCACGATCACCACCCTTGCCGCGCACGATCACTGATCGTACGCTGCTGATCGTGCGCATGCTTAAATTTCCTGGTGCAAGTTCTACATGTTGTTGCCGCACGGGCGCTGACATTGTTCGCGCACGACTACTGGTCGTGCGCCTGTGGTCGTGCTCGCTATTTAATCCAGCTTCTATAAATTGGCCTGCTCCACGAATTAGGTCAACGGACCATGATCCAACTTGGCTGCCACTTCGACCTTCCGCATTTCAGATGCTCCATCCATCTCCACCTTCATCCCTACCATCGGGAGGTGATTTCCGGCGATTCTAAAGCATTCTGCATCCTCCGGTGACCCTCCCGGCCATTAATGACCTCTTCTCCGAGCTTTCTACCGAAGAAGAAGATGACGAAGACGACCTAGAGAACGGACTCAAAGGCCCTCGAGGTGACAGCTCATCGGTACCGGAAGCCTCCTCGGACTGCGCGTGGAAGCGGATTGACAACCCGCACCTCCGGCCTACAACCGCGGTGGATCTTCACTCTCTTTGTTTACTCTTCCTCTATCTTTCTTGTATTGTATGAATGACTCATGCTTGTTGTGAACTTCAATGTCTAGTTATTTGTAATTGGATTTTTGTTGATTGAACTTGTTTGTGAGATTTGTGTTGTGATGCGCCTCGCCCCATCTCACTTCCATCGTTCCACTTGAATGCACTCCGCACTAAACACCTCACCCACTGGCTCACTGTCCATTCTCCCTACCGAAGTACGGCATAGCGGCCGCTACACCCATCTCGCCTTACGAAGCGGTGAGTGCAACCCGCATTTTTCCTTTTAGTTTAATTGGTTGTAAGAACCACCTTCAAAGCCCCTTCGTTTTTCTTTTATTTCACAAACTCTAATAACAATAATTTCGGATTATTCGTCGTTCCATGCCAACTGCATTCCTCAAGAGACCGACACTCGGGGATCCATTCCTAAACTTTATTACTTGTGCGACCGGTGCGCTTGCCGTATTTACACGCATCAAGTTTTTGGCACCGTTGCCGGGGAATGCAACTGTTGAACGACCATGATGTTTGAAAGTATTGTTGTAAGAGTTAGTGTTTTTGACCATTTTTTCTTTGTTTAGTTGCCACAGTGAATGCAGGGACGTGCTACAAGAGATCTTATAGCTTACGACCCCGAGATCGAACCAACCCTTCGTGCACAAAGACGTGTTGCTGCCATCAATCAAGTCCAAATGGGGGACCAGCTGAACATTGATGCCAAAAACCGTGTTGGAGGGATCCTTCATGGTGACCGAAATGGTGATGAGAATGAAGTAAACCCTCCCCAAGTCCGCACCACGAGGGACTACACCACACCGACTTTTGGGAGTATTTACCTTGGCTTCACACCAGCGATCACCAACCAGAAATTTGAGATCAAACCGGCCATTCTGAACATAATCTGGAACAATGCACAGTTCTCCGGAATGGCCACTGAAGACGCTCATCTTCACTTGGTTGAATTCTCCGAGATCTCCGCCACGTTTCGCTATGCTGGGATCTCCGATGATACATTCAAGCTCCGCCTTTTCCCCTTCTCCCTCAGAGACAAAGCCAAGACATGGCTCCACTCTCTTCCGCCTGGAATAGCCACCACTTGGGAGGCGTTGACAACGAAGTTCTTAGCCAAGTTCCATCCGGTGGACCGGATTGTGAGTATGTGGCGTGCTATTGCCAACTTTCGGCAAAATGATCAAGAAAGCCTAGCCGAGGTATGGGAACGCTTCAACGAGTTGTTGAGGAAGTGTCCAAACCACAGATTCCAAACTTGGAATCTCGTTGAAAGCTATAATTTCGCTATTGAACCACAGCACCGAGCTCTGATTGATGCCGCCTCTAGAGGAACAATAATGAACCTTGCGCCTGATGATGCATTGAGAATCTTGCAGGATACCGCCATCCACAGCGCATATTGGACTGTAGGGAGGAATATTCCACGAGGTACTAGCAGAGTTTTTGTTATGGAAGCATCCAGGCCCGCCGCTGCTGCTGCCCCAGTTATGGCAATCTTATGCCAGGATTGTGGAGGTTCCGACCACCACAGCTTTGAATGTCAAGCAGGTGAGGTACGTGATGAAACTACCTTCTTTGATGAATCAGTTAATTATATTGCGAACAAAATTAGGGGAGCACCTTATGGGAACACGTATAATCCGGGGGTGAGAAATCATCCATGGAATCAAAACGCACCAGGCCAACGATGGCAGCCGGGGAAGCATCAAAATGATGCGTATGCCTCCGGAAGCCAACCGCAGCCGCCTCAACCGAATTACACCCAAGGGCCCCCTGCTATAAAAACAAATTCTTTAGCTAAGATGTTTGAAAAGTTTGTTGAGGTCTCTCAGACTAATTTGACAAACCAAGCGGCCTCAATGCGTAAGCTAGAGGCACAATTGGGCCAACTAACCCAAATGGTCTCTAAGCGGGCTCAGGGCACTTTACCGAGCAATACTGAGAAAAACCCGCACGAGCAAGGAAAAAGCCTTGGGGAAGAAAATAAAGAAAAGACTCATGAGCTCGTTGTAGAGTGTAAAATCAATAATGTTGAAACTACTGCTTTGTGCGATTCCGGAGCGTCTAGCAACATCCTCGCCATGCAGGATGTTGCGAAGATGAACCTGCACGTTGATCCAGCAAACCGGAAGTCGCTAGTTTTAGCTAATGGTATTTTGGTTGACACCGAGGGAGGTGTGCAAGAAGTTGAAATCGAGGTTAATGGTAAGTGCATAACCACTGATTTCCAGGTTTTTGGACCCAAGGAAAACAATTCGATTCCTATATTAGGGGTTCCATTCCTGAAGGCTAGCGGCGCATCTCTTGATTTCTCCAAAGGATGTGTAACTTGGCCGGTTGTTTCTTCAACCTTGGATGTCACTTCTGTACATGACCCTCTTCTCCATAATGACAATTTTCAAAGTGCTGCAGATATTAAGATTGGTTTGGAACTCCCCTTGGTGAGTGATGCTCAGATGAAAGAGATGATTAAGGAAGTACTTTCCGAGGAGATGATCAAGAATTATGAGAAGGAGTTCAAGGAAGAGACCGAGTGCACTGATGCAAGGGCCACCTTCCCGTTTCCCGTCGCATCAATTTTTGAGCACGACGAAACTAGTTTTATTCGGGAGAAATCCCTAGACATTGAATTTTGTAATATTGTTTCAAACTCTGCTAAGCGATCAGTAGCTTGGGCTGATCCGGTTGTCGTTTTGGTACCGGAAATGAAGCCGCCAACCGTAAAATTTGAACCCACCACGGACTGCAACATTTGGAAATCTCCCACGGTGGAGAAGCTGAAAAAGGCCAAGCGTATACGCGATGAGCGATATGCCGCCCTCCGGCGCGAGGAAGTGCACATTCAGAGTAAAGGGAAAGTCCTTTCTCCCAATGCAAAAAGGCACTCTACTGTTCCCTCGCGCCCCACCGGAGAGATTTATCACAAGTCCGCATTTAGCTGATTGCTCCGCCCCTTTCCTTGATTACTTATGCTTATGCTTACTTATTTTTCTGCAACTTTTTATATACTGCAAAAACAATTTATAAACTACTTATACAGGTATTTGGTCCACCTTAAGGATGGTAAACAAAAGGGCTATTTGGGAGACAACCCAAGCTTGGACCTCTTTGGTCCTTCTTTTTGGTGCTTTTTATTTCGCTTGTCTATTTTATTTTCTGTTATTTGTCTTTTTTGTCTGTTCAACCTAATTCGCAGGTACAACATATTTTTGTGCGATCCAGCAACCTCCGCCTTCTGGTATGCTCCTTCTTTGGAGCATAGGTACCCTTTCTCCTCAGACATCTTTTTTATTTTAGATGCCTATTTTCATTTCTGCCTGTTTTCATGCAAGTCTGGGGGGAAGAGCCGCTTATGCACTCCACGAGCACACTGATAGCATGCCAGTAGTTTTATTTTATATTTCATTATTGTAGAATCCTGATGCACACACCTTGCCACCCACACGAGCGCGCACTTGACCACGCGTACGGCTCGAGTCAATGTTATCGTTTTGTGTCAATTTTAAAATGGCGGTGCTGACTCAGGATTTTAATTTAGAGTAGTTCGAAACTCGTGTAGTGCTCCTAATCGAGTACTCTCGTGGTGTAGAAATTGTATAGATTTAATTTTTCTTTATACTTGCAAATTTATATTTTTTCTGCATTCGTAAATGATGTTTGTCCTACTCAAAATTGTGAATTCGGAGCAATCTGTCGGTAGCGTAGGAATGTGTGTAGGCGTCTGTAGCTTTGTATTGCTCGAGTCGGGAGGAAGGATCATTTTTCTCGGTGGCTAAGAACTTTCCCCAAGCTACTTTCGAAGCCTTGGTGCATGGTTAGTCTAGCGTGAGAGTGATGTTGGCCATCATATTGGCCCGGTTGAGCTTTGTACCCTTCCTAACGTCACCCTCACTAGCCCCTTTGTGCCTACCCTTCCTTTTGATTCAGCACCACCGTTATTTCACCAAAGCCTCATAGCCTGTTGGAACACCCTATCACTAATTTGGGTAAGGATCACTATGTTTGTTTTACGAAACCAGTTTGACCTAGTTGTATAGTTTTAAAGGTAAACAATAGAATGTATCTAGGGCTTAGAATTTAGGTTTGAGCTGCCCCCAGGATCATTCAAGGAATCAAACTTCAAGCTGAGGCAAAGACAATTATCGTCGAGCTTAGGTCGACGGAACGTCGAACTCCGTTCGACGCTCTCTGAGCTCAACTTTGCTCAAATCGTCGAGCTTTGGTCGACGTTCTTCGAGCTCAGGTCGACGATCTCTCCTCAGTTTATTCTTCAGATCGCTGAGCTCTGGTCGACGTTCTTCGAGCTCAGGTCAATGATCTCTCCTCAGTTTATTCTTCAGATCGCTGAGCTCTGGTCGACTTTCTTCAAGCTCAGGTCGACGATCTCTCCTCAGTTTATTCTTTAGATCGCTGAGCTCTGGTCGACGATCTTCGAGCTCAGTTCGACGTTTTTCCTGAGAGATTGACGACTTTGAGGATTCAAATTTAGTCAGCTTTTGGAATGATTTTCAAATTCTCTCAGCTTTTATTTCAAGAGATCTGCCAGCCATTTTTCTTTATTATGGAGCAAGTTTCAAGGAATTCTTTTTGGAATGTTATATGGGACTTTCCTCTAGAAGACAAGACTTTTATAGAAGACATTTATGACTGCCAACGGCTATCTTTGACAAGGAATTTTTCAAAGAATAAGATCCTCCTTTTTGTCTTCAGTCAACAAGAGAGAAAAAAATAACACGACAACAAAAATTAACAGTGACAGACAACAAGTGATCATTTTTCTGAAGAACTAGTAGAACAATCCTTTTGGCTTACTGAAAAGTGATCATAGCTTCAACATCAAGAACTCCAGACACCAAATATTTCAGCATCTGCTGGAATCATCCTCTGCTGGAGATCTGAAGCTTCTGAAGACCTATCACCCTGAAGCAAAGCTCTCACTCCTGAACCATTCTACATCTCAGGGGGAGCTTTGACATCATCAACAATCCACTAGTCTTCTCTCATTTGATTTGAGAACAGAGAAGACAACTTAACCTCTTTACTTTTTCTTTTCCTGCTATAAAAGGGTTATCAAAACTCCCTTCAAAAGTTCTGAGTTTGGTTCTGAGAGCCTTGTCAAAACTCAGTGGTGGCAAGACACCTGATCAAAAAATCTAGTTTGGTTTTTGAGCACCTTATCAAAAGCTCATTGGTGTCAGGACACCTGATCAACTCATCCTGAGTGGATTCCTACCAAGGGTGGTAGAAGAGTGGATGTACCCAGGTTTTTGGGGAACCACTATAGTTCCTTGTGTCTTCTGGTTGCTTGAGTATTTTCTTTATTGTGTGCTATAATTCTTCTTTTTGCTGTCTTAGTTCTGATTTATCTAGTAAGACACCTTACACCTATACATAAATTAAATCTTAATTGTTTTATTTGTTTAAATTGTAAAGCTATTTTAAAAATACTCTATTCACCCCCCCTCTAAAGTTTAGATAGATCTTTATCTCACTTTCAATTGGTATCAGAGGGAGGTTGGTTGCTCATACAGGCTAACACCTGAACCAAAAGATCCTTGATAAGATCAATCTCTTAAGAGGGTTATTTTCACTATATCTATCAATTTATATAGACATGGCACAGAACAAAGATTATGCAAGCACCAGACCTCCAGTGTGCAATCTCTCCAAGTTTGCACTCTAGAAGGCAAGGATTAAACTTTATATGAATTCTATTGATAAGGATATATTTAATTCTGTTTTGACAGTGTGCCCAACACCTCCAGAGACCATAAGTATAAGTACTGTTCCACCTCCCTCAGGAACAGATGCAGACATAAAGAAATGGAAAATTGCAGATGCAAAGGCCATGAACATCTTAACTCAGACAATGTCTGATGAGATATTTCAGAAGGTAGCCGACTGCAACTCAGCCAAAGGAATTTGGGACAAGCTCTCTGAAATTGTCTCAGGATCTGCTGATGAAAGGAAAGACAGGAGATCCCATCTGATAAGCCAATATTAGAACTTCAAAAAGGGAGAAGCTGAATCAGTGGCTGACATGTACAATAGACTAAGTCTGATTGTCAATGAGTTAAAAACTTTGGATAAAGAAATCTCATTGACTGAGCTAAATGACAAAATCTTAATGTGCTTCCCCAGCACTTGGGATTCAAGAATCTGGCCAATCAAAGATGCCAGAAGTCTAAATGAGATTACCCCTGAAGCTCTCCTGGGCAAGCTCAAATCCTATGAGCTGCTCATTAAAAATAGAGAAGAAGAACAAAAGGCTACTTCTCCAATCACAAGGAAAGAAAAGACCATAGCCTTCAAAGCTGCAGAAGAGGAGCCTGAAGATAAAGCTACAGGAAATGATGAGCTCCTAAGTCTACTGGCCAAAAGATTCTACAAGATGGCCAGAAAAGACTTCAGAAAGAGATCATACAAGGATCATGATAAACCAAGGTATGATAAATCAAATAACAATAAAGAAATTATATGTTTTGGTTGCAGGAAACCAGGCCATATTGTGCCTGACTATCCAGAAAATAAGAACAAGGACAAGAAAGATAGAAGAGAAAGAAGAAAGGAAAAAGACTTCAGAAAGAACAGCTCAGACAAACCCTCCTCCAGCAAGAACAAACATACAAGGAAGGGTTTTGTTGCTGAGACATGGAGTGAAACTGAAGAGGAGTCTGAAGCTTCATCCAGTTCCAGTGATGATGAGGATGATGCTGATGAAAAGTAATTCTGCATGATGGCTATTAATGCCTCACAATCAAATTCAGAAGCAGAAGAATCAGAGTCAGACTCAGAAGTTCAACCAAATGAAGATCAGGTAATCAATTCTTTTGATTTCAACTCTAAGGATTTTAAACATGAATTTAAGGTACTATGCCTAGATTTGTTAGAATCTGAGAAGAAAATCATTTCCCTCTGAAATCAACTGTCTGAGTATAGCACCTTAAAATCAGAGAACCTCAAACTCTCTGAAGAGCTAGAATGCTATAGGGAGCAGATAGCTTCACTAAAAAGTGAACTATCCAAGGCCAAGCAATTTGAAGAATCCCTTAATGGGAGAAGTATAAAATTAATGGACATCACAAGCACAGTGAACTCAAGATTAAATAGTACACTGGGCTTGGGTGCTTCATCTAGCCAACCCATAGTATTAACAACCCCAATCAAATTTATTTCTGATAAAGGAAAGGGTGTTGTAGAGGTTGCTAGGAAAAATTCAGATCTAAATAATAAAAAGAAAGCTCAACAGAAAACATCGAGCAGAGGTCGACGATCGTCGAACAGAGGTCGACGATCTCAGGCTGAAACGTCAAACTCAGCTCAACGTTTACTGAACTCTGAACTCCCTCATAGTAGATCTTCGAACGGAGCTCGACGATTTTACCCAAGATCGTCGAACCCAGCTCGACGATCGTCGAACGAAGTTCAGAGCTTTGAACCTTCTTTTAGAGGCAAATCTCAATTCAATCCTAGAAGTGCTACATCTCAATACTTTAATCCGTATACTGAATGGATAGTACCTCCTAGGAGATACCATCCTGAAGGTTATAAGGATCAACATGGGATGTCTTTTAATTCTGAATTTAAGGGTTATCAACCTAGGCCCAAGGTAAACTGGGTCAAAAACATATAAGCTGATTTGGTGCAGGTGAAGACCTATCCAACATTAAACCAGCTATGGTTTCTGGATAGTGGGTGCTCAAAGCACATGACAGGGAATAAGGACAACTTCACATCCTTTAAAGCCAAGCTTGGACCCAAAGTATTTTTTGGTGATTCAAACTTTGGAACTACAAAAGGATATGGTGCAGTACAAATTGGGACAGTCACCTTCAAGAAGGTATCCTATGTTGAAGGACTAAAGCACAACCTGATAAGCATTAGTCAACTGTGTGATGAAGGATATCAGGTGACTTTCAACAAAGAAATATGCAAGGTCAAGTCAGAAGACAACACAACTGTGTTGACAGGTAACAGGAAAGGTAATATTTACTTAGTAGACTTTCATTCATCTAAGGTAGAAATTTGCCTGTTTAATTCCATATCTAGACCTAATATTCTATGGCATAAGAGACTAGTACATGTTAACCTTAGATCCATTGCTAGGCTATCCAAGGACAACCTTGCCAGAGGAGACTGCCTTCTGGCCCCTATAAGAAGGAAGGACTCTGCAAGGCTTGTCAATTAGGCAAGCAAACTAAAAGTAGTTTTAAATCAATTAATAAGAGTGATTCACCTAGGATTTTGTATCTGTTACACATGGATCTTTTTGGACCCATTACAGTACAAAGCTTAGGAGGGAAGTCCTATACTTTAGTAGTTGTAGATGACTTCTCAAGATTCACATGGGTATTCTTTCTGAGGAAGAAGTCTGATAACTTTAAATGTTTGACAGATTTTCTCAAATGCATTCAGATTGAGTTCAACACTCACATTGCCCTGATCAGAAGTGATCATGGGACAGAGTTTGATTCTCTTCTCATGCAAGAATTCTGTCAAAGTGAAGGGATCAGGCATACTTTCTCAGCTCCTAGAACTCCTCAACAAAATGGGGTAGCTGAAAGGAAAAATAGAACACTCATTGAATCTGCAATTACATTATTGGCAGATGCTCACCTACCTCTATCCTTTTGGGCTGAGGCAGTGAACACCTCCAACAAGGTGTTGAATAGAAGCCTGATACATAAACAAAAGGGCAAGACTCCCTATGAATTGCTCAAAGGGAAGAAACCTAAAATAGGCTATTTTAAATTTTTTGGTTGCACTTGTTTTATCCATAATAATGACAAGAAATATCTAGCAAAATTCCAAGCTAAAGCTGATGAAGGAGTGTTTCTGGGATACTCCATGATCAGTAAAGCCTATAGGGTTTATAATAAAACTACTCAAAAAATAGAAGAATCTGTCCATATTACTTTTGATGAAGCTAACATGTCTTTCAAGGAGAAGAATGCTTCTACCATAGAACATTTGCAGGTGCACTCTCTAGCTGAAGACATGAACAGATTACAAGTTACACAAAAGGATGACAGTAGTGAAGATGAAGAAGCTGCTCACCATCAGGAAGAAAATCTTCTTGAAGAACCAGTTGTTGTTCCACAAGAGGACACAACAACACAGGTTGGTGAACCATCATCACCCCCTGTTGATCTAGTAACAACAAGAGATCATCCAATTTCTCAAGTAATTGGAGACATCTCAGCTGGTGTGCAAACTAGAAATCAGGTCAACCAGAACCTGATGCACACTTTCTTCCTCTCTCAAATTGAACCTCAAACCATTCAAGATGCAGAACAAGATCCACACTGGATTTTTGCAATGCAAGAGGAGTTGCATCAATTTGAAAGAAATAAAGTTTGGGAGCTAGTGTCTAAGCCAAAAGATCATCCCATTGTTGGAACCAAATGGGTGTTCAGAAATAAGTTGGATGATCAAGGAATCATTGTAAGGAATAAAGCAAGGATAGTTGCTCAAGGGTACTCTCAGGAAGAAGGGATAGACTATGACCAGACCTTTGCTCCTATTGCAAGATTAGAAGCCATAAGAATCTTTCTGGCTTATGCTGCTCACAAGGGATTCAAAGTCTATCAAATGGATGTCAAGAGTGCTTTTCTCAATAGGGAGATCAAAGAAGAAGTCTATGTCAGATAACCTCCAGGTTTTATCTCTCTAACCCATCCTGATTATGTTTTTAAACTTCACAAAGCATTATATGGTCTCAAGCAAGCTCCTAGAGCATGGTATGAGACCCTAGCATGTTTTCTGCTGAAAAATGATTTTGTTAGGGGGAGAGTAGACCAAACTCTTTTTATTAGAACCCATAAGTCCCATACCCTACTAGTACAAATCTATGTAGATGATATTATATTTGGTTCTACTGATTCAAACTTGTGCAAAAAGTTTTCCAAGCTTATGCACTCTAAATTTGAAATGAGTAGCATGGGTGAGCTATCTTTCTTCTTAGGATTGCAAGTCAAACAACATGCTGAAGGCATATTTATTTCTCAAACCAAGTATGCAAAAGAGCTGGTTAAGAAATTTGGTATGTCTGATGCATCATGTATGAAAACACCCATGCCTACCAATGCTGTACTGGATGCTGATGAACATGGAAAACCAGTTGATCAGACAACATATTGAGCAATGATTGGCTCTCTATTGTACCTTATAGCCAGTAGGCCTGACATAATGTTTGCTACATGTATATGTGCTAGATTTCAAGTTAGCCCTAGAGAGTCACACTTAACCTTAGTTAAGAGAATTCTTAGGTATGTTAAAAGCTGTCCAAATCTAGGACTCTGGTATCCAAAAGACTCAGCATTTGACTTAACTGGATTCTCAGATGCTGATTATGCTGGATGTAGAATAGACAGGAAAATCACCAGTGGAACTTGTCAGTTCCTTGGTGATAGACTTGTCTCTTGGTATTGTAAGAAACAAACATCTGTGTCAACCTCAACTGCTGAAGCTTAATATATGGCTGCAGGCAGTTGTTGTTCACAAATATTGTGGATAGAAAACCAACTCCTAGACTATGGTTACAACTTAGAGAAGTCAAAAATATTTTGTGATAACACCAGTGCTATTTCCATTGCACAAAATCCAGTCCTCCATAGTAGGACAAAACACATAGAGATTAGGCATCATTTTCTAAGGGATAATGTAGAGAAGAACAAAATTGAACTTCAATATATCCCTACTGATTTGCAAAGGGGAGATATTTTCACCAAGCCTCTGGATGAAAAGAAACACAATTTCTTCCTAAATCAATTAGGCATGTTAGATGGAGGAAGCCTAAACTAAATTACAAGATTTTGAAAAGCTAAAAACAAACCAAGATTAGGCTAAAAAAATCATCTCCTTTTGTGTCTGTAGGATAGTTTCTGTCTCTGAACTGAGCTCGATGTTTTTCCCAGAAATCGTCGAACGGTGATCGACGTTTTCACTGAACGTCGACCTAAGTTCAGAGCTTGCCAGATAGTTGTATACTATATCTTTCAGGTCTTTGACTGTCGAACTGAACTCGACGCTCTCTAGATCGTCGAACTGAGATCTACGATGTTGAAGAACTTTCAGCTTCCCTCAGGAGTCCTTATCGTCGATCTGAGGTTGACGATCCTTCCTTTTTCGCGTCGAACCTTAATATAAAATCATTATTCGGCCGCCGCTCGTCGTTTACGCCTTCATACTCTCTACAATTTTTTTTCCCTCCAAACCTTCTACACTTGGTCGTGTTTGTTCAATCTTTGTAGGTACAGATGGCTCTGACTGTTGCTGCCCTTTCAAAAATGAAATTTGACACAGGATTCGACATCGACATGAACTCTTTCGATGGAAGCGACCAGAGATTCAAGGACATTTTAAATCTGCTTCGAAAACAACAGTTAGTTCAGATAATGTCCATCAGGATGAAGATCGCCGCAGATGAGATAAAGGAATGGTGTTTTTCTGCCTCAACTGAGAATGAGAATTCTGTAGTTGGCTCTATCAAAGGGACTCAGGTACCATTGTCCCCCACCCTACTAACAGAAGTGTTCAACCTCAGCACTGGAAATGACTCTATTGAATTATCTGAAGAAGAGTCTGATGCAATGCTAGATAGAATGGGTCACTCTGCTGAGAACCCTAAAAAATTGCTGAAAAAGAATTTGTTGATTGAATATCAATTTCTGGCTGATGTTGTGGGAAAGGTGCTTCTGGCAAAGCACTCAGCCCATGACACCATTTCCAGACATTAGTTCTGTTTAATGGGAGCTGTAGTTGACAAGAAACATCTGGACTGGGGGTCCATCTTCTTCAATTTGATCAAAAAGAAGCTGAGCAAAAGCTGTGTAAGCTTTGGGAGGATCTTGGGGGTTTTCATGCACTCCAGGTGCCCTGAGATGCTGACCTCAAGTGGGATGCACATCAATGCATCCAAGAGACTTACCTGTGCCCTCTTCAACAGGTGGGACAAGCAGATTATTAACCCCAACAGGGCTACTGCATCAACTCCTGCTTCAGGCATAAGGACTACCTTAGTCACTCCTCCTCAGGTCTCTGCCCCTGCAGAAGTTTTGCCTGCTTCTTCTCGTCCTCCAGCTGTCTCTACCCCAGCCATCTCATCCTCACCACCAATCACCACTATAGCCATCTCATTACCCATTACAATCTCATCACCAATCTCACCTTCTCCAGCATCTACCTCAGAGCAATTCCATCCCTTATACTACTATCCTCCTGCCACCTCTTCATCATATTCTCTCTTAGATGACTCCTTCATGGATGATCCTCCTTCAACTCCTCCTGAGCTTCCCTCTACTTCCTCATTCCAACAAATGCTTCAAGACATCCTCTCTCAACCATCTTTTTCCCCTACCATCTCATCCTTCCCCAACCAAATTACATCAATCTCAACACTTCCTACCCCTAGACCATCCATTCCTTCACCTCCTACATCCACATTCTCCATTCCATCAGCTCCAGTCAACATAATTCCAGCAACTTTCTCTCCTACCTCTACTCAAGCCCCTCTTGCGCATGTAGATCTCTCAGCCCTGGCAGACAGGTTATATGAGCTGCTAGCTCCCAAGCTAACCTCATTACTGTAGACCACCCTGGCTCCACTCCTGGCACATGTTCAGGAGCTGTCTACCAAGCTCTCCTCCTTCATCTCTTCTCAGGCAACTACTTCTTCTAAGTGCCTTGATCCAGCTGCCACTGAATCCAGGCAGGGGGAGATGCCTTATGAAGCAGTTCCTGCTCCAACATTTGCAGTGGATCTCCAGAAATTGCTTTCAGTTTTTGATCTTACTTTCTTCAGTTCTCTGCCAGTTGAACAAGTTGAAGATTTGACTAAGGCGATTGTGCCTATCTCTGTTTGTGATCCCAGCCTAATTGCCTTATATGTAAATTCTTTCAAAGCTGTGGATGTTGCTGCTTCCATCTCTGCAGTTACTACTGTTTCTATAAGTGTATAAAAAGATATTGACATGATTTCTGTTATTGAGGTTACTGCTGCTCAAGAACTTGCTACTTATCTGGAAGAACCTGCTGCTGTTTCTGCTCCAACTCCTGATGCTACTTCTGCTCAAATTTCTGATGTTGCTGCTCCTACCCTGACTCCAGATCAGTTGAAATTATAAGAGAAATATATTAAGAGAATTGATGATTTATATGATAGACCCCAAAGCTCAGAAAGTGATCAGTTTCACACTGATTCTGATGACTCTTCTGGTACCATTGCCAAGAAAAGGAAGGCTAGAAGCAAAGCCATGATGAAAGTTCCTCCTTCTCAAGCCAAAGATGCAAATGATATTCTATATTATATTTTGCATGATTGCCCAATCTCTGAGCCATGGATGCAATTCTCTAAAAAACAATTGAAAGTTATGAAGAGAAGAAGAAAATTGGCTAGATATGAAAAAGGATCTTCTAAATTTCCTCCTCCTCCTCCTCCTCCAGACTCAGGATCTGGTGGAGGCTCAGCTCTTCCATCCTCTGCTGCAAAGCAAAGCTCTTCCCAACCTTCTCAGGAACATCAACCAAGAGAACAATTTCAAAGAGGATATCAATCTAAGAGATATCAGTCTAGAGGAAGGCAAAGAGATTACAGAACATATTCTAGACAACAAAGGGAAGGACAAGGTCATATTGAATCTACTTTAGGTCCTTTCCCTTATAGGCTAAAAGATACAGTTGTCTCCAGGACTCCTCACACTGATTCTGAGTCTATCAACAGATATGAACCTCCTGTTCCATTTGAGGATCCTGAGAACAACCCTTTGTCATGGACTGCCAGAATGAAAGAGCTTGCTGCTCTAGATCAAATGAAAAAGGCCAGAGAGCAAGGCAAAGACATTTCCAACATTACAACCCTATCAGATCAAAGAAAGAAAGAACTAGAGAGATATGCTTCAAGGAAATTCTTTAATCCAGAAGATTATATGAAGCTGCATCCTGAGGCTATAGTTCCAAGGCCTAGATCTCAAACTTCCTTAGGTGCAGAAGATGACAGAAGATCAAAAAAAGAAGCCCTCAATCCTAACAGGGAAATTTTGTTTAAAAGGGGAACTGAGAAGAAGTGATTTGTATAAGCTGAACAAACATCCACCTCTGAATATTTGCTTATATTTTATCTGTGATCTGCAATGCTGCTATGACATTTTCTTGCATTGATTGGTTTAGCTTTTGTTTTGTCTGTATGCTTATTTATTTCCTATTTTTGTCTGTAAATAGTAATCCTAACCCAAATAGGGGGAGATTGTTGGAACACCCTATTACTAATTTGGGTAAGGATCACTATGTTTATCTTAGGAAACCAGTTTGACCTAGTTGTATAGTTTTAAAGGTCAACATTAGAATGTATCTAGGGCTTAGAATTTAGGTTTGAGCTGCCCCCAGGATCATTCAAGGAATCAGACTTCAAGCTGAGGCAAAGACAATTATCGTCGAGCTTAGGTCGACGGAACGTCGAACTCCGTTCGACGCTCTCTGAGCTCAACTTTGCTCAAATCGTCGAGCTTTGGTCGACGTTCTTCGAGCTCAGGTCGACGATCTCTCCTCAGTTTATTCTTCAGATCGCTGAGCTCTGGTCGACATTCTTCGAGCTCAGGTCGACGATCTCTCCTCAGTTTATTCTTCAGATCGCTGAGCTCTAGTCGACGTTCTTCGAGCTTAAGTCGACGATCTCTCCTCAGTTTATTCTTCAGATCGCTGAGCTCTGGTCGACGATCTTCGAGCTCAGGTCGACGTTTTTCCTGAGAGATTGACGACTTTGAGGATTTAAATTTAGTCAGCTTTTGGAATGATTTTCAAATTCTCTCAGCTTTTATTTCAAGAGATCTGTCAGCCGTTTTTCTTTATTCTGGAGCAAGTTTCAAGGAATTCTTTTTGGAATGTTATATGGGACTTTCCTCTAGAAGACAAGACTTTTATAGAAGACATTTATGACTGTCAACGGCAATCTTTGACAAGGAATTTTTCAAAGAATAAGATCCTCCTTTTTGACTTCAGTCAACAAGACAGAAAAAAACAGCACAACAACAAAAAATTAACAGTGACAGACAACAAGTGATCATTTTTCTGAAGAAATAGTAGAACAATCCTTTTGGCTTACTGAAAAGTGATCATAGCTTCAACATCAAGAACTCCAGACACCAAATATTTCAGCATCTGCTGGAATCATCCTCTGCTGGAGATCTGAAGCTTCTGAAGACCTATCACCCTGAAGCAAAGCTCTCACTCCTGAACCATTCTACATCTCAGGGGGAGCTTTGACATCATCAAAAATCCACTAGTCTTCTCTCATTTGATTTGAGAACAGAGAAGACAACTTCACCTCTTTACTTTTTCTTTTCCTGCTGTAAAAGGGTTATCAAAACTCCCTTCAAAAGTTCTGAGTTTGGTTCTGAGAGCCTTGTCAAAACTCAGTGGTGGCAAGACACCTGATCAAAAAATCTAGTTTGGTTTTTGAGCACCTTATCAAAAGCTCATTGGTGTCAGGACACCTGATCAACTCATCCTGAGTGGATTCCTACCAAGGGTGGTAGAAGAGTGGATGTACCCAGGTTTTTGGGGAACCACTATAGTTCCTTGTGTCTTCTGGTTGCTTGAGTATTTTCTTTATTGTGTGAAGTCATTCTTCTTTTTACTGTCTTAGTTCTGATTTATCTAGTAAGACACCTTACACCTATACATAAATTAAATCTTAATTGTTTTATTTGTTTAAATTGTAAAGCTATTTTAAAAATACTCTATTCACCCTCCCTCTAGATTTTAGATAGATCTTTATCTCACTTTCATAGCCTATCCTAGTCGCACACCCAAATCGAGCTTTAGTATTTCATATTTTCATTTTGGGTTGTGTAGTGGTGTATTAATTGTGAAAAAGTGGAAGTGCGCACAAGTTAAATCGGCTGAATTGTTGAAAATAAAGAGATGTAAAAGAAAAGAAAAAGGAAAATGAAGAGTGAAAAGAAAAAACATTGATTGAAAATCTTGTTGAAAATGATATTGATTTGGAGTAGGCGGTGCACACACTCATGTTGCAAAAGTTAAGTCTGGGGGTGTGGTGCACTCGCGCGTTTTGTGGTTTGTCGAGGGATTCTATTAGGTGAGCTCATTTGGGTTAGGTGCTTAGCCTTTCTTTTTATCATTGTTTACCTCACCGTAACCCAAGCCTCATCATTACTCGAAGTCCTACGGACTCACGCTAGAGTCAAACTAGTGCCGTGGAGAGAGTGTGAACGGGCAAGCATATGGTCCCCGACATTGGTGGATTCCTTTGGAGGTGATCACGAGCCCCGATCTTTGGCAATGCTTAGCCAAGCGACTCGCCTATTTTCTTCCTACTCATGACCGAACGATTCTCCGGCATTCAATTTTTGAGTAGTGACAATATTTATTTCCTTTTGTCGAAAATTATAAATTTCATAGTATAATTACAAAAATTTCTTCTATTATATTTTCTATACGCTTGAGTCTTCGATTTCTAGTTCTACTTTAGATCGAAGTTACTTCGTCAGCTAGCTGTTTTAGAGTTCACGGGATGATTATTTGCCCGGGACGTGTAAATGGTTAAGTCTGGGGGTGTGATGAGTCCCCATTTCATATATATTTCCGGACTCATCTGGTCTCGTTTTCTTGTCTTTGCACTATCATTTTGCGCCATTAGCACTCCTTTTGGTTCGCTTCGACATTACACTTCTTGTGCACTCTTTTAGCCTATTTCTGTGCGTGTGTGGTTTCCCCTCGTGTGATGAATTTTATATATATCTATGACTACCATGATCGACAGCGCGTGCAGTTTTCCTGTAGGTTCGGGGATCATGTGGGCGTCCGGCATACAACTTTCACCATTTTTGGCAAAGGAGTCAATGGTCGTGCGTTTTACCCACGCACGACCATCGACCTCTTTGGCGCACGACCGTCGGTCGTGCGCAGTCTGGGCTCTCATTTTATTGTCCTGTCGCGCCATATCGCACGATCACAAGCTATATCGCGCACGATCACTACTCGTGCGCTGCCGGTCGTGCGCAGTCATGCCATCTTTTTCCACTTTTCTGTCCCATATCGCACGATCACCACCCTTGCCGCGCACGATCACTGATCGTGCGCTGCTGATCGTGCACATGCTTAAATTTCCTGGTGGAGGTTCTACAGGTTGTTGCCGCACGGGCGCTGACATTGTTCGCGCACGACCACTGGTCGTGCGTCTATGGTCGTGCGCGCTATTTAATCCTGCTTCTATAAATTGGCCTGCTCCGCGAATTAGTTCAACGGACCTTGATCCAACTTGGCCGCCACTTCGCCCTTCCGCATTTCAGACGCTCCATCCATCTCCACCTTCATCCCTACCATCGGGAGGTGATTTCCGGCGATTCTAAAGCATTCCACATCCTCCGGTGACCCTCCCGGCCATTAATGACCTCTTCTCCGAGCTTTCTACCGAAGAAGAAGATGACAGAGACGACCTAGAGAATGGACTCAAAGGCCCTCGAGGTGACAGCTTGTCGGTACCGGAAGCCTCCTCGGACTGCGCGTGGAAGCGGATTGACAACCCGTACCTCCGGCCAACAATCGCGGTGGATCTTCACTCTCTTGGTTTACTCTTCCTATATCTTTCTTGTATTGTATGAATGACTCATGCTTGTTGTGAACTTCAATGTCTAGTTATTTGTAATTGGATTTTTGTTATTTGAACTTGTTTGTAAGATTTGTGTTGTGATGCGCCCCGCCCCATCTCACTTCCATCGTTCCACTTGAATGCACTCCGCACTAAACACCTCACCCACTGGTTCACCGTCCATTCGCCCTACCGAAGTACGGCATAGCGGCCGCTACACCCATCTCGCCTTGCAAAGCGGTGAGTGCGACCCGCATTTTTCCTTTTTGTTTAATTGGTTGTAAGAACCACCTTCAAAGCCCCTTTGTTTTTCTTTTATTTCACAAACTCTAATAACAATAATTTCAGATTATTCGTCGTTCCACGCCAACTGCATTCCTCAAGAGACCGACACTCGGGGATCCATTCCCAAACTTTATTACTTTTGCGACCGGTGCGCTTGCCGTATTTACACGCATCAGTGACCATTTTTATGATATTTTTCTATTTAAGTGCAGATTTTTCTCCAGATCGGGACATCACTTTTTCCACTAGCCATTTTCATCCAGCTCCGAGGGTTCCGCCGTCCTTCTTCCCCCTCACCATCGGAGATGCTCTAGGAAAGCTTTCAACGCCATATTCTAGCCAGAGTTTCCTCTCGGCCATCTCCTTCAACCCTTATGCTCTATTGAAAGCTTTTGTGTCATAGCCAACCAGCAAAGGGAAGCTTGTAACCTTCTTCTGACATCGTGACATGAAGAAGATGGGTCCATTGGAAGGTAGTGATAGCCTTCTCTACCCCGGACGAAGTTGAGTACCGAGCTTGGATGCGGATTGACAACCCGGCGTTTCCTTCCACAAACCCTCAGCAAGACTTCGAATTCGTTCAAACTCTTGCCTTGTACTTCCTTTGTTGTTGTTTATGTGTACTTAGCACTTTATTTTAGATGTTGATGTGCTCTTTAGTGTAAATTTTGTTAGGTTTATGTTTATGTAAATCTTTCCTCATTTTACCGCTTTAGTAGCTTTAGTTGCGCCTTTATATCCATCATCCATCCATTTGTTCTTATCGCACTAGCAATTGCTAGTGGCGTGCGTAGCGGAGAGGTGATTACGACCCTCAAATTCTGATTCTTATGCTTGCCTACTCGTCCATCTGCCTAGCGATTTGGTGCATAGCGGCCCGTATAGTCTTCAATCCCGCCTGGCGAAGCGATGCATAGCGGCATTGCATAGGATTAGTTATTAGAGTTTTATTTTTTATTTCCACAAATATCAAACCACCTTTAGTTAATTCCGACCTAAGGACTTCAATCTCAAGTCCTCCTCAAAATTAACTGCACCTTACCGTATTCCTTGAGAGATCGATACTTAGGGAAATTTGCCCATTTTATATTACTTGTGCGACCGGTACACTTGTCGTCCAACGCATCAACGACCCTTGGAATTTCCTGAAGGGATATATGCAGGAGTGGATGAGTTAATTCTCATTTCATTCATACCATTCTCTTTCTATGATTAAGAGAGAGAGGATAGAAAGGGAAGGAAGAAGAGGAGGAATCTGGTCGTCGGTGGTGCTACGGTGGTCCAAATCGCGAGCCGAGTTCGGATCTGCGGAGGCTAGAGCGTTGCGGAGCTTTCCAACCGTGTAGTTTTCTCCATGGTGCCAAAACGTCTTCCAAAGGTAACTATATACTTCTTGGACAAGTGAAGTCCTTCTTTCCTCCATTTGCATAGGAATCCTCCACCAAAGGTGGATGGTGAAGTGATTCCCTTGGGATCGGTGGTTCGTCCCTTATTATATTGTATTAGAACTGGAAGTGAGTAGTACGGTTAGGCATGTTGTGTCAATCCCATCCGGACAAGTTGGTCTGGATTGGTGATGATTTGTTTGCAAATCTGAGAAGACTCCGGATAAATTGGTTGTTTGTATGAAATCCTTGGTTGATACCTGTAGCTTGGTGCAGTAGGAAGTACTGGAGGAAGTCCAAGAAAATGTGAGAGTTGGCACTTGGTGTTCAACTCATGTGGTCGTGAGCGCCATTCTGTGTGAGGTTGAGTCATTGGGCTGCAACTAGGGAATGCCCATGTGACGTACAGGAAAGGTGAAGTCGTACCCACGTCAGTCCTGTCTAACGGTAAAGGTGGATCTGTACCCGCGTTATGGTTGTCTAACCTTGGGTGCTTAAGGCCCAGGTATGATCACATAGCGAGAGTCTTTGGTATGCGCGCCATAAAGAATAGGAATGCTCATAATGGACTGTCATGTCTGGGACCTCTGAATGGTGGTGGGACCCTGGTTTTCCAGTACGCCAATAATATGCTATGAGTGCACGGAATATCAGGCCGTCATGTCGACGTTTGTGATATGTATTGATTTGTGTTGTTGTGCACATCTTTGGTGGATTGTTATAGATATATGTTGTGTGAATAAATGCTTTGTAGGGAAGGGATTCTGCTGCCCCATGCCAGGGGCAGGGTCGTTATAATTGGTCAGCTAAATGATGACCATTGCCCGATTTACCACTGCTTGGAGGATTGATTCTATGCAGGTAGTGCTGGCCCAAGCGGGAAATAGCAGGCTGAAGCCCAAATCGCGTTGTTGCCCTCGAAGGCTTATTTTGTTTACTCTTGTTCATGTGTGGCCGACCTGCACACCGATGTTTATAAACCACACTTTTGTGAAGAGAAACTTGTAAAGCCATAAGGCTATGTACCTTATGTGTTTGGTTGTATACATTCCTAATTGGTAGTAGTGGACATTCCAGTTTTTATTGAGTTCAAGTTTTCAACCATGAAGCTTCTGCTAGAATGCTCAGTGTTAGGGTACGATGGTCTTTGATATTATTTAGTAATATCTCCACCTGTTTGTGGAATATGGTGTGGGGCCCCTGCCGGACCCTCTATTATATTACACGTGACGGGTAGAGGTGTTACAATTTGGTATCAGCATGTTGGTCTATCTGTTCCTAATTTGTGGTCGAATTCTTTTGAGGGGTGGCAAGCACGTGTAAGTACTGCCGTTATAACTCATAAAATGAACTCAAGAATGTCCACTTAGGAATGAAAATACACTTGTTTGTTGAACTTGTGTGTTCATTTTTTATATGTTTGTTGTGTTCTTAGTCGCTAAATTGTGTTTCTACACATATAGGTGACTAGAAGTTTTGCAAGTCAGTCAGAACCTCAATGTTCTGTTGAAAGTGTGGCACTAGCCGAGGTGCCCACACCTCCTCCATCTAATGAAACTGTACGCTTGATTATGGAGACAGTACTTGCTATTATGAATTCTCAACAGGCTTGGCAGGCGCGGCATGCAGTAGTGTAGATGCAAGCTGGGATAAGTCAAGAACCGGTGGAAGTTGTGGTTGATACACGGACAGAAGATCAACAATTGAAGCGATTCATGAGCTTCCATCCTCCCACTTTTACTAGGGCGGGTTCCCCAGCCCAAATAGAGGATTGGCTCGCAAGGGTTAAGAGAATCTTGACATCTCTCAGGGTTGTGGAGGAACAGAAAGTAACTTTAACCACTTTCCTACTTGAGGGAGAGGCTCGGTTGTGGTGGGATGAGGTGGAACTGCATCACTTGGTAGGCAGGTAGTTGACGAGGGTCTCGATTGAAGAGTTCTCTTGGTTGTTCTTAGAAAAACATCTGCCGATGCAGTAGAGAATTGCTATGGAGTTGGAGTTCCAATGGTTGACTCAAGAAGAACATAGTGTGGATTACTACCTTCATGAGTTTACGCATTTGGGACGGTATGCGGGTTCAATCTTCGCCGAAGAGGAGCGTAAGACCAGTTAGTTCTATGGGGTACTACGGGATGAGCTACGATATTTGCTCTCGAGCTCTGTGAACCATGGGTTTCAAGCTTTGGTCTGTACGGCTCGGTCTTTGGAGAAGGACATGAGAAGAGGATAGGGTAAAGGGAACTTGGGTGTTACAAAGCCGGAGTTCAAGCCACCGCATCCGGAGAAGTCTGGATACTGAAAGAGATGTGGTAAGAAGTCCAGATCTGCTGGACAAGTTCCTTCAACAGTTGTTACGAATGCATCTTCTTGTTATGGTTCACGCGCTTGTTACACATGTGGAAAGATGGGACACTATGTGTATAACTGCCGAGTTGGTCTGCCAAAGGGCGAGAAGAAGCCGGGTGCATCTTATGCGGAAAAAGGGAAGGCTATGGTTGAGTTTTCTGCATCACAGGCGCAGCCCCGAGTTTACAATCTGGGACAACAGGAGGCCATCAAGCAGGCCGATGTCATCACTGGTACGAGTACTTTATAGTTTTACTTTATGTTTTGTGCTGTGCTTGTTTTAATCTTTGTATGATAGGTTTTGTCCTTATACGGGACTATCCGGCACGAGCTCTGTTCGATATGGGTGCTTCACATTTGTTTCTGTCTAAAGATTTCGTCTTGCGAATCGGGGTGCCTATACGGACCATGACAGATAGTATGAAGGTGTTACTACCTAATGGATGTTTGATGTGCGCGGATAAATTGTGTTGTGTTGAGGTAAAGATAGAAAGTCGGGATTTCAAGGTGGAAACTTCAGTATTACCGATATCAGAGTTTGATATAATATTTAGTATGTACTAGCTTTCATAGCAGCATGCCTGTATAGATTGCACTTCAAAAGAAGTTACACTGGGTTAGAATACCGAACAAGAGACTATGTTTAATGGCATGCGAGGGACAAGTAGTATATTGATATCTGCTCTCCAAATCGTTAAAGCAGTTTGGAAGGGTGTGGAGTTATTCTTCACACTCATAGAGGCAATGGAGCCGAAGGCCAGTGTGAGTGAGGTGCAGATTGTATCGGAATATTCTGATGTGTTTCCAAAAGGCCTTCCGGGGTTACCTCCCTAAAGGGAAATCGACTTCGCTATCGAGCTGGTGCAAGGTGCGAAACCTGTGGCCCACTCGCCTTATCAGGTAGCGTCAAAGGAAATGGCGGAACTGAAAGTTCAGTTGCAAGAATTGCTAGAGCAAGGCTATATACGCCCAAGTCAGTCACCGTGGTGCGCGCTGGTTCACATTGTGAAAAAAAGGACGGTAGCTTGCGTCTATGTATTGACTATAGAGAACTGAATAAACTGACGGAAAAGAACAAGTATCCGATTCCACGAATTGACGACTTGTTTGACCAATTAGATGGATCGAATGTGTACTCCAAGTTGGATTTGAAGTCAGGTTATTATCAATTGAGAGTTCGTGAAAGTGACATACCCAAAATAGCATTTGGAACACGCTATGGTCACTATGAGTTCACGGTAATGTCGTTTGGGCTGTCTAAAGCGCCATCGGTATTTAAGGACTTAATGAATCAGACATTTAGGGAATAATTGGACCTCATAGTGATCGTCTTTATTGACGATATCCTCGTATACTCCCAATCCGAAGAAGATCATGCAAATAATTTGCTGATGGTGTTGCACACCTTGAGGAAGAATAAGCTCTATGCCAAGTTCTCGAAGAATGAGTTTTGGCTATCGTCAGTGGCTTTCCTTGGCCATATGGTTAGTGGAGAGGGCATTGCGGTGGATCCTTCTAAGATAGTTGCGATACGTGAGTGGCCTGTTCTCGCTACAGTAGCAGAAGTAAGGAGTTTCCTTGGGCTTGAGGGCTAATACAGGCGCTTCATAGAGAACTTCTCGAGGATAGCCTTGCCTCTCACTACACTAACGAGTAAGGATCAGAAGTTCATTTAGATGCCCGAGTGCGCACGAGCTTTTGAAGAGCAAAAGAGTCGTTTGACCACGGCGCCAATCTTGACATCGCCATGTGGTCAGGACGCCTTTAAGGTTTAGAGTGAGGCGTCAGGGAGCGGCTTAGGCTGCGTTCTTCTACAGTTCGGAAAGGTGATAGCATATGGCTGACGCTAGTTGAAGATGCACGAAAGGAATTACCCCATCCATGATTTGGGGTTGGCGGTGGTGATATTCGCACTTAAACTGTGGCGTCATTATCTATATGGCGTGAAGGGGGATATATTCACGGACCATAAGAGCCTGAAATATCTGTTGGAGCAGAAGGAGCTCAATATGCGACGAAGAAGGTGGATGGAGTTTCTTGGTGACTACACCTTCCTGATTCATTATACTCCCGGTAAAGGGAATGTAGTCGCGGATGCCTTGAGTCGTCGGACTCCAGCAAGGGCAAATTGGTTGATAAGGAATGATGAAAGCCTAATTCGAGAACTGGAAGCATTTGATATTTCCTGTGTTGAAAAGAATTCCACTACAACTGTGTGCTTAAACTAGACGGAGGTACAGTGTGGCTTGGCAGACAGAGTTCTGCAAGCAACAGTACTTGATGAAAGTCTACAACGCTATGTAGCGGAGAGTTCAAATTCTCAGTTTTCCTTTGATAACAACCTTTTTCGGAAGGACGGTCATTTGTGTGTCCCAGATAGGGGTAAACATTGTGAAGAGTTTATGTATGAAGCTCACTTCACAAAGTATTCGATTCACCCTGGGAGCACGAAGATGTATAAGGATCTGAAAAAAAATTTCTGGTGGCCTGGAATGAAGAAGGACATAGCGCACTATGTTGCAAAATGTCAAACCTGTGCTTTAGTAAAAGCTGAATGCCAAAAACTAGGAGGTTTTCTGAAGTCATTGTCTATCCCTGTGTGGAAATTTGATGATATTTCCATGGATTTCACGCATGGGTTGCCTAGATCACGGCGCGGAAATGATGCAGTTTGGGTGATTGTGGACCGGTTAACTAAGTAGTCACACTTCATCCCGAAACGGAAGGACGATTCAGTTGAAAAGTTGGCAAAGATGTATGTGGATACTATTGTATGATTGCACGGTGTGCCACATAGCATCGTTAGTGATCGATATCGGCGTTTAACTTCGGGAGATTGGAGATTAGTCCACCAACTGTTGGGTATGAAATTACATTTCAGCACGGCCTTTCATCCTCAGATGGATTGTCAGACAGAAAGGACAAACGGGACGTTGGAGAATATGCTCTGAATGTGTGCGCTGGATTTTGGGAAGAGTTGGGAAGATCATCTCTTTATGATTGAGTTTGCCTACAATAATAGCTACCAAGTTAGTATTCAGATGGCGCCCTTTGAGGCTTTATACGGTAGGAAATGCCGCACACCATTGGCTTGGGCGGAGACTGGCGAAACAATGTTATACATGCGAAAGGAGATGGATGATGCCAACTCTATTATACGATTTATTCGAGAAAGGCTATTGTTGGCTCAAGACAGGCAAGCTAATTATTATAATGCCAAGCACCGAAACATGGAGTTTACGGTGGGTGATTGGGTGTACTTGAAGATCAAACCCTTTAAAGGTGTGTCCAAGATACGGTGTCTAAAAAAGCTGAGCCCGAGGTATCTGGGACCGTTTGAATTGGTAAAACGTGTTGGTAAAGCAGCCTATCAGTTAGCACTTTTGCTAGATCTGAGTGGTTTACATGATGTGTTTCATGTCTCGGTATTGCGGAGAGTGGTGAAAGAACCATCACAAGTGGTTGTTGCAGATAAAGTATCAGTTGATAGTGGGCTAACAGCGAAGGTTAGGCCTATTCGGATCGAGGATATGATGGTTAAACATCTATGAAACAAAGCTATTGGGATGGTCAAGATCCGGTGGGACAACTGTGGCCGTGAGGAGTTGTCATGGGAGCAGGAGCAAACCATGCAGATTGAATTTCCCGAGCTATTTGTGTGAGGCTGTTATAACCTTATGATTTGAACAAAGAATATGTTATAATATTTGTTTTTCGCGAACTACGTGCTTAGCAATTTCAGGATGAAATTCTCTTAAGGGTGGGAGAGTTGTAATGCCCCAAAACACAAATTGAGGTCCCACGGCCTGGGACACGGGCGTGTCCAGGGTCGTGTCCTGCTCTGTGTTAGCCTGGCTGTGTCAAGTGTAGAAAATGGCTGGAAACACGGGTGTAAACAGTGCTGACACGGGCATGTCGACTGATGACATGGGCGTGTCAAATACCCGTATCGTTCTCTTGTTGTGTCGGGCGGTGCTAACTTAAGTACACGGTTTGGAGCACGGGCGTGTACTGCTCGACACGGGGGTGTCAAAGTTGACACGGTCGTATTGGGGACCCGTGTCCTTTTCGGGATCTGTTGATCCTGTGTCAATTGAGGGACATGCCCTTCAACACGGGCGTGTACTTGGTGACACGGGCGTGTCTAAGCCCGTATCCTGTTCTGGTTTGAGTTGTTATTTGCAGCTTAAGGTACACGGCTTGTGAAACAGGCGTGTCACAAGCCGTGTCAGCCCAGGGAAGATGCTTTTCAGAGCAGATCTGAGCCGTTCGTTTCCTTTGATGCAGATCTAATGGGCGTGGGTATTTCTTGAAAGGATATATGCGGGAGTGGATGAGTTAATTCTCATTTCATTCATACCATTCTCTTTCTAAGAGTAAGAGAGAGAGGGGAGCAAGGGAAGGAAGAAAAGGAGGAATCTGGCCACTGGTGGTGCTACGGTGGTCCAAATTGCGAGCCGAGTTCGGATCTGCGGAGGCTAGAGCGTTGCAGAGCTTTCCAACCGTATAGTTTTATCCATGGCGCCAAAACATCTTCCAATGGTAACGATTTCCTTCTCGGACAAGTGAAGTCCTTCTTTCCTGCATTTGTATAGGAATCCTCAACCTAAGGGTGGATGGCGAAGTGATTCCCTTGGGATCGGTGGTTCATCCCTTGTTATATTGCATTAGAACTGGAAGTGAGTAGTACGGTTAGGCATGCTGTGTGAAGCCCATCCGGATACGTTGGTCTGGATTGGTGATGCTTTGTATGCAAATCGGAGAAGACTCAAAATAAATTGGTTGTTTGTATGAAGTCCTTGGTGGATACCTATAGCTTGGTGCAGTAGGAAGTACTGTAGGAAGTTCAGGAAAATATGAGAGTTGGTACTTGGTGTTCAACTTATGTGGACATGAACGCCATTCTGTGTGAGGTTGAGCCGTTGGGCTGTAACTGTGGAATACCAATGTGGCGAATGGGAAAGGTGAAGCCGTACTCGCGTCAGTCCAGTCTTGAGTCTGACGAATATGAGCAACGGGAAAGGTGGATTTGTACCTGCGTTATGGTTGTCTAACCTTGGGTGCTTAAGTCCCTGTTAGGATCATATAGCGAGAGTCTTTGGTCTGCATGCCATAAATACTAGGAATGCTCATAATGGATCGTCATGTCTGGGACCTCTGAACGGTGGTGGGACCCTGGTTTTCCAGTACACCAATAATGTGCCCTGAGTGCAAGGAACGTCAGGTCGTCGTGTCGACGTTGGAGATATGTATTGATTTGTGCGGTTGTGCACATCCTTGGTGGATTATTATACATATATGTTGTGTGAATATATGCTTTGCTGGGAAGGGATTTCGCTGCCCCCTGCCAAGGGTAGGGTCATTATAATTGGTCAGCTAAATGCTGATTGTTGCCCTGTTTGACACCTCTTGGTGGATTGATTCTGTGCAGGTGGTGCTGACCCAAGCAGGAAATTGCAGGCTGAAGCCCAGATCGCGTTGCTTCCCTCGAAGGCTGGTTTTGTTTACTTTTGTTCCTGTGTGGCTTGCCTGCGCACCGATATTTGTAAACCACACTTTTGTTAAGAGAAACTTGTAAAGCCATAAGGTTATGTACCTTTTGTGTTTGGTTGTATACATTCCTAATTGGTAGTAGTGGACATTCCTGTTTTTATTGAGTTCAAGTTTTCAACCATGAAGCTTCCGCTAGAATGCTCTGTGTTAGGGTGCGATAATAAAAGTGAATGCTACATCTAACTGAACTTTTTGTTCTGTTGGATGACTTCAAGGTTTTCTCGGCAACAATGGTGAGGAAGATTAAGTCCAACCACTCTTTTTTATTTTGATTAAAACACTAAAAGTTGCGTTCAACATCCAGAAGCAGTCCATTTATATTCCACAGAATAACGGCTCCAAGATATTGTTGGGACCACCTACAGTAGACAGCTGCATCTTGCTTTAATGGAAGAAGATGTATAGTAGACCTCCAATAGTGTTTGTCGTGTTCTGTTGCTTTCCCGCACTTAATTTTAACTCAATTGACTTGTTGACTTTGCTGACATCACCATCTGTATACTTAGCCAAAATCAAACATCTTTAGTATAGGCATTGAGTGAGTAAGCTTCACTCAATGCCAAAACACTTAGATAGATTTTTTTCACTAGGCATTGAGTGAGCAACCTTCACTCAACGCTAAAACACTTAGAAAAAGTTCTCTGCCAATAAGCGTTGAGTGAGCAACCTTCACTCAATGCCAAAAAACTTAGAAAAGTTTTCTGTCATCAGGCATTGAGTGAGCAACCTTCACTCAATGCTAAAACACGTAGAAAAAAATTTTGTCCCTCCACATCTTTACTTTGTGACCATGTGTGACATCACTTGGAATACATGTTCTATCAATATTTCAAGGACTAACCTGCATGAATGAACTTAAGCATACATCAAATACAACTTCATGTATATCATTGACATGATTGACTTCTTCGAATCTGGGAGATTGTGGGTAATGGACCTAACTATCAGTAGACCCAATGATTATATCATCTACATAAAGGAGCACTGGTGCTTTATATCCATGCACGATTTCATTCGGTGATAAACATGTGGACCTATTTTTCGAATTATTGTACGCTAACTGAGCATGAGGAGGATTAGGTCCCACGTACCCTTGTGGTCACCCACAAGACAACGAAGTAAACTACCCAAACTTATATTTTCCACTTTCATTTGGTCATTCGTTTGTGGATGGTAGACCGAAGAAAACAAGAGTTTGGTGTCAATAATCTTCCAAAGGGTCTTCCAAAAATAGCAAGTAAATTTTACGTCCCTATCAGTCACTATTGTATTAGGAATGCCCCAATACCCTGCGACTTCCTTAATGAATAATTTTGCAACATGTGACGCATCGTTGGTCTTATTGCACGCAATAAAATAAGCTATTTTAGAAAACCGATCTACTACCACCAAGATGGAATCTTGACATCTAAACGTGAAGGGTAGGCCCAGTATAAAATCCATACTAGCATCTTCCCATAGAATGGAAGGAATCGGAAGAGGGGTATAAAGTCCCGCATTCGTTTTATTACCCTTAGCTAATTGGCACGCACGACAACTTCCCACAATTTTATTAACCATTGACTTAAGGCCTGGCCAATGAAACTTGTCTTCCACTAACGTAATGGTCTTGTCACGACCAAAATGACCACGTAAACCTCTGCTATGTAATTCCCAAATGATGAAATGGCGTAGGGAAGAGCGAGGAATATATAGCTTCGAATGCTTAAATAAATAACCGTCCCGAATATAGTAGGCTGAAATGGTAATGGGAGAGTTGTTTTGCGTGGATAAATAGATTTCATTGAAATCCGGGCAATGAATGTACTCATCCTTAATCTTATCGAACCCAATAACTTTCACTTCTAATGTAGACAATAATAACGAGACACGACTAAGAGCGTCTGCCACACGATTTAGAGTTCACTTAAGATGTTTTATTATAAAGGTGTACTCTTGAAGATAGGAGACCCACTTGACATGCTTGGGGCTAACCTTATTTTGTGAATTGATAAATCGCAATGCCTCGTTATCGGATAGGATAACAAACTCCTTAGGGAGTAAATAATGTCGCCAATGTTGGAGGCCCCAAATAATAGCATAAAACTCCCTATCATAATTAGAATAATTCAGTTCCGGCCCCACCAGATTCTCACAAAAGTACCCAATAGGATGACCCTCCTGACTTAATACACTGCCAATACCAAAAACAGACGCATTACAGGACAATTCAAAAATCTTATTAAAATATTTCAATCGCAAAAGAGGAACTTCCAATATTCGTGATTTAATTGTTTCAAACGCTCTAGTGGCTGATTTAGTCCATGTGAAATCACCCGTCTTCATGCACTCCGTGATCGGTGCCATGATACTACAAAAATCTCGAATAAATTGGCGGTAAAAAGTTGTTAGGCCATGAAAACTCCAAACTTCCCGTATGTTGGTGCGTTCCGGCCAATCCTTAATGACTTGGAACTTCTTAGGATTAACATGTATGCCCTCCGAACTCACAATATATCCATGGAACTCCACAGATTGAACATTGAATGATCATTTTTTAAGATTAACAAATAATTGTTCCTTTCGCAACGTGGTAAGTACTATTCTCAAGTGCGACTCATGATCTTTCAGAGAGACGCTAAAGACTAAGATATCATCAAAATAAATAACTACGAATTTTACAACGAAAGGCATGAACACTAGAGTCATCAACCTCAAAAATATACTCGGGCCATTAGTGAGCCCTTCCCCGAGCACCAACCACTCATAAAGTCCGTCTTTTGACTTGAAAGCTGTCTTCCACTCGTCTCCCTCCCAAATCAAGATGTGATGGTAACCACTCTTAAGATCCAATTTAGAAAAAGTCGTGGCCCCTGCTAACATGTCCAATAATTCGTCCAAGAAAGGGATGGGAAACCTGTATTTGACAGTTATTTTATTAATGGCCCTATAATCCACACACATTCTCCAAGAACCGTCTTTCTTAGGGACCAATAAGGCGGGTATGACACAAGGACTCTTGCTATGAGGAATGATCCCCTTACTTAGCAAATTCGAAATTAATTTTTGCAATTCAAAGTGTGAGGAGGGGTTAGGTCGATAATGGGGAAGGTTGGGAAAGGGGAACCATGAACTAAATCAATATCGTGTTGAATTTCTCTCATGGGGGGTAACTCGGACGATAAATCATCTGGGTAAACATCCTTAAACTCGTCTAAGAGTTTCTTCTGTGCTAGTGGTAAGTTCTCAAAAGAGGAACTATCTTCCTTGACTTGTAAACATACTAACGCATATATGACACCGTCTATAAAGGTTTCAAGCTTAAACTCCTTCTTACCAATCAAGCTTAATGTTTTCTTCTCTACTGGCATAATCGTGTCCTTAGAAGGGACCGATAGATCCTTAGGCGGAGTGGGCTTAAATATAATGGTCTTGCCTTTAAATTTGAACTCATATGTGTTAGCTCGCCCTAAGTGAGTAACATCATGGTCATAAAGCCATGGGCGTCCTAGTAATACATGACAAGCATCCATGGGGATGACGTCACACCAAACCTTCTCAGTGTAAGCCTTGATGGTTAGGGGAACCAAACAACGCTTCGAAACTGGAAGGGATGTCTTATTTACCAAGCAACCTTATAGGGAGGGTGCGGCTCAGTGGTTAACAATAATCGTGACACCACATTTTCATAAATCACATTCATACAGCTTCCACTATCAATGATCAACTTACAACACTTCTCTCCACTCTTAAAATTTAACAAAAAATATTCGTCATATTCCAATCATCCGTCGCACGCGGAGTAGCCAAAATACATCTCATCACCATCATATTAATATCATCCTTGATATCGCTAGGCACTCCTTAAACTCTTCATCAGCCTCATACACGAGCTCGATGGATTCAGGAGAGGTATCTAAAAGGGCTAGGGGCTTGGGCTTGGTAGGACATTCACTAGCATAATGACCCGAAATAATGCAAGAAAAATAAGTAGCATTCATTTTACTGATCCTACCTATGGCACTCTCTCACCCGAAGGGTTTTTCATATTCGTAGCCGTAATGACAATAGAGTTTGAGTCAATGGACTGGAACTTATCCTTATACTTATAGGTGGTTGTGGGGGTTAGTCCTAAGATGGACTTTCCCTTCTAAAATGAGCGAGTCTTAGACTTGTGAACATTGTGCTTCTCAATATCCAAGGCGGCATTAAAAGTGGTGTTTAGGTCGGCGTGGCCATAACGTAGAAGTTTACCCTGAATGTCGGGGTTTATCCCCTTACGAAACCTAGAGAGGGTGATCTATGGCATCTCCCTAACATCGCACCTGACCATCATGTCCTTGAGAAGGCTTATATACTCAGCGATCGACCTATTCCCTTATTTAAGGGTAGCTAAATCATCAAACATTTGCGTTCGATAATACGCAGGGACGTACTGGTCTGTCAATATGACCTTCATGTCTTCCCAACCAATGGGTGGTAAGTCGTTCACTGCTCCAAGGTGTTGTTCCTCATTCAACAAGAATATCTTAGCTCTACATAACAGTTTCATCCTCGCAACTCGCACCTTATCAACGTCGCCAACTTATGCAACTCGAAGTAGCACTCTATCTCCATAACCCGGTCTAAGAAGACTTGGGGTTCACCCAATCCATCGTATGATAGGGTTATTACTCGAACCTCCCTTGTAATATCAAACTCAAAAGGTGTCTGGTTATTGTGAAACGGTGCACGCGGGTCCTGATCATTATTGATATTATTATTCTGTTCCTCACGTTCGTTGGCGGATTGATTACGGGGAGCCGTGAGATTTAATCACTGTTCGTGAAGCGTCTCCCTAATCATCGTCAACTAATCAGTGAACTCCTGATGGAGTTCATTAATCTTTCTGGGACCGTGTCCCGTATCCCGTTCGTCCGCCATATGGGAGGAATACGAAGAATTCTCTGTACCTAATATAGTGCACATGCAATGAATAATGTTTCTGACCCAATAAAATTTATGAAAGACAATTTGTTTCTGCTTAATAACTAGGGTACTTAAGATATTATTTTTATTTTCTTGATGAAACTAATAAGGAGCTTATTAAAAAAAATTGATTTTTTTGCAGAAAAATAAAAGTTTTATGCCGCTATTTGCAGACCAAAAATTAAAAATTTGTTTTATTGTTTTGGTCAACGAATCATGCAAGTGCGTGTCGGCGATCTAAGAATTTAGGATGGTACCAATTAAGAAATTGGCACGAACCTCCCTCTGATACCAAATTGATGTAGGCTCATACGTTAACAAAGAAAAATTGCGGACAAACACGAGTTTCTCTCTACGCCCCAATTCTACGTTCGCACAAAAAAACTTTCAGCGCAGCACACCCATTATTCAGTTTTATCATTCAAACGCTAATGAACGGGTAGTCGTGTAACAACCCGACCCGTTAAATAACATATAATAGAAGGTTTGTTCGGGGCCCCATATTATATGCCACAAATAGACGATGAGGTCACAGGTTAATACCAAAATACCATCGCACCCTAACCTAGAGCATTATAGCGGAATTTTAAAGCTTGTAAGAACTCATCCAATGAATGCCCACCACTAATATATAAACAACCCTTTTATATATAAATAACACTAGGAATGTCTACAACTAAAACGCTCACGGCCTTAAGGCCTTACAAGTTTATCTTTACATAATATGATTTCCTACATCGGTACGCAGGCCGGCCACACATGAAGTCCAAAGCTTCGCACGGCCTTCGAGGGCCTACCAACAGCAGCAGCAAGGGCTTCATCCCGCTCATTCCAATCAACCCGCAACACCTGTATAAGAACGTCCACCCCAAGGGTGATCCACAAAGTAATGGTCAGCATTCAGCTGACCAATTATAACGACCCTACCCCATACCCGGGGCAATGGTTCCTTCCCTACATGCAATACAATCACAACACATATATATAACTGCCACAATCACATCACAAACATTAGCCATCGTTCCAGATGCTCCATGCACTCAGGGCTCGCTTACGGTGTACAAGTACATCCTTAGTACACCACCGATTAGAGGTTCTCCACTTGGTGTCCGAGCACTAGTCTACTACAACACGCGTGCTGGAGACATCCTCGCCCGTCTAACTCAGAGGTGTTCACCTCACGGCAACCATTGAGCATTATCGATCGACATGCCGGGAAGGCCCGCAGCCCCCCATTTGTAGGTCTACCAACCGACTGCTCACGACGATCTTACCACTGAACTTGTTGGGTGGCCCACCCACTCAGAGGTTCTTAACTTGTTGGCCATGGGAATCAGCCGCCAAACCCCTGTTGGAGACCTCTCACACCCATCCCACTTAGAGGTACTCGCTCACAACAATCCTATCACTGAACTTGTTGGGTGTCCCACCCACTCAGAGGTTCTCGTATCCATCTCTCAATACAGGCACATAGTGCCGCTTTCCAATCCATCAATCAGCTCCTGCCGAGCATCCAACCAAAGGAGCTATACAAAGCATCCTTCTCATGATTCACAAGCGTCCTTATAATATCCGTAAGCTAATTGATTTATACACGGAGTCTTCTCCGGTTCACAGCATTACCAATCTCGACATCTATCCAGATAGGGTTCACACAGCATGCCTATTCCGTACTAAACACTTCCGAATCTAAATGCAGACTCAATCACTGGAATCGCTTACGGTTTCCACCTCTTGGTGCAGGATCCCATGCACATGCATAAAGTAGGACTTCACTTGTCCAAGAAGGAGATCGTTACCCTTGATGATCGCTTTGGAGCCATGGAGAAACTAGCCGGATTGTAATCAGCGCGACGGCCTTGCCTCCACAATGCTGAACTCGGCTCTCTATTCGGACCGCATAAGCTCCACCGGTGGCCATAAAGCTTCTCCTTCTTCCTTTCTTTCACTCCTCTCTCTCTTATTTTTAGAAAGAGAATGGTCAAAGCTTGAATGAGATTCTATCCTTTATTATTGGCCTTATATTAGCAAGAAGGAGCTTGGACCACTGAATCCAAATAGAAGGAATTGGACGACCAAGATTTGCCCCGGAATCATTTTTCCTGGGCTGACAAGGCTTGTGACACACCCGTATCACAGGCCGTGTTCCCCTAAGAGACAAGGAACTGAATCACTCCAGACCAGAACACGGGTTCATACACACCCGTATCAAGCCCTGACACGCTTGTGTAATGAAGTACATGCCCGTGTTGAGGGGCCTGTTCCTCACTCAACACAGGACCAACTCTCCCGAGAAGCACACGGCTAAGGCACACGCCTGTGTCCTTGGCCGTGTGCTGAAAACTTCCCTTTGAAAAGCCCGTGTCACAGGCCATGTTCTACACTCAATGCCTCAACGCCACTCAGCGCCACTCAATGCCATGGAAACCGAGCAGGATACGCCCTGGGACACGCATGTCCCAGGCTGTGTCGCCTCTCAACGCTCGCTGACTTAGTGTTCGTCGAGCTCTCGCGACACAGTCGAGTACCCAAAGCTAGACACGCCCTGGGACATGCCCATTTACAAGTCCATGTCACCCAGCCTTAACTCCAAATTGACATTTGGGGTGTTACAACCCTCCCCTCCTTACAAAAATTTTGTCCCAAAACTTACCGCAATGCAGATTCCAACACAACCACTCTGTTGTAATAGAAACAACGACGATCTGAGTTGCAAGCTCAGAGGTTGCAGCTTGTCTCGCCCCATGGCATCGCACCAACACAAGTGTTTTCACAAACACACATACATAAAATATGTAAAAGTACAACACAATAGCAATAAAGTGCACACTCCACTTTATTTTCGCTCATCCACGTCTTTTAGAAGCCTCTTGACAGCCTCCTGCTACTCCATGTTATGCACGGGATTAGGTTATTCTTCACAATTAGAGCTTTGCGGCTACTGAAACTTGAGAGTATATATTCAAGGTTGCGCCCGAGATGCAGATGACTCTGCCACGACCTTGCCCTTTTCCTCATAGGACGCACCTGACTTTTTCTCACCCTTCGAGGCGTAACTCCAACAATCTCCAGCGAGATGCCCCTGCTTCCCACAGTTAAAACACGTACGTTTCTCCACATGTCCTTGCCCATATGTTGCTCCCCAAGTAACATTTGACTAAGCTTGTTTAACAGGCCTGTACTGCTTCTTATCACGTTTCCTAAACTTCGATTGTTCAAACTGCAGAACATTGAACTCCGACTTTTCCGCCGCCAAGTTTTTCTTGTCTTGCACCCATTTCAAATCTTTCTCCAGCGCACAGGTTGTATCTACTAAGGATTGGAAGCCTTGGTTCACTGAACTCGGGAGGGCCAACCGCAGCTCATCACGAAGTCCTTCATAGAACCTATTTGTCTTCGGCGCCTCCTCCGAAAATGTCGACCCCGCATAACGCCCTAGCCTGGTGAACTCATGCAAGTAATCATCAACAGTCTTCTCACCCTGCACCAGACGTTGGAATTCATTCTCCATCACAATTCTACACGATACTGTCAAATACTTTGCCCAAAATAATCTGGAGAATTCGTCCATCGAAATCTCTCCCAGGCCTCTACCTGCCAACTGGTGCATCTCAACCTCATCCAACCACAGTCTTGCCTCTCCTTCCAGCAGGAAAGTGGCTAAAGTTACTTTCTGCCCCTCATCAATCCTGATCGCTGTCAGGATCCTCTTCACTCGTGAGAGTCAATCCTTTACCTGCATTGGGGAATTCGCCCCGACAAACGTAGGTGGATGAAAATCCATAAACCTCTTCAGGTTCTCGTCCGCTGCTTTCTCATCAATCCGAGCTTTAACATGCTCTTGCCTCGCCCCAACCCGTATGTGCTCCACTACAGGCCTTTACTGCCCAATAGGTTGTGCTTGAATCATTGCAAATACCGCCTCCGCAACTAAGCATACGGTTTCCGCAAAAGGAGGGGGTGTGGGCACCTCAGCTGGTGCTGCAATCTCATCCGAATGCTAGGCCCCGACTTCCCAGCTCCGCTCCTTATCACTTATACGTGAACAAGATATCAATAACCTCCAATCCAAAATGGCAAACATGCCCAAACCCTAAAATTCCTAGTGGACATTCTTGAGTATATTTATGTTAAAATAGTTCGCACGTACACGTGCTTGCCACCCGACAAAAGAATTCGGCCACGAATTCGAAAGCGGAAGACCGAGGGGCCTCTGATACCAAAATGTAACAACCCAACACGTTAAATAACATATAATAGAAGGTCCGGTCGGGGCCCCACATTATATGCCACAAATAGACGGTGTGGTCACAGGTTAATACCAAAATACCATCGTACCCTAACCCAGAGCATTCTAGCAGAATGTTTAAATCTTGTAAGAACTCATCCAATGAATGTCCACCACTAATATATAAACAACCCATTTATATATAGATAACACCAGGAATGTTTACAACTCAAACCCTCATGGTCTTAAGGCCTTACAAGTTGCTCTTTATATAATATGATTTCCTACATCGGCACGCAGGTCAGCCACACATGAAATCCAAAGCTTCGCACGGCTTTCGAGGGCCTACCAGCAGCAGCAGCAAGGGCTTAAGCCCACTCATTCCAATCAACCCGCAACACCTGCATAAGAACGTCCACCCAAAGGGTGATCCACAAAGCAACGGTCAGCATTCAGCCGACCAATTATAATGACCCTACCCCTTACCCGGGGAAGTAGTTCCTTCCCTGCAGGCAATACAATCACAACACATATATAACTGCTATAATCACATCACAAACGCTGGCCTTCATGCCAAACGCTCCGTGCACTCAGGGAACTCTTACGGTGTACCAGTACATCCTTAGTACACCACCGATTAGAGGTTCTCCACTTGGTGGCCGAGCACTAGTCTACTACAACACGCATGTTGGAGACATCCTCTCCCGTATCACTCAGAGGTGTTCACCTCACGAAAATCATTGAGCATTATCGATCGACACGCCGGGAAGGCCCGCAGCCCCCCATTTATAGTGATACCAACCGACCGCTAACGACGATCTTACCACTGAACTTATTGGGTGGCCCACCCACTCAGAGGTTCTTAACTTGTTGGCCATGGGCATTAGCCGCCAAATCCCTATTGGAGACCTCTCGCACCCATCCCACTCAGAGTTAGTCACTCACAACAATCCTATCATTGAAGTTGTTGGGTGGCCCACCCACTCACAGGTTCTCATATCCATCTCTCAACACAGGCACATAGTGCCACTTTCCAATCCATCAACCAGCTTGTGTCGAGCATCCAACCAAAGGATCTATACAAAGGATCCTTCTCCTGATTCATAAGTGTCCTTACAATCTCCACAAGCTAATCGATTTATACACGGAGTCTTCTACGGTTCACAGCATCACCAATCTAGACATCCATCAATATGGGCTTCACACAGCATGCCTATTTCGTACTACACACTTCCGGATCTAAATGCAGACTCAATCACTGGAATCACTTATGCTTTCTACCGCTTGGTGGACGATGCCATGCACATGCATAAAATAGGACTTCACTTGTCAAGAAGGAGATCGTTACCCTTGACAATCGCTTCGGAGCCATAGAGAAACTAGCCGGATGTTAATCACCGCGACGGCCTTGCCTCCACAACGCTGAACTCGGCTCTCAATTCAGACGGCTGAAGCTCCACCGGCGGCCGGAAAGCTTCTCCTTCTTACTTCCTTGCACTCCTCTTTCTCTTCTCTTTAGAAAGAGAATGGCCAAATCTTGAATGAGATTCTATCCTCTATTCTCGGCCTTATATTAGTAGGAATGAGCTTGGACCACATGATCCAAATAGAAGGAATTGGATGGCCAAGATTTGCCCTGGAATCACTTTTCCTGGTCTAATACGGCTTGTGACACGCCTGTGTCACAGGCCGTGTTCCCCTAAGCCACAAGGAACCGACTCACTCCAGACTAAAACACGGGTTCATACATGCCTGTGTCAAGCCCTAACACGCCCGTGTCATGAAGTACACACTCGTGTTGAGGGGCGTGTTTCTCACTCAACATAGGACCAACTCTCCCGAGAAGCACACGGCTAAGGTACACGCCCGTGTCCTTGGCCGTGTGCTGAACACACCCCTATGACATGCCCGTATCATAGGCTGTGTTCTACACTCAACGGCTCAACGCTACTCAGCGCCACTCAATGTCATGGAAACCGAGCAGGACACACCCTAGGACATGCCCTTGTCCCAGTCCTTTTCGCCTCTCAATGCTCGCTGACTTAGTGTTCGTCGAGCTCTCGTGACACAGTCGAGTACGAAGAGCTGGAAATGCCCTGGGACACGCCCGTGTCCCAGGCCGTGTTACCCAGCCTGAACTCCAAATTGACATTTGGGGTGTTACAAGCCGCACCGTTTGAGATTGAACATAGGCTATAGGCCGATATTCTCTCAGGCTAAAAGGACCCACCTGGTCCGATCGAGCGAATGTTGTACCAAAAGACATCCACCAAAATTTATGATTCAGAAAAGGTAGATCTCTCCCAAAAAAAAGAAAATGATGTTCGTCAATCCTCTATAACTTAAATAAAATTAAGATGAACAACAATCCGATCGGAGAAAAAAACGATAAATCCAACGCTATCAAGATATAACTCCAAAGTATTCTTCAAGATATGATCCCTCTTCACCGGATCCACTAGAGTCATGCCAAATGGAGAGAAAACTCGTTCGCCTTCTTTACTTCACGCCGAAATTGATTCCACAAGACTGATCTTTGACCCTTGGTCGAACTCTTCAAGGAGGAGGCCGGCCGAATTTTTTCCCAAAGTGGAAGAGGAGGGGCAGCGACTTGTAGTTGGCCGAAACCCTAAGGGGACTTGGGGGAGGTCGGTGGCTTGGAGAGAGAGGCGAGAGAGGAGGGTGGACGAATTCTCAAAGGGGAAAGAGGTGGGCCGGTGGCTGAGAGACGGGAGAGAGCAAGGGGGAAAATCTCAATTTAGATTTTAGGTTTTTAATTCATTCATCTTAATAAAATCTTCAACATCAAGACCTTATATAGGCTTACAACACATCCAGCTACATGCAACCCAAATAAAATAAAAACACATTCATAAATGTAAACACAACATGGAAATAAAAGTGAACACAAAAATAACAAAGGAATTAAAAAAAATATTAATAAGTCGTCGTGCGCCGAGGGCGGAGATTATAGCGTCGATCCACAAGGTCATCACGGCACCGCAAGCCTTTGATTAGGGAGGGCGATCGATCTTCCATTAGCATGTCGACATCATCTTTAACATATTGGAGGTCATCGTCTCCATCAGATGTTCCAGTTGTGGCTCAGGATTGGGACAAAAAAATAGTTCTGTTGCTTAACGCCGGGCGATAGTGGCTATCTCTGGCGATAGCTCCCAGATAGCATTATACTTACAGAGCCTATCTTGTGGAGACTGTGTGTGGCTAGCAGGTGAGCTGTGAGCCTGGGTGCCCAGCTATGGCTGTGAGTGCCATTTTGTGTCGATTGCGGGCTCTGGTCCTGGGGACCTGGTGGGCGACAGTCGAAGTTGAGAGCTTGAAGAGCCCAACTAAAGAAAGGCCGGTGAGTCGAATGGGCAAGGGGAGGCTGACCAGTGTCTTGTCTTTCGCCATGATGTCTGTGACCGTCAGCATTGGCATGACGATTTGAGCAATAGGCTATGGCTTAACTATACTCATGTTATGTCATTCAGACTAGATTGCCTAAAGTAATTGGCTTTTGTCGTTGGCATAATGAGATTCTTTGGCCCCGAGCTGGAAAACAAAATGCTCAAGTGAACCATCAAGTATGGGATTGTGGATGGTGGTGGGACCCGGAGAATTCCGGTACACCGAGAATGTGACCTGAGTGCACAGAGCATTTGGCTAACACCACCGGCTCCCTCGTCTCTTGTCTCACCACCTGGTGGGGTTGGTCCTCTTCCCTTCTCTCATAACCAAAGCATCCCCTCCGCTAATCATTCCTTCCTCCCCGACCCTGATCCTTAGTTGGTCTCTTACGACCTCAAGTCGTGAGCCAAACAGCCTCCATCCTCTTTGCCATCTCCAGAATTCGAGGTATAGGTCCGCCGGATACAAACAAAAGAGCCTCTCTCAGGTCCTCTCGAAGTCCCTTATAGAAACTCTTGGTATACCCTGCTTCATCCAACTGATAGGAGTCCGCAAACCGGGCTAAGTGATTAAACTCCCGATGGTACTCCACCACCGTCCTATTGCCCTACCTCAGCTGCAGGAACCTATTTTCCATCTCGTCTCTTGCCGACTGTGGGACGAAGTGCTCAAACAATGCGGCCCTGAACTCCTCCCAAGTGACGTCAGCAACCTCCTGATCTACAAATGTTCTATCCAAAAGTGTATTCTACCATCTATTGGCATGAGATTCCAAGCAGGAGACCACCAGAGGTACCCTCTCCTCTTATGGGTACCATATCCATGTCAGCATCTCGAACATGATATCAAGCCACTCTTACATCTGTACTGCCGACTCCATCCCCATGTAAGATGGGGGAGAGAGTCCTCAGAATATGCTTAACCAATTGGCCCATGGGTTTGGCTGCGGTGTCAGAGCCTGCTGGGGTTTGAAGGCTTCTAGAATGGCCGTCAGAGTCTGCCCCATCTCCGAACGTAGAAACAGAGTAGGAACCAGGGGAGGTGGTGCAACATTCAGAGTTTGCTGAGCTCCGCCCTGCGGTGTTGAATGTGTCGGGGGCTGCATAATAAAGCTAATTGTAAGAAATTTGACCAGAACCTAGTTAAAAGTGGACAATTACATGTGATCCCCCATATGGGCACACCATGCTTCCGCTGCTTAGTTTTTCCCCAAACTAAACTCGAGCGGGGATGACCCAGGGTTAGTGGACTTTTACTCTTTCGATCGAGGTTTTGCTATGATATAATTTTGTAAGACCCCATTTTTTTCTTTTAAACCATCAGGGTCTTATGCCCAGAACCGCCGCTTTGTGGTGACACCAACACAACCCGTAAGGTCGTCACTATAAAACGATGATCTTGTTGGTCATACCGATCGCAGAAGAGTGGAAGGAATATAAGAGTACAAGAAAACTAGAATAATGGTCCACAGAAAATCACATGAAATATAATAAATCTCCCCGAAGGGAGAGTCCACAGAAAAGATAAAGTAAAGTACTAAAAATGGCTCCTGTCCGATACATCAAAATCCTCACTACAAATCACTCAAAGCGGAAGCAAATCTATAATATCTACTAATGATTGGGACTCACTATCCCTACTGCCTGAACTCCAGTGCTAGACTGTCCCGTCTCCAAGCAAACCGACCTTTGGGGCTGCATCTCCTGGTTCGGCTCTACGAACCCCTAAAATGATTCGGTCATTGACCATTAGTCTAAAAGACTAAGTCCTATCATCCCCTACATTAACACAATTTCCGCAATTTTACTAATTACAGATCAACCTAAGCTATATGATGTACATGATAGGAGGTACTCCAAATTTTCATCCAAATTCACTAAGATAATTATTGTGGGTCTATCATGACACATTTAGCCTAAATCTAGAGACTTGACATTTTCCTAATTAATTTACCATTTATTAGATTTTCCCAAAAGTTAGGTCATGGGTAATTTTCAACATGAAGTACTAGATTTCCTAAATTTATGGCCATCCAAATATTATGAACAGTGTATGATAGCAAAACATCAGTGAATTCCATATTTCATAGATTTTCATAAATGTAATAACCTCTAAATAATTAATTCAAGATAATTCAATTGATTTTAGATAATGAAGGGAGTACCATATTTCACTGTTCAAAAATTATATAAAAATTACCAGAGCTTCATTTTGATCATAAAACATTTCTAACTAAGTTTCATGCAATTCCAAGGTTAGTGAACCATGTATAAAAATACTTCAACTAATTCCATTCAAGTGAACTTTGTGAAGTAACATTCTTATAAACTCATCAAAATAATATGTAACAAATTTTCTAGGCTTTATTATGCCCTAAAAGATTCTCTGGCTAAGTAACGCAATTTTCCAGCAAAATATAATATTTATTATCTATTTATCAAATTATGGTGCACTATTTTACTTTACACATAAAGTACTAAGAGGAAATGCCCAAATGATCCAAATAATTTACTAATGCCTCTAAATAATATTTAATTGACTTTGCCAGAGTTTTATATTATTATAAGTTAATCAATCCATGGTTACTTCAAAATCATCAAAAAGGGGCAAGGGGGAGATTATACCTACAAGTATGAGCTACTATTTTCCAAACATCCTATAATAAATCTCAGAAGTTAATTACACTATAAAATTACTTCTACCAAAATTTTATAAGGATCCAAGGTTATAAGACCCCTTATTCATTCCTTAAGGTGTATAGACCTAAATAATTTCCAAGTGATTTAAGTGGAGTGCATGTGTCCAAATACTACCAAATTCCTTCCTAGGTCATTTTACCACACTAAGATCACATGTACTAAACACCAAGTCCATACAAGGACATATCAACCCACGTCCTTCACAAACCCCCAAAGTTCAACCTTAGTGTTTTAACTAGGGTCCTAGGGTAAATCCATCCTAATCCACCCTAAACTCCATGTGAGGGTTTTTAAACAAACCATGGGGCTCAGGCCAATGTCCCAACCCCTTTGGGTGAGAATTGGCCCTTCCATTCCCCAAGCTCACACTGGCCCTAATTAACCCTTAAAGGGCCACACTTTTGTCTCACCAAAACCTATTCAAATCTAACCCAATTGGGCTGATATTTTATCAGAGTCATAATATGACCCTGAAAAATAGTCACCAAAATCTTGGTGCGTTTAGAGGTCATTAAAACCCTTAAATAATTCTTACTTAGTTTATTAAATTCCTATAAAAACTTTAGGAAAATGTTTTCTAAAAATTTACATTTTTGGATATATTCTAGTTATAAGTAAGAGTGACCTCCAACCAAAATCTCAAGTCATTTGGATGGCCTGATTGATGGGGGATCTCAAAATAATATCTGACCTAGCCTAGGTATAGACCTCACACAAATGAGTGTTGTGGTCTTACCTGAACTCAAAATTGGTTTAAACAAATTTTAAATTAAACTAGACTCATAGGGCTACAATTATTATATTGGACATTTATTCTGAATAGGCCCCTAGATATTTTTTAATAATTAATTTAAAACAGCCCAAAAGAAGTGACAGAAAATGAAATAAGATGAATTAATAGCACGAATCTTAAAGCATGATCATGTGACTCCTGGCTTTCATCTTCCTCCAGCCTAAGGCTGTGATTAACCCGACCTGGAGAACTTCCAAGTCCATTTACCGGCCACTTGACCACCTCCCTGGCCAACAACCACCACCACCTCCGTTGAGGTGAGGGCTATCGGCCGGAGGTGGTTTGGCCGCCGCAGACAGGAGATTCCGACGAACCCGACACTTTCATTTTCACGGAAAACTAGTGGAAAAATTCCACTAGATCGTGCTCAATTGAGCCCGATTCTCTTCTCTAAGGATTCCTAAGATCTAACCCATGATCAAGGAGTAGAGGAGGACATAAATTGCGGCCTGAAGACGTGTACTTTGCCTCCTCACCATTTTCGGCCACCGAACATTGGCTCCTCTGCAACCTCTACCCCAACCTCAACGGAAATGAAAAGTAATCGGGGGAAACGCTTGCCCTTACTCTGGTGAAGGTCCTAATAGAGGGAATTTGGTAGAGGAGGCTTGTAACTCCCCAATACCATTAAATTCCATTAATGGCAATTAACTCCATCCCTTCGGTTTCAACCAAATTAAGGGGGCTGAACCAAATTAATGGTCGGCCACCTCAAGAAACTCCTCCTCTCCCTCAGAGGAATAAAAGCCCCATAAAAGTGGGAGTTTTGGAGCCTTTATGGCTATTCCATTCGTCAAACTTCGCTCAGCCTTGCTTAAGGCTTTTCGTCGAGCTTAGGTCGGCGATTTCGTCGAGCTCAGCTCGGCAATTTCGTCGAGCTCTGCTCGACAATTTCGTCGAGCTCTGCTCGGCGATTTCGTCGAGCTCAGCTCTGCGATTTCGTCGAGCTCTGCTCGGCGATTTCGTCGAGCTCTGCTCGGGGATTTCGTCGAGCTCTGCTCGGCGATTTCGTCGAGCTCTGCTCGGCGATTTCGTCGAGCTCAGCTCAACGATTTCGTCGAGCTCAGCTCGACGATTTCGTTGAGCAGATCGTCGAGCTCTACTCGACGATTTCTATCCAACTCAGGTTTTCGTCCCGCTCGGTCCTCTTAGCCTGTAATTTTTGTCATGACCCAGTCATAAAAAAACTATCCTAGGGGTCTAGAAGCCTGAGGGATGTTACAAATCCCAATACATAAAAATAAAAATTTCATCATCAAAATTCAAGTTAGATCTATGGGGTTTCAAGTCCGAGAAATATTGTGTAACATACCGAGAGGTTAATAGGAATACCTGACGTGAAAATTCTCGGGTACCTTTGCTACATCATGTCCTATAGCTCCCTCGTATGCTCCTCTTATCCATGATTACTCCACAAGACCTTGACTAGCGGAACCTTCTTTCATTGCAAGACCCACATCCCAGTATCGTCTATCCAGATCGGCTCCAGGTGCACCGATCGATCAGAAGCTATAGGCCCATCTGTAGTCATAATCTGCTGCTCTGACCGAAGTAAAGCTTTCCTGAGGGAGGTGACGTGGAAGATGCCATGCAAACCCGCTCGCTCTAGCGGCATCTCCAGTCTATAATCCAAGGGGTCGATCTGTTCCAGAATCCTGTAAGGCCCCATGTATCTCGGACTTAGCTTTTTCTTACCATGCACCCGCGAAACTCCGTACATCGGTCGAATCTTCAGAAACACCCGGTATCCTAACTGAAACTCTGTCTTATAATGTCGGGCATCGTAATACTTGGACTGCCTACTCTAGGCTTCCAACATCCTATCTCGAATCAACCTCACCTAAGCATCCGTATCCTCGACGAACTCCGAGCCAAGTGCCTTTGGATCCTCATCCTAGATCCAATACAAAGGTGTCCTGCATCACCGCCCGTATAAAGCCTCATAAAGGGCCATACCGATGCTGGTCTGGTGGCAATTGTTGTATGATAATTCGATCAATGGTAGCTACTTCTCCCATGGCTCTCTGCGGTCCAGTATGCAAAGACGCAATAAATCCTCCAGTGTCTAATTGGTGCGCTCTATCTGCCCATCTGTCTGAGGGTGGAAGGAGGTACTAAATGTCAACTGGGTCCCCAAATAAGCCTGGACCGACCTCCATTCCTTAGACATAAATCTTCCATCATGATCGGACACTATCGTCTTCGGCACTCCAAGGTATCGGAAGAACTGCTCCAAAAAACTCCACACCAAGTCACTCAACGGAGCGTCCTTCCTGATCGGTAGAAATCTGGACACCTTCGTCAATCGATTGACGATCACCCATATCGAGTCATTCCTCGCATGTGACCAAGGAAGACCATGTATGAAATCCTTGGAAATCTCGTTGAACTTCAACTCCGGCACCGGAAGTGGCTACAACAATCCGGTTGGACTCTTTATTGGGTATTGTATCCACAATTACCTGGATTTGAAAAAACCTCCAGTCAAGTTAAGATGGATTCACAATGTATTTGACGATCTTCTATAAAGTTGTGCTTGCAGCTATTCTAAGCTATGTACACACCAATGTCAGGGTGTAGTGGGTCAATATACACGGGTCTGCGCAACGTAATCCCTCGTTGAGCAGATCAGTGTGTTGACTAATGTGTGCTCTCTCTATTAGAGTGTACTTACTTTCAAGTATAGGGTCGAGATAGATCAAGAGCAGAAGAGGAGAAAAGATGGGTCAAAGACCAAGTTCATAGGAAGGAAGAGAAAAATCGTCTAAGTTAAAATCGACGGGAATCACTAAGTGATTCTCGCCGATTCGATGAAGTGATTCTCGCCGAATCGTCGAGAATCAGTCAGTGATTCCCACCGACTTCATTCGGATGACTGTCCTCCTACAAGAATTCTGCTAAGTCAGAATCGACGGGAATCACCAAGTGATTCTCGCCGATTCGACGAGAATCACCTTGTATTCCCGCCGATTCCCTCCGGATGACCAGATTTCCAACTAGAATTCTGCCAAGGCAAATTCGACGGGTATCGTGAGTGATTCCCGTCGACTTTGACGGGAATCACCATCGATTCTCGCCGATTTTGCCTTAGGCAAAATTCCTGTTCGCTGGACCGAACCAAGTTCGTTGTGCGCCGTTTTGATTGGGACTAGGGCTTCTCCTTGTGGGCCCCACAACGGTCATTTAGGGTTGGTTTCCAGTATATATAATCGCGTATTTGAACATACCGAGGCATCGAATAATGAAAAATCAAACCGAGGTCGAGCGTGCCCTAGCCGATCGCGGAACTTCACCGATCGTCGTCGCCGCTCGCAAGCTAGTCGCCGCCACTGATCTTAGAGATTATTTGATCTTCCGAAGACAGTACCGAGGCAAGCCTATCATCTCACGCTTCTCACTCGAGATCTCCTATCTCTCGATTTGTTGAACGAGGATAGTTCTTCATTCCAAATCGATTGAGACGACTGATCCGATTGAGATCGTTGGTATACCTTGCTTGCTTCGTCAAGAAGATTGGATTCACAAAGCATCGCTGCCGCAACCACTTGCCGCTGCCGATCTTGACAAGATCCTCTCCAAGAGAGTACTCCGGTCGTGTACTCTTCGTATCTTTCAAGAAAGCATCAACGAACGAAGAGCGACATCGGATTCTCCACAAGTTTGTTTGTATTTCTTGTACATACAATTTTTATTTTGTTGTAAAGGAATTTTTATTCCTAGTTGTAAGGGTTGGGTGTAACCCGTGGTGGAGGAGTAGTGACTCCTTTGGTTGGAAGGATTCCTTCCGTAGTGTGAGGATTGGATTTCAATTCGGTTGGTGAAGTGACTGAGTCGTCCCTTGGTGGGAGAGAGGTCGAAGGGGGAGAGTGGATGTACCCAAATCGGAAAACCACTATAATTGCTTGTGTGCTTTTTTGTGCTGTGCTTGTTTATTTGTGAAGGTAATTTAAATTCCGCAAAAGACTGCACGGCACCTATTCCCCCCCCCCATAGGTGGATTTAGTTGACACTAAAGACTTTCAAGTGGTATCAGAGGGAGGTTACTCAACAATAAGGTTAACAACTTGAGTAAGATCCTGCATCTAGTGTTAAGAAGAAAACAAGACTCAAGCATGGAGCTATACTCTGATGTTTATCCCCTAAGACTGCCTACCTGCACAAAAGAATATTATCCCATCTGGAAAATGAGGGTTCAGTTTCATCTGGAAGCCATTGACCCTCGTGCTTTATTCATTGTGGAAGAGTGTCCCTTCATTCCCATGAAAGCTTCTGACTCTGGAGAAGATCTCCAAATCCCTAAGAGTACCGCAGAAATGTCAGAAACTGAGCTCTCACTATTCATCTTGGACAAGCTGGTACGACAGATCATCTCTGATATTTGGTCAGGCTCTTCTCTTACAAGATTGGATAAGTGCAAGACTGCAAAGTCCATGTGGGGAACAATCTCTAACCTCATGGGGAGAAAGAAGACTGCCGAGACCGAATGCCTGCAAGATGATGAAGCATATATGGGGGTCCTAGTCTCTAAAGATGAAAGTCAAGACCAACCTCTCAATATCAGGGCTCCTGTGTCCCTATCTAAGACTGAAGAAGAGATTGAGGAATGCAGCTGTGATGATGCTAAAACATCAGTCTCTGCAGACCTTAACTCTAACCCTGATCAGCACAATCAGGATCAGGTATCTTCCTCATCTTGCTCCTTTCCTCTTGAATCTCCTTAAGACAGGAGAGGTTCAGAGGTTTGTCCATCAAGTGATGCAAGGGAGATTGACAGCTTCAATCAAAGGATGGAAACTCTTGATTCCGTTCATAGAGCCCTTCAGAAGAGCAACTCACTTGTTGAGGATCAAGCTAAGGAAATTGCTCAGTTGAGGACCATGATGGATCTCCAATTGGAATCTATCAAGGTGAAGGACTCATAGATCTCAGATCTAGAGTTTTGTCTAGAGACCGAGAAGAGGATAGTATCAAATTTTTCCAAGATAGATGCTATTAAGAGAAAGGGAGAAAACGGGTGGATCTCTCGAATCATAAATTCGTGGAGAAATGGGGAAACTGTATTCAGACCCCCCCCCCCCACACCGGGTAGGAAGGGCCCACATTATACTTTTAGGTATGACCATAAGAATAACTATGGTCACTACAAGATTGATCGGCCCTCATGTGGAAATACCCATAGTGCAAGTGTTGTTATGGCTACCCATGAGAAAATACATTTTGCTCATCATGAACTTTTTGTATTCACTGCCTCAGCCTCAACACTTCATGAGATTGACAGAACTAGCTCTCACAGTACCTCTCACCACCCAAGGACACAGGGAAAGGGGGTTGGCAAATATGTAGAAAGTATCTATGGGGCCCCCGGATGTGTGCTGACTGAAAAGAAGGCACCACCTCCCAGGCCTCATGACACTCACCACATGTTCTCCATCCACCCTCCGTCGTGTCTCAGTTGAAAGGGTAAATATAAGAGTAGAACCTGCTCTACCCCTGTAAGAACTAAGATCGTGACAAACTCAGTCAGTAGATCTTGTCAGAAAAGGAGATACAATATTCATGAGTGTTGGTGCTGTGGCAAAGTGGGTCACTTTGCCATAGATTGTTGGCACAATCCTTCTGTGCCAAGGGCAAGGGCATGTCAACATCCCTTGGATAGAGATAGCCTTCCTGACAGAAATCCTGTAGGAAGGCATCCTGTATTTTATGCTGACAAGAACCAAGGACCCAATACATATTGGGTTCCTAAGATAAGGTAATTCATTTTTGCAGGATAGTCTAGGTACCCTTGAACATGATGGGACCTAGACAAGAGATGTTCCAGGAATTCTATGGAACAAGTATATGGGATAAGAGATAGTGTTAACTACATTATCCTACTTAAACTGGATACCTGTTGTACTTCAAATAGTGGATCCGAATGATCAACCTAATGATCCCAGGTATGCATTCAGTTTCGAAAATTGAATCGCATTACATAGAAGTATATATATATCCAAACAAATATGTAGATTCTCTCTCAAGATATAAATATATATATATACACACACCTTATGGAAGGACACGGAAGCTAATATCTGTATGATCCATATTGTGGAACTGATAAACTGTCAAAATCTTGATATGGTGAGAAAGGGGGTGTCAAATGGTCCTATGACTCTCACATGACTTGTATCAATAGTTGAAACTACCGTACTACATTTTGAATCCAACAAGGATAAGCCGCGGTTTGTTCTAGTTTTAGCCTTCCTTGAACTCAACTTGGCTATCATAAGAAAACTTGATATCCCTTGTTTAGAGGAAAAAGGAAATCTAGGTGAAATAAACAGGACTCCCATCGATTAGAATAATCCAGCGGGAAATAACGGAAACAATTAGCTGGGTAAGGAAACAAATACCCGGTGCAATTCATATTCCCGTCGATTTTACGGTAACAAATACTGGAAACTAATCGAGTCCACCTCCCGACCGTTCAGCTCCCTGCAATAACTAGCGAAAATCTCGCCGAATCCCTTCGATCGTGCGGAAACAAGCCTCCCGTCGCTCCCCAGCCGTAGTTCTCCGCAACCTTCCGGTCTATATTCCGTCGTTTAGAGTCCGCCCGCCATCCTATCCCTGTCGGCTTGGTGTTCCCGTCTCCGGCATCTACTCGATGCTCGTGTCTCGACGATCCACCACCAGTATTCCGTCCCGACTCAAGCCGCTCCTTGGACTAGGGCTTCTCTCCGCTCACCGCATGACGAGAATCACTTTGCTTCCCCCCTCCGAGTACAAGGTAACGACCGTTCCTCCTTGTATCATTAGCTAGGTTGTAACTTGTCTATTTCCTACTAGTTCAGTTCCTTGGATGTTACTTGTTTAGGTTTATAATGGCTCCTCGAACCACGGTCGGGCTCCTCACTGGGAGTGAGTTGGTTAGGACAGGCTTCGCCCATGCTTCTGATGAATTCAGGAACATCATCTTGATGCTTGAGCAAGACAGGCTCTCCTTTATTTTTGAGCACCCATGCAAGGTCCTAGATAAGGAAGTTCTTGAGTTCTACGCAACTGCCAAGCTACGTCACGAAGACACCTTAATAAAGAGTAAGATAGCTAGACTAAGGATCAAGGTGACTGCTGCAAAACTATCACATCATCTGCAGCTCTCCAGCTCTGTACAAGAGGACTACCTGGATGAAAATGATCGTGCAAGGACACAACTATTCTGTGGATTAGCTTGAGGGACCAAGGCCATCAAACGAAAGGACATGAACGAGGAAGGAAAACTCCTCTCTGATATCATAGGGAAGGTTCTGATCTGTAAACCTGGCTCCCATGATCATATTTCTGGGGATATGTTTAAGATGCTGATAGCTGTGGTGTGCAGAAAGAAATTCAACTGGGGGGCCATGTTATTTGAGAAGATTAAAGATACCCTATGAACTCCTAACTTTGGGAGGATCATGTAACGCCCCCGATTTTTTCTGTGATTATTTTATTCTCGTTTGGCCTTACGGTGATGCGTTTTGGTGGCTTATGCCATTTGTGGAGTGTGTTTTAGCTCCTTAGAACTGAGTGGCCTATTTTGTAGCCTATGGGCAGGATCTCCCTAGCAAGCCGAGTCATTTTGGGTGACCCGGTGTAGCCACTTGGGGGATGCTTGTGTTTTGGCTTTAGGTGGGTATAACTCGAGTTCTGTTCGTCAAAAGTTAATTTTGACTTCACCGTTGCGTTCATAGAATTGGTATTTAGCTACGGTGCGAATTTCGTCGAATTCCGAGGTAGTTCGGTTTTCACGTCGTTTTGGGTGTGCCATTAGTAAAATCTTATTAGAAACCCTCTTATTTAATAAGAGAAGCGGCGGCTAGGCTGCAGTTAGGCTGAACTGACGTGTTAAGGCTTATTTAAAAGCCTTAATTATAAGTGGCGGGCCCACTCTCTTCCTTCTTCCCAAGACTGAAACCGCCTGCTCCTGTTCGCGGAAAACAGAGGCGGAAGCGGCGGACTGCCCTAGCCTTCGGACGGCCATTCCAGGAGCTTTTGTGGACTAAATTCGATTCCGAAAGCGGCTTTGGCTTGCTCTCGCTCAGATCTGCATTTCGACGGTAAGAGATTTGATTTTCGTGGAGTTTTAGGAGACTTGGATTTTTGGTTTCTTGTGGATTCCGCCATTAAAGCACGGGAATGTGCTTTTAGGTGCTGCTGCTGCTAGTGCCGAGTGAAGAGGAGGGAAAGTCGACCAAGCTTTGCCGGAAATCGAGGCAAGTGGTATTCTTGCCCTTGCCATTTTTTTCTCTTGATGAATTGGAAAAATCCCGGTTAGCCCTAGGGTAGAAGCCAAGCTTGTCTTTTTATCTTGCTGAAATTAGGGTTTAGTTTCTACTAATGAGCCCCCCCCTCCCGCTCTTTGTGTTGTTGGTGCTAAGCCCGCCAGCATAATACCGCTAATTTAGACTCCAGATTTCTGTCTGGTTGTTGCCTTGCGGGTGAAGTTGAGAGAGAGAGAGAGTAGGAGGGGGTGCCTGCTGTGTATCTTGGAAAGAGCAAAATTTGGGCTCTCGGGTTGCCAGCGTTGAGTGTGGTGCACACACTCAAAGCCTTTGCGGGTCTGGCGTTGAGTATGGTGCACACACTCAACGCAACAGCTGTAGTCAGTTTGAGTTTTTTTGGCTATGTACTAAGGCGTTGAGTGAGGTTGACTCACTCAACACCACAGCCCCTGCTAACGGCTAAGTACTTTGGCGTTGAGTAAGTCGACCTCACTCAACGCCATTTCCGTTTTGGCATTGAGTGAGGTGAACTCACTCAACGCCGCTGTTTTTCCGAGAAGCTAAGTACTTTGGCGTTGATTAAGGTGTGCTCACTCAATGCCATAGCCTTTCTTGAGGCTAAGTACTTTGGCATTGAGTGAGTCGACCTCACTCAATGCCATTTCAATTTTGGCGTTGAGTGAGGTGACCTCACTCAACGCCGTAGCTTTCTGTGTAGCCAAGTACTTTTGCATTGAGTGAGGTGTGCTCACTCAATGCCACATCCTTTTCTGAGGCTAAGTACTTTGGCATTGAGTGAGTCGACCTCACTCAATGCCATTTCGGTTTTGGCATTGAGTGAGGTGACCTCACTAAATGTCGTAGGCAAGTTTGCGGCCAAGTCCCGTGGCGTTGAGTGAGTGAACCTAACTCAATGCCATTTCTACTTTGGCGTTAAGTGAGGTAGACTGACTCAACACCACAGCCCTTCTTTGCGGCTAGAACCTCTAGCATTGAGTGAAACGACCTCACTCAACGTTATTGTCGTTTTGGCATTGAGTGAGGTCAGCTCACTCTGAAAGTGCAGGATAAGATTAATCCTAACTCTAGAGGGGGGTGAATAGAGTTATTTAAAATAATTTTGCAAATAAAACTTATGTGCAGAGAAAGTTTGACTTTACTTAGTGTAAGGTGCTATAGCAAATAATCAGAGTAAAAAGAAATTCACAGCACAAAGCAAAACACAAAGAAACAAGCAATCCAGACGATACAAGGAGCTATAGTGGTTCCCCAAATCTGGGTACATCCACTCTTCTATCACCCTTGATAGGAATCCACTTCAAGATGAGTTGATCAGGTGTCTTGAGCACCAGAGAGTTTTTGACCAGGTTCTCACAAACCAAAGGAGCTGATTTTGACCAGGTTTCAGCAAAACCAAAGGTAACTTTTGAAGGGAGTTAAAACCCTGTACAGAAAGAAAAAGAAAAAGGGGTGAGGTTGTCTTCTCTATCAACAAGCAGAGAGAAGCAAAAGTGGATCTGTAGTTGTTGTCAAAGCTCCCCCTGAGATCAAAAAGAGGTTCAGGAAGGAGAGCTCTGCACAAGGGTGACAGGTCTTCAAAGATCTGATTTGCTCCAGCAAGAGATGATCCAAGAAGGTTGGATGGTTGTGTCTGAAGCAATCAGAATTCCTGTGAGTGAGCTTTCAAAACAATATCACAGAGAGAGCAGCTGAAGTCCTGTATATATTCTCGGTATTCTGTATATATCTCTATATATGAAAAAAAGAATGAATAATATATCTGAGTCTTCTTCTTCCATTTCTTTGATAGCCGTTGGAAGTCAGCATTAATTGCTTTCCTTAAATGTCCATGCCTCAAAGGAAATGACAGGCAGACATATCTTAGAAAATTCCTTGAGCCATGCACCAGATATGCTGTAACGGCCAATAAATCTTCAGCATTAATTGTCTGACAGAAGGAATTTGAATTCCTATTCAAAACTGACGGGAGTCTGGAAAGCGTCGAGCTCACAATAAAACGTCGATCTGAGTACGACACACGTTGGCCAGAGAGTGTTTTCTATAAGCAGAACTGGGATCGACGGAACGTCGAGCTGAGGTCGACTCCGCGTCGAGCTGAGGTCGACTCAGCGTCGAGCTGCGGTCGACTCAGCGTCGAGCTGAGATCGACTCAGCGTCGAGCTGAGATCGACTATGCGTCGAGCTGAAGTCGACTATGCGTCGAGCTGAAGATTACTCTAACTAGCCTATGTGACCTTTATAGCAACAAGGAGGTCACAACACAAAATCCCTATAGAAGTATAGTCATCCTGGTCCAAATAGTAATAGGGTGTTCCAACAATCTCCCCCTATTTGGATTAGGATTACTATTTACATGAATTTAGGGATTCAAAGAAAGATAAAGCAGATACAATACAAAACAATACAACCAGACATGTCAAAAAAATAGCATATATAACATTATATAGCAGCGCAAATGTTCAAATGTCCTGAGTCCAGCATATAGAAAGAGTTAAAGCATCTTACTTTACTTTCCCTTTGGGGCTTTGTCTTGATCACTCTTCCTGAAGATGATTTCTCTGTTTGGATTTGAAGCTTCCTTTTTAGATCTGTAATCATCAGCTGCACCTAAAGACTTTTGATCTCTTGCACTGGGTGGTACAGCTGCAGGATGGAGTTGCATATATCTGTCTGAATCAAAGAATTTCTTAGAATTATATTTCTCCAATTCCTCTTTTCTTTGGTCTGACATTGTACTGATATGAGAGGTGTCCAGACCTTTTTCTCTAGCTTTATTAATCTCATTTAAAGCAGCCATTTCTGTCATTCTAGCTTTCCAGTAGGCAGGAGTTTTGGTGGGATCTTCAAAGGGTACTGCTGGTTCAAATCTATTAGAGGAGAGTTCTTGAGAGGTAGTTGGGGTGAGGTCAGCTCTAGGTCTATAAGGATAGGGACCAGAGGTTGGATCAATGGCTCTTCCCCTTTGATAAGGTTGAGAACCTGATCTTCCTCTGGACTGCCTGCCTCTATAGTTTCCTCTTTGCTGACCTCCCCTTTGCTGACTGTCTCCTTGATATCTTCTTGCTTGATATGTCTTTCCATGTAGAGCTGAAGGGGCTGGATTGGAAGATAGACTAGCACCTGCACCTGCATCTGGAGGAGGTGGAGATGGAGGCTGATGGACAGGTTTGGTTGGTCCTTCATTGAATTTTCTCTTCTATTTCATTGCTTTTCTCTGATTTTGGGAGTACTGCATCCATGGCTCTGTGATTTCACAATTGTATTTGATATAGTAGGGAATGTCATGGTCTGTAGCTCTAGCAATTGGTACTCTTTTCATGGCTTTTGATCTTGCTTTCCTCTTCCTTGCAATAGTTGCAGAGGAGTCATCAGAATCTGTAGCAAACTCATCTTCTGAACTTTGAGATTCTTCATATGGATCTATGTACTTCCTTTTAGAGATAGGAAAACTGATGGAGTCTGGAGCTGCTGAGGAGGAAACTGAAGGAAGATCTGCTGTCAGTGGGGAGGAGGAGTCTACCACTGCAGGAGAGGGCACAGCCTCAGGAGCCATAGAGACTAAAGAGGCTGGTTCCTGAAGGGCTTGGGAGACATGGGTCTCAACTGCATCAGGTGTCTCAATCGCTTCACCTGAAGTTTCAACAGCTGCTAACATTTCAACTTCATCACTAGCAGGAGCCACTGCTACCACTGCTACATCAGGAATCATGGTCTTCTGAAAAGGGATAATAGCCCTAGACAGATCTTCTTGAAGCAGTTCTGAATTAGGAGGAGGAGCCTCAGGTACTGTCTATACTTCTGCAACTGATACTGTCTCTGAACATGTCTGAACAAACTGAACTGTAGAAGGAGGCAGCTCTTCTTCTGCAGACATCTCCCCCTGCCTAGAATCAGTGGCAGCTGACTCTAGGCCCCCAAAAGAAGGGCATGCCAGATGAGAGGAGAGGGAGGAGACAGAGTCAGAGAGAGTTCTTAGGGAAAGAATGAGAGGAGCCAGCTTGGCATCCAAGAGGGAGGAGAGCCTAGGGGACAGAAGATCAAAAATCTGATTGGCCAAAGGCAGGAGAGCTACTTGCTCAAGGGGAACTTGAGTAGAGGTAGATGGAGTAGCAGAAAATGTAAATGGGGAATATGTTGATGGTGGTGCAGACAATGGAGGAGTAACTGGCTCATGGATGGAGGAAAAGAGTTGTTCTGAAAAAGTTGATGAATGGGGGAATTCATGAGGAGAGGAGGTAGAGGCATCCATGAAGGAGTCTTCATGCATGTCAAAAGAAAAGAGATCCTCATGAGGGGTGGAATCCAAGCGTATGGGAAGGAAAGTAGTGTGAGGTGAAAGGGAGGAGGCAATGGTAGAGATGGAGGAAGGTAAAGGTTGAGTGGATGGAATGACTGTGGTTGAGGGGATGAAAGTGGATGGGAGGGAGATGGAGGGAGATGGCAAAGTCCCTGCTTCTGGACCAGTGGACTGAGGGAGAGTGACCTCAACAGTCCTAGTGTCTGCAGAAGTCTTCATTGCTGCTGCTGCTGCCCTGGGATTCACAATTCTTCTGTCCCACTTGCCAATTAGGGCACATGTGAGCCTCTTGGAAGCATTGATGTGCTTCTTGGAGGACACAAGCAGTTGGGGGCAGCAATGGTTGAGAATCAACCCAAGAACTCTTCCAAAGTGGACAGAGTTTTTATCCAATCTTTTCTTAATCATTTCAAACACAATCAATCCCCAGTTGGGATGTTTCTTATCCATAAGTGCAGCCATAAGGCAGAACTAATGCCTAGTAATTGCATCATGTGCAGTCCTCTTTGCACAGATCACTTTGCCTGTAATGTCTGCTAATAACCTATATTCAATAGCTAGGTTAACTTTGAGGAGTTTAGAGGGGTTACCAGCAGCATGCCCCATCCTGTCCACCATCAAGGCATACTCTTCCACAGATAGTTCTATGCCATCATCTCCAGCAGCAAAGTTGAAAACTTCTGAAATGATTTGAGATGAGATGGCTACCTCATTTCCTGAAATTTTCCCAGTCAATGTATTGTTATCTGAGATAACTGCTGTAAGACTCCACTCTTTGATTTCTGACTCTGGGAGAGGGATCCTGGTTGACATAAAGTTAGCCAGTTGCTGCTCCTTGAAGAGGTCCAGAATATCCAGAAAGTATTGTGGAGATCCATCAAAAGAGTCGAAGTCGATATCAAATCCAGAATCGAACTTCATGGCCGCCAGAGCTCCTGCTGTGATTGCCATTTTCCTGCAAAAAGAATACCTTCCAAGATCAAGAGTAAAGTATTTGGAGGGAGAAAGCTTGAGCAGAAAGATATGAAAGCGCAACTGCGAACGACGATGAAAAAATGATTTTATACTTAGGGTTCGACGCAGAAAAGGAAAGAACGTCGAGCTCAGTTCGACGCTCTAAGGCTCTAGGAGAACTGAAACGACTCAACAGCGTCCAGCTTAGGTCGACGTTCGACGCTTTGACTGAAGCTATACGTCGAGCTTAGGTCGACGTTTAACGAAGACGTCGACCGGGGAGAGAGAAACTCAAGAAGCCAGGGAGCTGTGAACTTAGTTCGACGCTAGAGGCTGAGTTCGATGTTCGATGCTTTTGAGGGCGACGGACCGTCGATCTCCGTTCGACGCAGCGTCGAGCTTAGTTCAGAGCTCAGAACAACCACTCAGACAGGAAATTTTAAAATGAAATTTTTCCTATTCCTGTTAATTATGGGTTTCAAAGTCTTGGAGTTTTATTTTATGCTGTCTCCATCTAGCATTCCCAACTGATTGAGGAAAAAGAAGTGCTTCTTTTCATCCAAGGGCTTGGTGAAAATATCTCCTCTCTGTAGTTCAGTGGAAATGTATTCTAGTGCAATTTTCTTCTTTTCTACATTATCCCTTAAGAAGTGATGTCTGATCTCTATGTGCTTAGTCCTACTATGGAGAACTGGATTTTGAGCAATAGATATTGCACTGGTATTATCACAAAAGATTTTAGACATCTCTAAGTTGTAGCCATAGTCTAGGAGCTGGTTTTGAATCCACAAAATCTGTGAGCAACAACTGCCTGCAGCCATGTATTCAGCTTTAGCAGTTGATGTGGACACAGAAGTCTGTTTCTTACAGAACCAGGAGACAAGTCTATCACCAAGGAATTGACAAGTTCCACTGGTGCTTTTCCTGTCTACTCTACATCCAGCATAATCAGAATCTGAAAATCCAGTTAGATCAAATCCTGAGTCATGTGGATACCAGAGACCTAGATTAGGACAACTTTTTACATACCTAAGAATCCTCTTAACTAATGTGAGGTGGGACTCTCTAGGGCTTACTTGGAATCTAGCACAAATGCATGTGGCAAACATTATATCTGGTCTAGTAGCTGTTAGATAAAGTAATGAGCCAATGATTGCTCTATAGCTTGTCTGATCAACTGGTTTTCCAGATTCATCAGCATCTAAAACAGCATTTGTAGGCATAGGTGTTTTCATAGGGGATGCTTCAGACATTCCAAATTTCTTAACCAGTTCTCTTGCATACTTGGTTTGAGAAATGAAAATGCCATCCACATGTTGTTTAACTTGCAATCCTAGAAAGAAAGCAAGCTCACCCATGCTACTCATTTCAAACTTTGAGTGCATAAGTTGTGAGAACTTTTTGCATAAGTTTGAATTAGTAGACCCAAATATGATGTCGTCTATATAAACTTGTACTAGTAGGGTATGGGACCTATGGGTTCTAACAAAGAGAGTTTGGTCTACTCTACCCCTTTTAAAATCATTTTCCAACAAAAAACAAGCTAAGGTCTCATACCAAGCTCTAGGGGCTTGCTTGAGACCATATAAGGCTTTATGCAGTTTAAAAACATGATCAGGAAAGGTTGGAGAGATAAAACCTGGAGGTTGCTTTACATAGACTTCTTCCTTGATGTCTCCATTGAGAAATGCACTCTTGACATCCATCTGATATACCTTGAATCTCTTGTGAGCTGCATATGCAAGGAAGATTCTTATGGCCTCCAACCTTGCAACTGGTGCAAAGGTTTGGTCATAATCAATTCCTTCTTCTTGGCAATATCCTTGTGCTACAAGTCTTGCCTTATTTCTCACAATTATTCCTTGATCATCCAAGTTGTTCCTGAATACCCATTTGGTTCCAACAATTTGCTGGTTCCTTAGTCTTGGTACTAATTCCCAAACTTTATTCCTTTCAAATTGATTCAACTCTTCTTGCATTGCAATGATCCAGTTTGGATCTTGCTCTGCATCTAGTATGGTTTGAGGCTCAATTTGAGAAAGAAAGCAAGTGTGCATATTATTTTGATTAACTTGATTCCTTGTTTGCACACCTACTGAGATATCTCCAATTACTTGTGAAATTGGGTGATCTCTTGCTGTTGCAAAGTCAACAAGGGGTGTTGATGATGCATCAACCTGTGTTGTTATTTCCTCTTGTGGAACAACAACTGGTTCTTCAATTTGTTGACCATTTGAGCTTTCCAAACCCTGAGATTCCTCTTCATTGTCACTAAGTTCAGTGTCTTGCAGAGTTGTTGAAGGTAATGACCCTTTGTCTGTGATGGTAAGCTGCTTCAGATTTTCTGAAATTGAATGTTCCTGCAAATTGCTTATGGTAGAAGTCTCCTTCTCCTTATAAGACATGTTAGTTTCATCAAATGTAACATGCATGGATTCTTCAATTTTATTTGAGCACTTGTTAAAGACCCTATAAGCCTTGCTAGTCATGGAGTATCCCAGAAACACTCCTTCATCAGCTTTGGCTTCAAATTTAGCTAGGTATTTCTTGTCATTATTGTGAATGAAACAAATGCAACCAAAAATCTTGAAATAATTTACTTTAGGTTTCTTCCCTTTGAGTAACTCATAGGGAGTCTTACCCTTTAGTTTGTGTATCAGGCTTCTATTCAAAACATAGTTGGAGGTGTTCACAGCCTCTGCCCAAAAGGTTAGAGGAAGGTGAGCATCTGTCAACAATGTTGTGGCAGATTCAATAAGGGTTCTGTTTTTCCTTTCAACTACCCCATTTTGTTGAGGAGTTCTTGGAGCCGAGAAAGTGTGCCTGATACCTTCCTTCTGGCAGAACTCTATCATAAGAAGAGAATCAAACTCTGTCCCATGATCACTTCTGATCAGGGCAATGTGAGTATTGAACTCAATCTGTATGCCTTTGAGAAAATCTGTCAAAATCTTGAAGTTATCAGACTTCTTTCTCAGAAAGAACACCCAAGTGAATCTTGAGAAGTCATCTACAACTACTAAAGCATAAGATTTCCCTCCTAGGCTTTGTACATTAATTGGTCCAAAAAGGTCCATGTGCAATAAGTACAAAATTCTAGGTGAGTCACTCTTATTAAGTGACTTGAAACTGTTTTTAGTTTGCTTGTCTAACTGACAGGCCTTGCAAAGTCCTTCCTTCTTGTAGGGACCAGAAGGTAGTCCTCTAACAAGGTCGTCTTGGGATAACTTAGCAATGGTTCTAAGGTTCAAATGTCCTAGTCTTTTATGCCAAAGTTCATTAGGTTTGCTAAGGGAGTTAAATAAACAAATATCTACTTTAGATGAATTGAAATCAACTAGATATATGTTATCTTGTCTATTACCAATTAAAACAATGTTGTTATTTAATGCAATATTACATGCTGAGTTGGTAAACCAAACCTGATAACCAGCATCACATAGCTGGCTGATGCTGATTAAGTTGTGTTTTAGTCCTTCCACATAGGCCACTTTCTTGAATGTAATTGACCCTATTTTGACTTGGCCATAGCCTTTTGTTTGTCCAAAATTTGAATCTCCAAAGATTACTTTGGGTCCATGTTTGGCTTTGAAGGACACAAGGTTCTCCTTGTTGCCAGTCATGTGCTTTGAGCACCCACTATCCAAGTACCACTGCTGGTTCTCAATTGGATAGGTCTTTATCTGCACATACAACAAATCAATTGTTTTTGACCCAGTTTACCTTGGGCCTTTCTTGATATCCTTTAAATTCTGAAATAAAAGACATCTCAGGTTGACTCTTATAGCCTACAGGATGATATCTCCTAGGAGGTATTATCCATTCAGCATAAGGGTTAAAGTGATGAGATGTGGAGCTGGAATCAAATTTTGAATTAACCCCTGAGAACTGACTTTTGCTCTGAGCTTGGCTCGACGCACGTCGAGCTTCGGTCGACGGACTCTGGTGAGTGCGTTGAGCTCCATTCGACGCCGAAGGCTTGCTTTGTTCAGAAGGTAGAGGGCGTCGACCTGAGTTCGACGTTCTCTTGCGATTACGTCAAGCTCTGGTCGACGTCCGTCGAGCTTCGTTCGACGCTTTTTGTCCAGTTTCCTGGGTTAAGTCAGCATTCTTCCTAGCCACTATCAAGACTCCTTTACCTTTCTCACTGGTAAATTTGATTGGAGTTGTCAGCACTATGGGTTGGCTGGATGAAGCACCCAAGCCCAGTGAACCATTCAATCTTGAGTTCACTGTACTTGTGATGTCCATCAATTTGATACTTCTCCCATTAAGGGTTTCTTCAAATTGTTTGGCCTTAGATAGCTCACCTTTCAGTGAAGCTATCTCCTCCCCACACTACTTCAACTCTTCTAAGAGTCTTAGATTATCTGAGTTAATGGATTTGCATTCAATTAATTGTTCTCTGAGAGTTTTAATCAACTTTTGAGATTCAATCAAGTCAATGCACATAGATTTGAACTCAAATTTAAATTCATCAGAAGTAAAATCAAATGAATCTATTACCTGATCCTCAGTAAGTTCCTGATCAGATAGGTAGTCAGCATCAGGCTCTGAATCAGTGTTCTTTTGAGATGCACTGATGGCCATCATGCAGAATCCTTTTTCTTCTGCATCATCCTCATCATCACTAGAGCTGGATGATGAATCAGACTCATCAGAGTCACTCCAGGATTCAGCCACAAATCCTTTTCCGGTGTGCTTGCTGTTGCTGGAGGAAGGCTTGTCATGGTATTTCCTTGACTCCTTATCCTTCCTTTTATATTTTCTTTCCTTCTTGTCCCTTCTGTCTTTATCTTGATTTTCTGGACAGTTGGGGAAAATGTGTCCTGGTTTCCTGCAGCCAAAGCAGATAATATCTTTATTAGTAGATCTGTCATACCTTGGCTTGTCTTTGTCTTTGGATGACCATCTTCTGAAGTTCCTTTTATTCAGCTTATTGAACCTTTTGACCAGTAGGCTCATAAGCTCTTCATTTCCCAACACCTTTTCTTTAGGTTCTTCTTCCTGTGCTTTGAAGGCAATAGTTTTCTCAGCCTTCTCTGTTGGTGTGGATGTCTTCTGCTCTTCTTCTCTCTTCTTAATAAATTGCTCATAGCTCTTGAGCTTTCCTAGAAGAGCTTCTGTGGATAACTCACAGACATTTCTTCCATCTTTAATTGACCATATTCTTGAGTCCCAAGAGCTAGGGAAACAAGTCAGTATCTTGTCATTTATCTCAGTGAGAGATATGTCCTTCTCTAGTGATCTAAGCTCACTTATGATCAGACTCAGTCTGTTGTACATGTCAGCAACTGACTCAGACTCTGCCTTTTTGAAGTTCTCATACTGGGTGATGAGGTAGGATCTCCTATCCTTTCTTTCATCTGCAGAACCTGATACAATTTCTGAAAGTTTTTCCCAGATCTCTTTAGCAGTATTGCAATCAGCTACTTTCTGGAAAATGTCATCTGACATGGTTTGAGCCAAGATGTTCATGGCTTTAGCATCTGCTGCCTTCCACTTCTTTATGTCAGCATCAGTTCCTGAAGGAGGAGGAACAGCTGATGTACTTGTTCCTGTGGGAGGTCTTGGACAATCTGTCAACACAGAATTAAAAATGTCTTCATCAAAAGAGTTCATGTACAGTCTAATCCTTGCCTTCCATAGAGCAAACTTAGAGAGATTGCACATAGGAGGTCTGGTGCTAGCAAAGTCCTTGTTTTGTGCCATGAGTTTTAAAGATAAGTAAAACTAAGGAAAATAACCCTTTGAGAGAAATGATCTTATCAGGGATCTTTTGATCCAGGTGTTAGCCTGTATGAATGATCAACCTGGCTCTGATACCAATTGAAAGTGCAGGATAAGATCAATCCTAACTCTAGAGGGGGGTGAATAGAGTTATTTAAAATAATTTTGCAAATAAAACTTGTGTGCAGAGAAAGTTTGACTTTACTTAGTGTAAGGTGCTATAGCAAATAATCAGAGTAAAAAGAAATTCACAGCACAAAGCAAAACACAAAGAAACAAGCAATCCAGACGACACAAGGAGCTATAGTGGTTCCCCAAATCTGGGTACATCCACTCTTCTATCACCCTTGATAGGAATCCACTTCAAGATGAGTTGATCAGGTGTCTTGAGCACCAGAGAGTTTTTGACCAGGTTCTCACAAACCAAAGGAGCTGATTTTGACCAGGTTTCAGCAAAACCAAAGGTAACTTTTGAAGGGAGTTAAAACCCGGTACAGAAAGAAAAAGAAAAAGGGGTGAGGTTGTCTTCTCTATCAACAAGCAGAGAGAAGCAAAAGTGGATCTGTAGTTGTTGTCAAAGCTCCCCCTGAGATCAAAAAGAGGTTCAGGAAGGAGAGCTCTGCACAAGGGTGACAGGTCTTCAAAGATCTGATTTGCTCCAGCAAGAGATGATCCAAGAAGGTTGGATGGTTGTGTCTGAAGCAATCAGAATTCCTGTGAGTGAGCTTTCAAAACAATATCACAGAGAGGGCAGCTGAAGTCCTGTATATATTCTCTGTATTCTGTATATATCTCTATATATGAAAAAAAGAATGAATAATATATCTGAGTCTTCTTCTTCCTTTTCTTTGATAGTCGTTGGAAGTCAGCATTAATTGCTTTCCTTAAATGTCCATGCCTCAAAGGAAATGACAGGCAGACATTCCTTAGAAAATTCCTTGAGCCATGCACCAGATATGCTGTAACGGCCAATAAATCTTCAGCATTAATTGTCTGACAGAAGGAATTTGAATTCCTATTCAAAACTGACGGGAGTCTGGAAAGCGTCGAGCTCACAATAAAACGTCGATCTGAGTACGACACACGTTGGCCAGAGAGTGTTTTCTGTAAGCAGAACTGGGATCGACGGAACGTCGAGCTGAGGTCGACTCCGCGTCGAGCTGAGGTCGACTCAGCGTCGAGCTGAGGTCGACTCAGCGTCGAGCTGAGATCGACTCAGCATTGAGCTAAGATCGACTATGCGTCGAGCTGAAGTCGACTATGCGTCGAGCTGAAGATTACTCTAACTAGCCTATGTGACCTTTATAGCAACAAGGAGGTCACAACACAAAATCCCTATAGAAGTATAGTCATCCTGGTCCAAATAGTAATAGGGTGTTCCAACACACTCAACGCCACAGATTTGCCTTGATTGCGGCTAGGTGCCAGAGCGTTGAGTGAGTGTACCTCACTCAACGCCATTGCTGTTTTGGCGTTAAGTGAGGTGGACTCACTCAACGCCGCAGTCTTTTTTTGCGGCTAAGTGGCAGGGCGTTGGGTGAGTGAGCTTCACTCAACGCCATTGCTATTTTGGCATTGAGTGAGGCCAGCTCACTCAACGCCACTTCCTCCGATTGTGGTAAAGTACCATGGCGTTGAGTGAGTGTACCTCACTCAACGCCATCGCTGTTTTGGCGTTGAGTGAGGTTAGCTCACTCAACGCTTGAGGATTCTTGCGGGAGGCATTGAGTGAGTGAACCTCACTCAACGCCATGCCTGTTTTGGAATTGAGTGAGGCTAGCTCACTCAACACCAGAGTTGTTCTTCTAGAGGGCATTGAGTGAGTGAACCTCACACAATGCCATGGCTGTTATGGCACTGAGTGAGGCTAACTCACTCAACGCTAAGGTCTGGTTAGGCGTTGAGTGGGTCCCTGTTGGGTACATTGGAAAATGTGTGCCTGATTTGGACAAACCAAACCTAGCTCAATGATATACATCAAGGTGTATTTAATGTTATTTTGAGTTTATATGTGTAAGTTAAGAATGTGCTAAAATGCAAAGAAAAATTTCTAAGTCCATGTGTCGACACCAGAGGAAGCTGTGTCGACACTTCAGTAAGATTGTGTCGATACATGGAAATGGCTGTGTTGACACTTCAGTGAGTTTGTGTCGACACCGGGAGGCAGTGTATACACACAGAAGCTTAGTTGACAAACAACTGTATCGACACCGGTAGGCTGTGTCGACACACAGAGACAGAGTCGACAACAACTGTGTCAACACCTGGAGGCAGTGTCGACACACGCTATGTTCTGAGTCTACATCAACTGTGTCGACACAGAGGACTTATGTCGACATACAGCTGTGTTTAGACCAAGTTGAATTCTGATGAATGGTGAAGTGTTTGTGTTGACACAAATAATCAGCGTCGACACATTCTCAAGATGCAGTGTCAAGAAGCTGTGTCGACAACAAGGAAGCTATGTCGACAACACCAAAGTCTGTGTCGACACTTAAGTCACTTGTGTCGACACATATTGACAGATGATCTCGACACTTTATGACAGTCAGTCTTGACAATTTGCTGACAAAGACAAAGGCTCAAGATCTGTTTGATGACTTGACAACTGTGAGTTACAACAGGTTTACTGAAGCTGTCAGACTTGTCAGAAGTTAGTTAGAAACTGGATCAGCCGGTTACCATGGATGAAGTTTATATATAGATGGATTCAGAAGAAGAAAGGAGTTGATAATACACACAACTAACACACCTATTGTGAGATTGATCTCTGATCAAGAAAGTACAAGTCACAAAGAAGAAGATCTTCGTGAGAAGATCTAAGAAGATGTTTTGAAGTAGTTTTCTATTCAGATTCTGTCTAAGTTGAATTCAATCAAGAATTCAGAAGTATCTTCAAGAGGTTTTGATAGAGAGAGATCCAGTTATTTGAAGTGAAGAAGGAGACAATCACAGGTCTCTCAAGAAGCAGATACTGAACTAATCTATCAAGAAGATTCAGATCTATTTCTAGAGTCTAAGAAGGAAGCTGCCAGTCAGTTATATTCAAAGGAAATCAACCCAACTAAGTTCAGATTCAAGAAGCTTTGAAGAAAGCTAAGAACAAGTTGATTTCAGCCATCAGCCTCTTCAAGAAGCTGATCAAGAAAGTTCTTATCCCTTCTCTCTCAATAGGGGTAAGAGATTATAAAATTCCTTATCAAATTCTGTAGGATCTATCATAGATCTGAGATGTAAGCCTGTTTTATAAAGGCTGAGTGTAGGAGATTTATTCTCTGAGTGGTAGGGCTGTTTATGCCTGAGTTGTAGGAGAAGGTATTCTCTGAGTTTTAGGCCTTGTGGCAAGGCTGAGGTAGGGCTTGTTAGCCTGAGTTGTAGGAATGTGGAAACATTCTGAGTTGTAGGAATCCTTCTGGATTCTGAGCTGTAGGATCTGAGGATCTTAGATAAAGGAAGATGTTAGGCCGAATCTAGCATACTGCTGGATAGGTGAAGGGGGAAAGTGGATGTACCCAGACCTTGGGGAACCACTATAAATACTGTGTGCAATCTGTGAATTGTGTAGCTGTAGAATCTTTGATTGTGTGTGCTGAGTTTGTTGTAGAATTGTCTGTTTTATATTACAGTATTGTAGTGATATTCTTTCTTAATTTTAAAACAAGAATTAGAACCTATTCACCCCCCCTCCCCCCCCCTCTAGGTTTTTAGGTAGTCTTGAAGGTAAAACTATCAAGTGGTATCAGAGGGAGGTTGCTCAAAGAAGGACTTAACAGGTCAAGTTAGATCCCTAAGGTAGAATCAAGAATCAAGAAAATGGGTTCTGGAGATCATAGAGAAAGGTCTGTGGCCTTCAAGGTTGAAGCCACTATAAAGAATAGAAGGATATCTCCATCACCTCCTAAGGAAGTTGCTGAAGTTATCTCAGAGAATTCAGATAATCAGAACTCAGATAGCAGTGATTCAGATGCAGATTTTGCTGCCTTTACAAGGCAGTTTCAGAGGTTCTTGAAGAAGAAGCAGTGGAAGTCAAGACCCTCCACATCACAGCCAGTTGATGACTACTATTAAAAGAGAAAATCATCAAGAAAGGAAAGGAGTAGGTCTAAGCCCAGCAAAGCTACAACATCAAAATTTTTTTGTTATTGCTGCAATAGGCCTGGACATGTGGTGGCTGAGTGTCCAGAAAAGAGGAAGGTGTCAGCAGACAGAAAGAAGACTCAACAAAAGGGCAAGAAGGAGAAATCCTTTGTTGCTAAGAAGGAGAAGAGTCTTACAGATCAATCCTCCTCAGAGTCAGAATCTAAAGCTGAAGCATAAATTGGACTGTATACAGCTAGTGAAGAAGATGAGTTTATGCAATTGCTGAACTCCATCTATGAACAAGAAGACCATTAGTGCATGGGACTGATGGCTGAATCAGAAGACAACAAGTGCCAGGATCAGCCTGGTCCTAGTAAGGTACAAAGTAATTCTAGAATTTCTGATTACAGTACTGGTTTAGAGTCAGATTCATCTGCATCAAGTGATGAGGATGGATCTGAATCTAAAGGAGATATTCATCAGTTGAGAGATGAATATGGGGACTTATTGCAGGCACTTAAGAAAAGCAAAAACCTGGCCAAAACTCAGGCTAAGGAAATTGCAGATCTTAAGATGACTGCATCTGGTTTAGAGAAACAATTGGATCAAAAATTGAATGAGGTTGACAAGCTGAAAACAATAACTGTTACTCAGATGGGTACAATCGCATATAAAAATGATCTAATTAAAAGTCTAGAAGTCATACTTCAAAAGGAGAAAGATCTAGTGGCTAGTTACTCTAAGCCAAAATCAGTCTTACCCTTAATAGATGAGTTTGTGGCTCAAAAGGGTAAGGCAAGATTAGGCTTTAAAGGTAACACCAGGACTGTCCAATTCAAGAGAAAAGTCAAAGCACCAGTCCAGCCAGTAAATTTTAAAGTGCCTGTAATGTTTAGAAGGTACAAGTGCCTTCTAACAGATATGATCTTGAAAACATTCATGGTCATAATAAGACTGATGTTCGCAATAACAAGGGTATTAATGCCAATAAGTCAGCTCATGTTCATAAACCCCATTATTATAAGAAATCAGTGGGTGTAGCTGCAGCAGCACCAGCACAGAACAGAAATTTTTCTGCCAAAAATGTATCTAGACCTAGATACAACAAGTATGAATTCTGGTGTTATGGCAAGATAGGCCATTTTTCCTTAGACTGCTAGCATAACATAAGTTTCAGGAAGAATAACAGTCTACTAGTTAGAAGAGTTCCTGGTAGTTTCTATATGAATGGTGCTAACTTGAACTAAGGACCCAAGACTTACTTGGGTTCTAAGGGAATGTAATTCTGTATTGCAGGAAAGTCCAAGTTGTAATGCCCCTATATGGTACTTGGACAGTGGATGTTCTAGGCACATGACTGTAATAAAGGGGCTACTGAAGGAGTACACACTTATCAAGGATGGTCCTAAAGTAATCTTTGGTGGATCTAAAAGAGGAATCATCAAAGGATTTGGTAACATTTCTTCAAACCAAATTACCATCACTCAAGTGGCTTATGTAAAAGGTTTGAAACACAACCTGATAAGCTTAAGTCAGCTGAGTGATCTAGGATATGACATTTCATTTGTTAAGAATGGATATCATATCAAAAGGTCAAATGATCAAAAGGTCATATTTACTGGGTATAGAAAAAGAAATGTTTATTGTCTTGACTTTGTGTATGAGAACAAGGTTTCTCCTATTTGTCTTGTAGCTGATGAGAGAGCATCTTATTGTGTCAAATGGCACAAGAGGCTGGCCCATCTTAACTATAAGACAATTGGACAACTAAATTGCAAAGAGTTAGTGAGAGAATTGTCCTCAAGTTAAGTGTATAAAGGATGGGATATGTTCAGCTTGTCAAAAGGGAAAGCAGACAAAATCCTCCTTTCATAGCCTTGAAAACAAGGATTCAGTAAGGTTTCTATACCTATTGCATATGGATTTATTTGGTCCTATGCCATTTCATATTCTAGGTAGGAAGGTCTACACTTTTGTGGTTTAGATGACTATTCTAGATATTCCTGGGTGTTCTTTCTGAGATAGAAATCTGAAACCCCAAGTGTTTTACATAGTTTTGTCAAACAAATTCAGAATGAACTGAACAGTATACTGGTCAAAATCAGAAGTGACCATGGCACTGAATTTCAATCTAATAGTATGACAAGATCATGTGAAGAATTTGGGATTCTCCAAGAATTCTCCTCACCTAGAACACCACAGCAAAATGGTATTGCTGAAAGAAAGAATAGGACATTGTTTGAGGCTGGTAGAGCTCTATTTAGTGACACTTCTCTCCTAGAATATTTTTGGGCTGAGGCAGTTAGTACTGCATGTCATGTGATCAATAGGGCCTCTATTACCAAAAGCCACAAAAAGACACCCTATGAGATCATGAAAGGTAGAAAACCAAATTTATCCTATTTTAGAATCTTTGGTTGCATGTGTTATATCCTTAACAATGGCAAGTCTTATCTAACTAAGTTTACTGCCAAATCCCAAGATGGGATATTTGTTGGGTATAGCATCAATAATAAGGCTTATAGGGTCTACAACTTGATTACACAGGTTGTAGAAGAATCTGTACATGTTGTATTTGATGAAACTAGATTAATCAACAGTGAGTTGCCTTGTAGTTCATGCAGTCCAACAGGTATAAGCAATAGAATGAACAAGCTTTCTATTGTAGAAGGCTCAACTGTAGATGAAGTATTGGAAAATGATTGCTACTGTCAAGTGGGAGTACAAGACTCTCTAGAAGCTGATGACAACCCAGAGGTGCAGCATAATGAAGAAACTAGAGGTGTTCAGCCAGAAGGAAGTTTACCTCCAGCTGTAAGACATCTAAAGTGTTGGTACCCTAGTTTGGATTTGAGTTAAGTCTTTCCTTTTAGTCTCTTGACCCAAGATTTATCTATGGTCAAAGTCTAGTTGTAGAGTATTCTCTTTTCCAGTAAAATTCTGGCTAAGGGATTTTCGGGTTCGACTATCGTCGAACGCCAATCGACTATCATCGATCAGCCGATCGACTATCGCCGATCAGCCGATCGACTATCGTCTGTCTCTTGTTAGCTCGACGTTCTGCTAGATCGTCGAGCTCTGGTCGACTATCTGTCTAGATAGCTCGACCATCTGTTGTGTGATAGGTCGACTATCTATTGATAGTTCGACTATCCGCTCTTGCTTTGAGCTCTGGTCGACTATCTGTCTAGATAGCTCGACCATCTGCTGTGTGATAGGTCGACTATCTATTGATAGTTCGACTATCCGCTCTTGCTTTGAGCTCCAGTCGACGCTTTAGCTTTGAGCTAAAGCTCGACGTTTTCTGTCAGCTAAGCTCGACGTTTTCTGTCAGCTTCGCTCGACGCTTTCTGAGTCGGTCGACTATCTATTGATAGGTCGACGATCTCAGCAGGTCGTTCGACTATAGTCGAAGGTCGTTCGACGATCGGCTGTCTGCATATACAATATTATATGCTTTCTTTTCCTTATTTTATTTCCTATATTTCTAGCATATTTTTATTATAGATTATTTAATTGATCTTATGCATATATCTCAAAGCAATCTTTGCTTATACCCTTTATGCATAAGTCAATTCCTTCTGACATGTATTTTGTCTTATTAGTTTACTTTATCTGCAGCTGTCCTTTATAGCCGTTGGCTGTAAAGAGTTTTCTGATGTAACTTTATCTAACATCATCTATAAGATTATTTATTGCAGCTGTAGTAGCTTTTCCTTTTATAGGATATATATATATGCAAGACTTGTTTTGTCTTTATGTTAATTGCAGCCCAGATTCAAGATCTGAGAAGAAGACAAAAGCTCAACTCAAATATTAGAGCCGTTGTTGCTGCTCCTATTTAAAGGAGTTCTTTTGAAAGAATAGAAGGAGAGCTGTAGAACAAGTGAGAAGAATCCTGTACAACATACAGAGAAAGAACCATCTTACAGCACAGCTGCTCTCAACAATCATCCATTCATCTGAGAAGATATTTCTTCACTCTTCTTCAACCTGAGTGCTCCTGTTCCAGGAAGATACACTCAGAGATATTGAAGAAGAAGAAGAAGAAGAAGGAAGCTGAAGAAGAACATCCATCCAGATCTCTAGTCTTCTTCAAGCTTTTCCTTCAGAACTTCAAGACAGTATTCTGTCTTGAATTCTGAAGAGGCCTTGTGCTTCTCTAATCTGTATTTAAAATAGAGAAGACATTCTAATCCTCTTCCCCCCTCCTGTAAAGGGTTGTTTACTCCCTTCAAAAGTAAAGCTTGGTTTTTAGACACCTGATCAAAAGTCTAAAGGGTCTCTAGATCTACCTGCAGCAGATCTTGTTGGTGGCAGGGCACCTGATCAAAAACCTGTAGTGGATTCCTACCGTGTGGGTAGAAGAGTGGATGTACCCAGTGTTTGGGAAACCACTATAATATCTTGTGTCGTCTGGTTGCTTGATTTATTATTTGCATTGTGGCTGTGAATAGATATAACTAGGATTGCTAGTTGCTGATTAGGTTTTCCAAGCCTTAACTGTAATTACAGTTAGCTTGAGTTTGCGCACATCACTTGTGTTAGGCTATAGGGTTAAATCTATATCTATAATCTTTCATTCCGCACTTCACTCCAAGGGAGTTGGGTAGACCATTAAGTTTTGTCTTGTGCAAAATTTGATAACTCTATTCACCCCCCCTCTAGAGTAGTATCTATCCCTTCACTTTCATAAAGGATCAACCAGCAAATCAGATAATTGGTGATCCAAGACAAGGAGTGCAAACCAGAAGCAAAAATCTGAATACAGTCCTGCACTCAAGTTTTCTTTCTTAACTGGAGCCAAAGAAATTTGAAGAAGCTATCAAAGACAAACACTGGATTAATGCTATGCAAGAGGAGCTTAATCAGTTTAGAAGATGCAAGGTCTGGGAGTTAGTTCCTAAACCAAAAGACCACAATATCATTGGTAAAATGTGGATTTTTAGGAACAAGTTGGATGAGAGTGGAGTTATTGTGAAGAACAAAGCAAGATTGGTTACAAAAGGATATAAGCAGGAAGAGGGAATAGACTTTGATCAAACATTTGCCCCAGTAGCAAGACTGGAAGCAATCAGGATGTTCCTTGCCTATGCAGCATATCAAGGCTTCAAGGTATACCAAATGGATGTGAAATCAGCATTCCTGAATGGTGATCTAAAAGAAGAAGTCTATGTAGAGCAGCCATCAGGTTTTGTAGATTCTCTTAAAACTGATTATGTCTATAGACTTAGGAAAGCATTGTATTGGTTAAAGCAAGCCCCAAGGGCTTGATATGAAACCCTATCAACTTTCCTTATTGAGAACAAATTCTCAAGAGGTAAAATAGACAAAACTCTATTCCTAAGGGAATCTAAAGGTAAGATCATCTTAGTTCAGATCTATGTAGATGATATAATTTTTGGGTCTACAGAGAACAACCTTTATAAGAAGTTTGCCAAAATTATGTAAGGAAAGTTTGAAATGAGCAGTATGGGGGAACTTAAGTTCTTCTTGGGACTCCAAGTAAGACAGACTGAAGATGGCTTGTCCATATCCAAGTCTAAGTTCACCAAGGAGTTAATTAAGAAGTATGGTATGGAATCATCCTCCACCATGAGAACTCCTATAGGAACAAGGATGCATATATGCAAAGATGATGCAGGTAATCCTGTAGATGAGTCTTTGTATAGAGGAATAATTGGATCTTTATTATATCTCATTGCTAGTAGACCAGACATTATGTATGTTATATGTGTCTGTGCAAGGTACCAAGCATTCCCTAAAGAATCACATTATACTATAGTTAAGAGGATTTTGAGATATCTAAATGGCACACCTAATCTAGGCCTTTGGTACCCTAGGAATGGAGATTTTCTACTAACAGGTTATTCAGATGCAGATTTTGCAGGCTGTAGAGAAGATAGAAAAAGTACTACAGGTACATGCCAATTCTTGGGAGGAAGGTTGATATCCTGGAGCAGTAAGAAGCAGACTAGTGTGGCAATATACATAGCTGAGTCTTAATATGTGGCAACAGGAAGTTGTTGTGCACAGCTGTTGTGGATTCAGCATCAGCTATGGGACTATGGTATTCAAGTAAGTAGAACACCTTTATTGTGTGATTCTAAAAGTGCCATTTCTATTGCAAATAATCCTGTTTCACATAGTAGAACTAAGCATATAGAGATAAGATACCATTTTCTTAGAGAACATGTAGAAAAAGAAGACATCTCATTAGAATTTGTTAAAACTAATTATCAAATTACAGATGTATTTACTAAGCCTCTGGATGAAACTAAATTCAATAGATTTAAAATTGAATTAGGAAAGCTGACCATATGTTAGTTTACAAAAAATTGGCTAAGTAAAATGGTGTCAACACATTCAGTGATAAAGTGTCGACACAGAGAAGTCATGTCGACAATTCCTGGAAATTGTGTCGACACAGAGAAAATGTGTCAACACCGAAGGGACAAAGAGTCGACACATCTAGAAATGTAGTGTCGACACAACCAGAGTAATGGTATCGTCACTTATAGATTTTGTGTCGACACTTGTACTAAGAGTCGACACAGAATTTGTAACACCCCAAAATGTTGTAGGAGCGACGGGGACCGATTTTGGCCAAGACAGATTTTTGGTGCAGGTGACACGGGCCCCGACACGGGCGTGTCAGAGGCCATGTCGGGCATGTCGAGCTCGGGCCGTCGAGCTGTTCGTGTAGTCGACCAGTTCTGGTCGACGATGGTCGTGTGGTGGAACACGGCCTAGGACACGGGCGTGTCCCAGGCCGTGTCACACCTAGGCTGTGCGGTTGGGTACACGGGTAATGACACGGGCACGAACACGGGCGTGTCTAGTTTGACACGGGCGTGTCTGATGCCGTGTCACCAAGCCGAGTACCTCTCTGACTGCGAAGTGTTGATAAATTGCACACGGGGGCGTGACACGGGTCCCGACACGGGCGTGTCGCCGGTGACACGGGCGTGTCGGAGGCCGTGTCACATGCCGTGTTGCTGGTTTTCAATTTTGGTCGAGACGGCGAATGAGCTACACGGCCAGGCACACGGCCATGTGCCAACCCGTGTTCGGCCCAGATTTTATGATTTTGGATTTAATCCGGGCCGTTCGTTTCCTTGGCTTTGGATCCGACGGTGGGGGGCTGCTCCTGGGTGGGTATAGTCGGGAAATAGGGTTTATAAACCCATTTTCCATTGGCCAATCTCTCTCTAAAAGTTAGAGAGAAGGGAGAGCAAGGAGGAAGGAGGAGTCCAAGATCCGGCCGCCGGAAGAGCTTCGGAGCTCCGAATCGCGATCGGAATCCAGATCCGCGGAGGCGACGCCGTTGCGGTGCTTTCCAACCATATAGTTTTCGATGGCGCCGCGGAAGAATGCAAGGGTAACGATTTCTCATCCTTGGGCATGTGAAGCCCTCTTTTCCTTTGCATAGGAAGCCCTCTCTCGCGAGTGAGCGAAGAGTTGGAGCGTTCCTTGGGATAGATATGTAAAGTCCCCCTTGTGTAGAGTCCGTATGCGAAAACAGACATAGGCATTGTGTGTGAAGCCTATCCGGACAAGTAGAGCCGGATCGGTGATGTTGCATTGCATATGAACCGGGGAAGACTCCGGGTGTTTGGGCATTTTTCGGGTTTTCTACGTGGTAGATTGCATCAGGGAGCCTTGGAGATTAACTCCAAGGTGCACCCGGAAAACTGGGCAAAAGCGGGTTTTGCCAACACGGTGGCCGGGGAGCCAACGTGATCATAACCGGGTTATGTGATTATTGTGGTGGAAACGGGACTCGGTGAGTCTTGGCCTGCGCATATGGCTTAAATTGTCGTTGCGGTGTGAGCACGGGTCAGGCGGAACCGTACCCGGTCTATGTCGTTCGATAGTACCGTTGGCATGGATGAGGGTCTTCGGCTTGTTTGTGGCTTGCAGGTGTTGCGGAGCAGAGCGGGAAATAGCAGGCTAAAGCCCTTGTTGCTGTGCCGGCCCTCGAAGGCCTTATTGCTTATGTTTCTTTCCCATTTTTCATGTATGGCCGGCCTGCGAGCCGAAGTATGAAAACACTACTTTTGTTAAGTGAACAGTGTAAGGCCTTAAGGCCATTTCTCTTTTAGTGTATGTATACATTCCTGAGTTTGTAGTGGACATTCATGCTGTTATGGCTGGGTTCTTATTCCTTTTGCAACCTAATAAATTGCTTCCGCTAGGTGTTGTGTAGGACGACATAATTGGTTGATTGGTTTCAACGCGTAACCAACCGGTCTGTCCGTAGTATATGGCGTCGGGCCCCGGCCGGACCTACTGCTATATGCTATGCGACGGATAGGGGTGTTACAAATTGGTATCAGACTTCTGGTTTCGGTCAAGCTTAAATGAATTCGTGGACGAATTCACTTTAAGGGGTGGTGAGCGCATGTGTGCGTCATCGTTATAACATTGAAAGAACCCATGAATGCCCACTTAGGAATGAAAATACACATGTTTGAGGAACCTGCGTGTTCCTAAAATTGCTGTTTGCAGTAATTTTTGGTCGCTTATCGGTGTTTTGCACGATTATAGGTGACCAGGAGTGGTGCTGGGCCGTCAGAACGGCCAGGTTCTGAGGCGAGCAGTGCGCCAAGCGATGCGCCTGCAACACCTCCGTCTGCCGAGACCATTAGGTTGGTGGCAGAAGCGGTCATGGCAATGATCAATGCGCAGCCTGTAAGGCAGGTGCAGTAGCCTGATCCTGCTGTGGAGCAAGTACCGCTTCAGACGGCAGAGCAAAGTAGGGTTGAGCAAGTAGTTTTGGAGCCAGAGTTGCCTCGAAGAGCAACTGAAAGACAACTGAAGCACGTGATGGGCTTTCATCCACCGGTATTCACGGGGGCAGAAACCCCGACCCAAGTAGAGGATTGGATCTCAAGGGTCAACAGGGTGATGACTGCGACGGAAATGGAAGAGTGGCAGAAGACCACTATAGCGACGTTCCTTTTGGATGGGGACGCAAGACTATGGTGGGAAGGCCTAGAGCTACATCAGTTGAGGGGAAGGCCGTTGGCCGAAGTTCCGATGAAGGAGTTTGCGAGACTATTCATGGCTCGATACCTCCCCTCGGCGCAGAGAATTGCGCTAGAAAGCGAATTTCAGAAGTTAGTGAAAGGGGATTGCACCGTTGATGAGTACCTCCACGAGTTTACTCGGTTGGGGAGATATGCCGGCGCTATCTTCGCAGACGAGGAGCGCAAGACGAGCCGCTTCTATGAAGGGCTAAGAGATGATTTAAGGTTGCTACTGTCGGGGCCCAAGGCGCAGGGTTTCATGACCCTGGTCAGTTTGGCCCGGTCCTTGGAGAAGGACATGAAGAATGTCCAAGCAAAGAAGGAATCTGGTAGTAAGAAAGCGGAGTTCAAGGCACCGACTACGGTTAAGTCGGGCTACCGCAGATTCCATAAGAAAGCTAAGACGTCGGGTCCAGCTACTTCAGGTGCCTCGGGGGCAACTACCAATCGAACCCCGGGCGCTTGTTTCACGTGTGGAAAGACTGGGCACTTTGCCCGTGATTGCTGGAGTGGACGCTCAAAGTCCAAAAAAAAACAAGGAGCTACCTACGAGGAGAAGGGCAAAGCGGTGGAGTCGACCGCATCCCACTATGCTCCGATTCTGCCTAGAGTCTATAACTTGGGCCAGCAGGAGGCCATCAAGCAAGCGGATGTGGTGACAGGTATGAGTTAATTTATAGCAAGTTAGCTTTAATACCGTTATCTATTGCTTGTTAGCCTAATATTGTTTGTATAGGCTTTGTTGTGATTAGTGATAGTCCGGCACGGGCACTGTTCGACACGGGAGCTTCACATTCCTTCTTGTCCGAAAGTTTCATATCGCGCATCGGAGTCCCTTCTTCGATGGCGAAGGACAAGTTGGATGTGCTGCTACCGAATGGGTGCTCGATGCGTGCGGACAGGGTGTGCGCCGTAAAGGTTCACATTGGGAGCCAAGAGTTCGACTTGCTAGCGTCATTGCTGCCGCTAGTAGAGTTCGACGTGATCTTTGGGATGGATTGGCTTTCGGAGCAGAAAGCTTGGATTGACTGTGACCGGAAGGAGGTCAAGCTGGGTGTAGGGCGGGAGACTACATTCGAGGGGCTGAAGGGGTCGAGCAAGACACTGATGTCTGCTCTTTAGGTGGTAAGGGCAGTTCGTGCTGGTACAGAGCTGTTCTTCGCAATAGTTGGGGCTGTGGAGCCAAAGTCCACATTGGATAGCATTCCCGTGGTTTGCGAATACCCCGATGTGTTCCCGGATAGTCTTCCCGGTGCCCCACCGCAGCGGGAGATTGATTTCACCATCGAGCTCATACCGGGGGCCAAACCGGTGTCACGTGCTCCGTATAGATTGGCGCCTAAGGAGATGGCAGAGTTGAAAGTTCAGCTAGAGGAGCTGATGGAGCAAGGGTATGTGCGTCCAAGCTCATCGTCTTGGAGCGCACCGGTCCTCTTCGTTAAGAAGAAGGACGGGACTATGTGGCTGTGTATCGACTACAGAGAGTTGAACAAGCTGACGGAGAAGAATAAGTACCCGATCCCGAGGATTGATGATCTCTTTGATCAGTTAGTCGGATCGTCGGTATACTCCAAGTTGGACTTGAAGTCGGGGTACTATCAGCTGAGGATAAGGGAATGTGATATCCCGAAGATGGCGTTCAGCACAAGGTATGGGCATTTCGAGTTCACGGTCATGCCGTTTGGACTGACGAATGCGCTATCAGTATTTATGGACTTGATGAACAGGACGTTCCGAGATTTCCTGAATCGCTTTGTGATCGTCTTTATTGACGATATATTGGTGTACTCGCAGTGCGAAGAAGATCACTTCAAGCACCTGCATTTGGTGTTGGACACTTTGAGGAGGAATGAGCTTTACGCAAAGTTCTCCAAGTGCGAGTTCTGGCTACCCTCGGTAGCGTTCCTTGGTCATATAGTGAGTGGGGAAGGTATAGCGGTGGATCCGGCGAAGATTGTTGCGATACGGGAGTGGCCTGCGTTATCTTCTATCGCGGAAGTCCGTAGTTTTCTCGGGCTTGCCGGATATTACAGGCGCTTCGTAGAGAATTTCTCGCGGTTAGCATTACCTCTCACGAAGTTGACAAGGAAGGATCAGAAATTCTTGTGGACGCAAGAGTGCGTGCAAGCTTTTGAGGAGCTGAAGAGGCGGTTAACCACGACGCCAGTGCTTAGTTCGCCGAGTGGGACTGAGGGCTTCGAGGTGTATAGCGACGCTTCGGGTAGTGGCTTGGGCTGCGTGTTGTTGCAGCATGGGAGCGTGATAGCGTATGGATCGCGTCAGTTGAAGGTGCATGAAAGAAATTATCCGGTGCACGACTTGGAGTTGGCGGACGTGATATTTGCACTCAAGTTGTGGAGACACTACCTTTACGGCGTAAGGGTCGATATACACACCGATAAAAAGAGCCTAAAATACTTGTTGGATCAAAAGGACCTTAATATGAGACAGTGGAGGTGGATGGAGTTCCTTGGGGACTACACCTTCAAAATACATTATGTACCCGGGAAGGGCAACGCAGTTGCGGATGCGCTGAGCCGCAGGGCTCCCGCCCGAGCCAACTGGTTGTCGGTGCATGATGAGCGGCTAGTACGGGAGTTGGAGGAGCTTGATATCTATTGCGTTGACAAGCAGACGAGCGCCAAAGCAATGTTAAACTGGACAGAGGTGCAGTATGACTTGGCTGATCGGGTTCGGCAGGCTTTGGAGTTAGATGACTCCATGAAGGAACTTTTGGAGGCCGCTCTGGATGGGTCAAATTCCCAGTTCTCGGTGGAAGATGGTCTATTAAGGAAGGATCATCGGTTGTGCGTCCCGAGTGGGGGTAACCTCCGGGCGGAGTTGATGTACGAGGCTCATCATACCAAGTACTCAATCCACCCAGGGAGCACGAAGATGTATCGTGATCTCAAGAAGCTGTTTTGGTGGCCGGGGCTCAAGAAAGATGTGGCGTTGTACGTAGCTAAATGCCAAATGTGCGCCTTGGTGAAGGCGGAATGCCAAAAGCCGGGAGGATTTCTGAAGTCCTTGCCTATACCGGAGTGGAAATTCGACGATATATCTATGGACTTTGTGTACGGGTTGCCAAGGTCGCAGAAGGGGAACGACGCCATCTGGGTGATCGTAGATCGACTAACCAAGGTGTCGCATTTCATTCCGCATAGGAAGGATGATCCAGTGGAGAAACTGGCAAAGATGTATGTTGATAATATTGTTAGACTGCATGGTGTGCCCCGTAGCATTGTGAGTGATCGCGATGGGCGGTTCACGTCAAATGATTGGAGGTTGGTGCAGCAGATGCTGGGGACAAAGTTAAAGTTCAGTACAGCGTTCCATCCGCAGACGGATGGGCAGACCGAGAGGGTCAATAGAACGATGGAGGACATGCTACGCATGTGTGTTCTGGATTTCGGTAAGCATTAGGAAGACCACCTGTATTTGGTGGAGTTCGCGTACAACAACAGCTACCAAGCAAGTATACAAATGGCGCCCTTCGAGGCCCTGTATGGTAGGAAGTGTCGCACGCCGCTATCATGGCTTGAAATGGGTGAGGCAAGGTTGTACAAGAATCAGGAGGTGGAGAGTGCTACCTCGTTAGTGTGGATCATTCGGGAGCGCTTGTTGATCGCTCAGGTCCGGCAGGTGAAGTATTACAATGCCAAGCATCGGAACGTGGAGTTCGCGGTAGGCGATTGGGTATACCTGAAAGTGAAGCCGTTCAAGGGGGTTTCGCGGGTGAGATGCTTGAAGAAGCTGAGCCCAAGATACCATGGACCTTTTGAGGTTCTGGAGCGAGTCGGCGAAGCTGCATACCGTTTGAAGCTATCGGTGGAGTTAAGTGGATTACATGATGTGTTCCACATTTTTGTGTTGCGGAAGGCGGTGCAAGAGCCTTCGCAGGTGATCGCAGTTGACCAAGTGCCGGTGGATGAGGGGTTGATGACTAGGGTCAAGCCCATTCGTATCGAAGATGTTGAGGTCAAGAGACTCCGTAACAAGGAGATCCGGATGGTTAAGGTCCGGTGGGATAATTGCGGGCGTGAGGAGCTCTCTTGGGAACGGGAGCAGACTATGCTCGAGGAGTACCCGGAATTGTTCCGCTCAGGTACTGTTTTACGTTAAGCCCTGTTTTTCCTTTATTAATTTCGTGGGCGAAATTCTTTAAGGGGGGTAGAATTGTAACACCCCAAAATGTTGTAGGAGCGACGGGGATCGATTTTGGCCAAGACAGATTTTTGGTGCAGGTGACACGGGCCCCGACACGGGCGTATCGGAGGCCGTGTCGGGCCTATCGATCTCGGGCCATCGAGCTGGCCGTGAAGTCGACCAGTTCAGGTCGACGATGGTCGTGTGGTGGAACACGGCCTAGGACATGGGCGTGTCCCAGGCCGTGTCACACCTAGGCTGTGCGGTTGGGTACACGGGTAATGACACGGGCACGAACACGGGCGTGTCTAGTTTGACACGGGCGTGTCTGATGCTGTGTCACCAAGCCGTGTACCTCTCTGACTGCGAAGTGTTGATAAATTGCACACGGGGGCGTGACACAGGTCCCGACACGGGCGTGTCGCCGGTGACACGGGCGTGTCGGAGGCCGTATCACATGCCGTGTTGTTGGTTTTCAATTTTGGTCGAGACGGCGAATGAGCTACACGGCCAGGCACACGGCCATGTGCCAACCCGTGTTCGGCCCAGATTTTATGATTTTGGATTTAATCCGGGCCGTTCGTTTCCTTGGCTTTGGATCCGACGGTGGGGGGCTGCTCCTGGGTGGTTATAGTCGGGAAATAGGGTTTAGAAACCCATTTTCCATTGGCCAATCTCTCTCTAAAAGTTAGAGAGAAGGGAGAGCAAGGAGGAAGGAGGAGTCCAAGATCCGGCCTTCGGAAGAGCTTCGGAGCTCCGAATCGCGATCCAAGTCCAGATTCGCGGAGGCGACGCCGTTGCGGTGCTTTCCAACCGTATAGTTTTCGATGGCGCCGCGGAAGAATGCAAGGGTAACGATTTCTCATCCTTGGGCATGTGAAGCCCTCTTTTCCTTTGCATAGGAAGCCCTCTCTCGCGAGTGAGCGAAGAGTTGGAGCATTCCTTGGGGTAGATATGTAAAGTCCCCCTTGTGTAGAGTCCGTATGCGAAAACGGACATCGGCATTGTGTGTGAAGCATATCCGGACAAGTAGAGCCGGATCGGTGATGTTGCATTGCATATGAACCGGGGAAGACTCCGGGTGTTTGGGCGTTTTTCGGGTTTTCTACGTGGTAGATTGCATCAGGGAGCCTTGGAGATTAACTCCAAGGTGCACCCGGAAAACTGGGCAAAAGCAGTTTTTGCCAACACGGTGGCCGGGGAGCCAACGTGAACATAACCGGGTTATGTGATTATTGTGGTGGAAACGGGACTCGGTGAGTCTTGGCCTGCGCATATGGCTTAAATTGTCATTGCGGTGTGAGCACGAGTCAGGCAGAACTGTACCCAGTCTATGTCGTTCGGTAGGACCGTTGGCATGGATGAGGGTCTTCGGCGGTCTATGGCTTAAATTGCCGTGACCATGGCCAGGAAGGCAAAATGCTCATATGGATGACCGTCCAAGAGGCGGTGGTGGATTGGGAACGTCTATGGCTTGAATTGACGTGACGTTGGCCGGTTCGCCGAGAATGTGCCCTGAGTGCACGGGGTGTGTGGCCGTGCGAGCCTACACCTGTGGTGAAGTGCAAATACTTTATATAATTGCCTATGCTAATAAAGTGCAGGGAAAGAGTATTGCTGCCCCGAGTGTGGGGGCGGGATCGTTATAATTTGGTCAGCATTGCTGACCGTTACTATTGTTTGCCACCGGGCGGTGGTTTGTGGCTTGCAGGTGCTGCGGAGTAGAGCGGGAAATAGCGGGCTAAAGCCCTTGTTGCTGTGCCGGCCCTCGAAGGCCTTATTGCTTATGTTTCTTTCCTGTTTTTCATGTATGGCCGGCCTGCGAGCCGAAGTATGAAAACACTACTTTTGTTAAGTGAACAGTGTAAGGCCTTAAGGCCATTTCTCTTTTAGTGTATGTATACATTCCTGAGTTTGTAGTGGACATTCATGCTGTTATGGCTGGGTTCTTATTCCTTTTGCAACCTAATAAATTGCTTCCGCTAGGTGTTGTGTAGGACGACATGATTGGTTGATTGGTTTCAACGCGTAACCAACCGGTCTGTCCGTAGTATATGGCGTCGGGCCCCGGCCGGACCTACTGCTATATGCTATGCGACGGATAGGGGTGTTACAGAATTTCTGATGAACTACTAAGTATCTCCTGTGTCAACATATCATTAATTGGTGTCGACACATAGTAGTCAGCGCCGTGGTCGAGACAATAGAAGTTTGTGTCGACACATTCCAACTGTGTCGACACATTTAGACTGTTTTTGCCCGCCTTTTGACCTTCTTTGATTAGAAGGGTATAAATAGGTCAAGAATATATTCTGTCGACACGCTCACCAGGGTTACGAGACAAAAACCTTGTATCAACAATCTCACTTCTCTCCAACCAAGCTTTCTCTTCATTCCAATGGCGCCCAAGATTGAAGAAAACATCAATGAAGGATATGAGTTAGTTAGGCATGCATTCGACGATGCCGCACCAGAGATCAAACAGGTCATTTCTGTTCTTGCAGACAATGGATTAGAATATCTTGTCTCTGAACCTACAAAGATATGGAAGAAAGAAGTATTCGAGTTCTATACTGCTGCATCAATGGACTCAACAGGATTGAAGATCAAATCCACTGTACATGGAGAAAAAGTCAAGCTATCTCAGAAAAGGTTGAGCAAGATTCTCCATCTTCCTAGAATACATGATGAGGACGAGGTCCCAGCCTCAAGGACCAGGGAGGCGCTTCAATGGTGTGGATTGGATCCAACCTTAAAGATAGGAGCAACCATCAATAGAAAAGGCATGAATCCACAAGGGAAATTCCTGTCTGAAATAGTAGGAAAAGTGATCTTATGTAAACCAGGTGGCCATGATAGGATATCAGCCTATATGTTCAGCCTGTTGATAAGGATAATCTTTAAGATTCACACCAATTGGTCTGCAGTACTGTTTGATAAGAATAAAGAAGGAATCAAGAAGCCAAACTTGGCTAGGATCATGAGTCTGTACCTGGCTGGAATAATTCCAGAGGTGATGCAACAGATTCCTGGATCAAAGATTATTCACATGAGGAGAATGGACATAAGGTTATTCTCAAGATGGGATAGAGTTCTTTATAAGGAAATGCCTGATGTGGATAGGCAAGAGCATGGTCCTTAAGATGCACAAGTCCAGGAAGATACTATATCTGCACAGGTGCAGGGGGAGCCAATTACTGCATAGTTGCAGGTGGAGCAACATTCTGAAAAGGTGCAGGAGGAAGAAAGAATCAATTTATCAGAAGACATAGTTTCTCAAACTAGTCTTGATATTTCTGGAGTTACTGCTACTGTTGAGAAAGTACTATCTCTTGCTCTCACACAAAAAGAATTCACTCTTGAAGAGTTGTTTCCTGATCCTGGAGGAGCAGCAGATAAAATGGAGGCCCTCAGATTTGAGGGGGAGCAAGTAAGAATTGAGGGGGAGCAGGTTAATATGGAGGAGGAGCAACATGGAGCTGAGAAAGAAATTTCATCCACTCCTCAAGAGAGAGTTAATATTGAAATTTCTTCAAAGTGTGAGCATGAAGAGGTCAGGGAGGCCAAGAAAAGAAAACAAATGGTCTTTAAGAGAAGAAGTCAAAGCTATAAGAAGGCTCTCCAAACAACTACTTCACAATCTACTTCTGATTTTTATTATACCAATCTTATGGTGACTTTACAAATGAAGCTGGATGAGCAAAGACTGGCCTTGAAAAAATATGTAGATGAAAGTCATAAGGCTCTTCAATTTGATCTGGCACAAGACATAAAATCTATCAGATTTGAAGTCAACCAGAATAAGAAAGAGATGATAGATTGCTTCCATAAGGGAGGCAATGCTGTGGTATTTCTTGCAAAGCAACAAGCAGAAATAAAGAAGCAAGTGGATAAGATTGCTGTCAAACAAGGCTATATCCTTGAAAATCAAATAAGAATTAATGACAATCTGACTAAATCTCACAATGAGATAGTCATTGAGTTAAAAAATGATGTTACTGGAATGACTGCTGCAAGGGCTAAAGAAATGGAAGACTATGATAAGAAGCTACAGGCTGCCCTAGATTCTGTTAAAACTGCCATCACTACATCTCAAAAGTTAATTAATGACAAGCTTCAAAAGTTAAAGCTATTCTTTAAAGATGGAGTCAATTACTTGGATGGGCAAATCAGATTTCAAAAAGAGGACTTAAGAGATCATATGACCAGAGAAGTCATAAAGGGGGAGAGGGTGTTAGTATTTGCTGGCTCTGATCATGCCAAATGGGTAACCAACAGCAATAGTGCCACTTTGGGATATCCACCCTTATGTGATGATGATAATGTGGCTGAGCCAGGTGTGCAAACAGCTCTACTTGGAGGTGATCAACCTGAGGTTGCCCAAGTCATTTACCCACCTACAGATATTGTAATGGTACATTAACAAGTTGAGTCTATGTACAACCCTCCTCTACCAGTTACTAATGTTATTATTGAAAAGGTAGATATGCCAGAAGCTGGTTCTAAAGCTCAGCAAGATGCCATATTATCAAAGAAAAGATTCAGAGAGCAAGCAGAACTAAAGCCAGACTTTGAGCAGTGGAGCCCCACTTTAAGGAATATCATATTAACTGCCTGTAAAGCTGTAAAAGATCAAGTACATGAAAGGGGTAAATGGTACAATGAGCAAGAATGGCAAAAGTATGAAGCCAGGCAGGAGGCCATACTTCAACAAAGGATAAAGGCTAAGAGTGGGAAGCTACCTCCTGATGCTCAGGAGCCTATCAAGTATTTCCCCAAGCCTTTTCATTGTTTTGAAAGGTAAAGCATCAAGGCTGAAGCACAAAAGAAAGCTGATTTGAAAGGCAAGAAGCTCATGGAAGATACAGAACCTCCTGTGTAGGCTCAGATTAAATTTAGAAAAGGAATAGTCATCAAGGAGCTTGCCCAGCCTTAGTCTAAGCTTTACTACTAGTTTTTTGTCCAAGAACTATATAATTGTTAGTTTGTTAAAGAAATCAATGTAAACAACTTGTAACAAACATTTTTGAGTTAATATACAAAACATTGTTCTGTGATTATTTTCTTTTACATCTTTATTCTGTGATGTAACTATGATATGTGTTTTGTTTATAAAGTACCCTGTAATATAATGCTTATATACATTATCATGTTTATTTTCTATGTGGTGTATATCATTGGCTAAAGGGTTATGACTTCTTCAAATAGAGAGAGATTGTTGGGTACATTGGAAAATGTGTACCTGATTTAGACAAGCCAAACTAGCTCAATGATATACATCAAGATGTATTTGATGTTATTTTGAGTTTATATGTGCAGGTTAAGAATGTGCTAAAATGCAAAGAAAAATTTCTAAGTCCATATGTCGACACCTGAGGAAGCTGTGTCGACACTTCAGTAAGATTGTGTCGACACTTGGAAATGGCTGTGTTGACACTTCAGTGAGTTTGTGTCGACACTGGGAGGCAGTGTCGACACACAGAAGCTTAGTCGACAAACAACTGTGTCGACACCGGGAGGCTGTGTCGACACACAGAGGTAGAGTAGACAACAATTGTGTCGACACCTGGAGGCAGTGTCGACACACGCTATGTTCTGATTCTACATCAACTGTGTCGACACACAGGACTTGTGTCGACACACAGCTGAGTCTAGACCAAGTTGATTGTTGATGAATGGTGAAGTTTTTGTGTTGACACAAATAATCAGTGTCGACACATTCTCAAGATGCAGTGTCAAGAAGATGTGTCGACATCAAGGCAGCTATGTCGACAACACCAAAGTCTGTGTCGACACTTAAGTCACTTGTGTCGACACATATTGACAGATGATCTCGACACTTTATGACAATCAGTCTCGACGCTTTGCTGACAAAGATAAAGGCTCAAGATCTGTTTGATGACTTGACAGCTGTGAGTTACAACAGGTTTACTGAAGCTGTCAGACTTGTCAGAAGTTAGTTAGAAACCGGATTAGCGGGTTACCATGGATGAAGTCTATATATAGATGGATTTAGAAGAAGAAAGGAGTTGATAATACACATAACTAACACACATATTGTTAGATTGATCTCTGATCAAGAAAGTACAAGTCACAAAGAAGAAGATCTTCGTGAGAAGATCTAAGAAGACATTCTGAAGTATTTTTCTATTCAGATCTTATCGAAGTTGAATTCAATCAAGAATTCAGAAGTATCTTCAAGAGGTTTGGATAAAGAGAGATCCAGCTATTTGAAGTCAAGAAGGAGACAATCACAGGTCTCTCAAGAAGCAGATACTGAACTAATCTGTCAAGAAGATTCAAATCAATTTCTGGAGTCTAAGAAGGAAGCTGCCAGTCAATTATATTCAAAGGAAATCAACTCAACTAAGTTCAAATTCAAGAAGCTTTGAAGAAAGCTAAGATCAAGTTGATTTCAGCCATCAGCCTCTTCAAGAAGCTGATCAAGAAAGTTCTTATCCCTTCTCTCTCAACAGGGGTAAGAGATTATAAAATTCCTTATCAAATTCTGTAGGATCTATTCATAGATCTGAGTTGTAAGCCTGTTTTATAAAAGCTGAGTGTATGAGATTTATTCTCTGAGTGGTAGGGCTATTTATGCCTGAGTTATAGGAGAAGGTATTCTCTGAGTTGTAGGCCTTGTGGCAAGGCTGAGGTAGGGTTTGTTAGCCTGAGTTGTAGGAATGTGAAACATTCTGAGTTGTAGGAATCCTTCTGGATTCTGAGCTGCAGGATGTGAGGATCTAAGATAAAGGAAGAAGTTAGGTCGAATCTAGCATACTGCTGGATAGGTGAAGGGGGAAAGTGGGTGTACCCAGACCTTGGGGAACCACTATAAATACTGTGTGCAATCTGTGAATTGTGTAGCTATAAAATCTGTGATTGTGTGTGCTGAGTTTGCTGCAGAATTGTCTATTTTATATTACAGCATTGTAGTGATATTCTGTCTTAATTTTAAAACAAGAATTAGAACCTATTCACCCCCCCCCCTCTAGGTGTTTAGGTAGTCTTGAAGGTAAAACTATCAGTCCCACTCAACGCCAAGCCGTGTTGAGTCATTTAAACACTTTTTCCCCTACCTTGATTTTTGCCCCCGAGTGAATTCCTTTATTTTCTTTGAGGTTCCTTGTCGACTATGTTTTTCTTTCCTAAAGGGTGAATCGTGGGTTGTGGTTAGTAGTGGTGGTTAGGAGCTCTAAAGACGGGAGGTATTGTGTAATTTAGCCAAGGCCACCCTTTTTCTTTTATCTTGCCACAGGTACGGGCTAGGCAAGGGGGTGGGAGGTCCCTAGTGCTTTCACATGTAGACCCTCGAGCTTTGTTTCTTGGAAATGGTGGTTGGGGGACTGAATTTTCCTCCAACCCAGATTCACGTTGTTTGTTTTGCTACTACCATCTCCCATAGTTTAGGGTATTAGACGTTTCTTCTTTGGTAGATTGCAGCATTTTGGGCTCTTGGAAGCTTAGTAGACTCTGCAGGAAGTAGTTTCTGGGCAGGGTTGATGATGTTTCCTTGCACCTGGTGCATTTCTTTTTGTCTTGCCTTGGGCAGTTGTGACTTTTACTGCTTTGTTTTTCCTCTTTCATTTATCATCTGATTGACACTTTCGTGCAGTTTTCCTTGTTTTGCTTGCTGAGGTATTCTTTCTTCTTTTGAATGCCTCAGGTTCTGGATAGTAGCTAGTTTTGTGGCTAGGTTGTTGTGGTGTTGCTTGTGGTCTCTTAGACTCTAGAGATCCTGTTGCTTTGTTAGTGAGGTAGTTTTCTTGCACTTTTCTTACAGACATATATATTTGCTAGTGGGTTTGTGTCAGGTTGTTGGCGCCCACTGGTAGTTTTTACCTTTATACTAGATATGTTACTTTTGCTGCTACCATTTTCTAGAGATAGTCTACTTGCTCTGGGAAGAATTTATGTTAGGTTGCTAGTTACTTTTAAAACTATAATTATTATTATAAGTATAGTACATGATCAGCATGTTTTATAAAACTCAATCACTATTTTCCAAACAACGTAAAAAGATCATTTTCTTATATAGTATAAATTAAATGTAGAGTCTTGCATAGCATAAGTTGTCCTCTTGGGGAACTTATGCACTCCTTTAGGATGTCAAACCTAAATAAAGTATTTTCCGTAGCGTATAAGTATAGTTTTTAAACTGTGGACTAGGTGATCCACCGAGCCGAGGGATACGGCCTCTAAAAATATAATTGATTTTCTAATCATTAAACTCATGAATTTCTTTCATAAAGTAAAGTAGATGGTTTTGCATGAGCGTCAGTAGTTATCCCCTGCTCGACGTGGCATCATGACGCGTGTTTTCTCATACTCTTATAATTCCTAAATTTGGAGAAAATGCGGGTTGTGACAGTTGGTATCAGAGGGAGGTTGCTTGACAAGTTAGTCGGGCAACCTTCCTTTGATTGCATTAAAAGTTCAGCATAATGTCATTCACACACCGATATGTCATCAGCACATCTTGGTAAATGCACGAACACTACACTCATAGCATAACATGAAGTATACGGGGCATATTATGTAGTATGGGATGTATAATATGTGTTCGTATACGGATCCACCATAGGGGCAACATGTGAGGGTTATGTAGTATGGGATGCATAACCTCACCACATGGCTGCGACTAGCTCGTTTTCTTTTTCGTTGCATGATAATGTTATGTAGTATGGGATGCATAACATTTTCATGCGTACGCCGCTCATAAAATGCATTAGGGCCTTTTTAGAATGCATAGCACAAACATGCATAGCATAACATTGCATAAGAACAACGTGCCAAGCTATAGACTGGCAGGATGACATATGTACACACATAAACTTTCAATTCAAAAGAAATATAAAGTCATGCATTCCCGATCTAGGAACAAGAGTTAGTATGGTGGTGGTTAACCATCCTAGGTTAGGACATAACATCAATTTTGTAAAAAGATAAACTACTGGAGAAAGTTTAGCAGCTTTAAGTTCATATCTATATATGTATTATCTGTACTTTTAGTTGGTTCTAGCCGTTGTAATAGGATCTGACTAATATTGCTATGAATTTAGGATGGTGAGACATCCTTCGACTAGATCGACTCCCCTATCTAAGGGTGAGTCATCTTGAGCGCAGAATGACGCGGTGATAGAGAGCCTGCGGCAGAGTAGCGATGCCATGAGCAGGCAGATGGTGGAGATGCAGGCTTAGATTCAGTCCCTGGTGGTGGTTGTGGCTGGTCAGACTAAGGGTGTGCAAGGCCCTCCAGGGGGGTTAGTTGTCCCTCCTTCTCCTGCACCATTAAGACCTCCAGTGGTGGTGACAGCAGAGATGGCCTTCATCTCACAATTTCAGAGGCTGAGCCCTCCCACTTATGATGGGAAGGAAGACTTCATGGTCATAGACGATTGGCTGATCTCCATGGAGGAGATGTTCTCGTACTCTGGGATTGCAAATGACCATAGGGTTATGATAGCCGCTTATCAGCTTAAAGGTTTGGCTAAGAGTTGGTGACTGAGAGAAAAGGAGAGCTTGGTAGCTGGATGTTCTTAGGAAGTGTTCAAGGAGATGATGTTGAGGAAGTTCTTACCCTCGGTCGAGCATGACCTCCTCATGAATGACTTCCACCATCTGAAGCAAAGGCAACTCACGGTGGGTGAGTATGAGATAGAGTTCAGCAAGTTGAGCCGTTTTGCCCCTGGATTGGTCAGCATTGAGGCCTATCAACTTAAGTGATTTCTCGGTGGCTTGAGGAGCGAGGTGCAACAGTTTACCTGTGCTTATGGGTAAGAGACTTATGTAGTAGTAGTGGAGGCTGCTCTGAAGGTGGAGGCTATTGAGACCGCAAAGAGCAGAGGCCAGCAAATGAGGAAGGACAAGAGGAAGTCTGTGGAGGAGAAGAAACCCCAGGTACCTGGTGCTGCTCCGCGAAAGAAGAGCAAAGTGGTGTATAGCTTCTGTGGCCGGTCAGGCCACCCTATCGAGAGATGTTTCAAGAAGGCAGCAGCTCAGAAGGAGCAGGTTCTTGCGATTCAGGGTGCTCCTAGGAGGGACGTCTCCTGTTCTATTTGCAAGCTACCCGGGCATGATGCTTCCCAGTGCTGGTCCAAGGATAAAGTCTGCTATCAGTATGGGCAGAAGGGACACATTAAGACTAGGTGTCCTCAGGTCCAGCCTGCTCTTCATGCAGTTCCACTTCAGGCGCTACCTCCACCTCAGCGGGTGGACAAGGGCAAGGGAAAGCTGAATGTGATCTCTTCCGAGGAGGCTCAAGCTTCGACTCAGGTCATCTCAGGTTAGTTAATTTTTCAGCCTGAAGGTTTTACTTTTGTTTCACTAGAATGTTTGCAGTGTTGTTGTGGTAGTTCCTTAGTTATGTGCTCATATAGAGAAATTTAAGGTGAAGAACCGGTGGGCACGTGTTCTGTTTGACTCCGGCGCTACCCACTCGTTCGTGGCTAGAGCCTTTGTGGAGTGACATCGGTTGACTTTAGATCGAGTTCGGGATACCTTCCATGTCAAGTTCCCTTCTGGTGAATCTGTGTTGTCAGATTTGGGCATGTTAGATTACCCTGTATTGTTGGGGGACTTCCTTGCAAAGACAGACCTGAAGATGATTGATCTGGAGGACTTCGATGTTATTCTGGGCATGGACTAGATTTCTAGGCATGATGCGGTTATTCAGTGCAAAGGGAAGCGCTTGGACTTCATCAAGGACGACGGTCAGCCCGGAAGCGTGTATGCTGATCTGTGCCAGGATTCTCCTGTCATCTCTACGGTATGTGCCCAGAAGCTATTTCTTTCGGATTGTTTTGCTTGTTTGGTCTCGGTGGTTGGGACCGCTGTTAGTGTACCACGATTGGAGGAGATTCCAGTTGTTTGTGATTTCGCCGATGTTTTTCCTGATGATATTCCTGGTCTTCCTCCCGAGCGGGATGTTGAGTTTTTGATTGATTTGGAACCGGGTACGCGCCCTATTGCTAAGGCGCCGTACCGGATGGCCCCTCGTGAGTTAGAGGAGTTGCGAGTCTAGTTGGATGAGCTGTTGGCAAAAGGATTTATCAGGCAGAGTTCGTCGCCTTGGGGTGCTCCTGTGCTATTTGTGAAGAAGAAAGATGGGTCGATGCGGCTTTGCATCAACTACAGGGAGTTGAACAAAGTCACTTTTAATAACAGGTACCCTCTGACGAGGATCGATGACTTATTTGACCAGTTGCACGGTAGCATGGTGTTCTCCAAGATCGATCTTTGTTCTGGCTATCATCAGCTCAGGATCCGTGAGGCAGATATTTCACGGACTGCGTTTAGATCGAGGCATGGACATTTTGAGTTCTTGGTGATGTCATTTGGGTTGACCAGCGCACCATCAGCTTTCATGGATATGATGAACCGGGTGTTCAAGGATTTCCTAGACAAGTTCGTGGTCGTCTTCATCGATGATGTGTTGGTTTATTCTCGCAGTGCTGAGGAGCATGAGCAGTATCTGCGCTTGGTTCTATCGGAATTGAGGAATCACAAGTTATTCGCCAAGCTGAGCAAGTGCAAATTTTGGTTGCCTCAGGTCTCATTTCTAGGCCACGTGGTGAACAAGGATGGGATCTCGGTCGACCCAGAAAAGGTCGCAGTAGTAATGGATTGGAGTAGGCCGAGCATGCCTAAGGAGATCAGGAGCTTCCTAGGGTTGGCCGGCTACTACAGGAGGTTCGTGGAGGGTTTCTCTTCCCTAGCTGTACCTTTGACCAAGTTGACTCAGAAGAACGCGGCCTTTGTTTGGAGCGAGAAGTGTGAAGAAGCCTTCCTGGAGCTAAAGAATAGATTATGCACTGCTCCCATTCTGACCCTGCCTACTGAGGGTGTGGATTATGATGTATACGTGGATGCTTCGCATGTTGGTCTGGGTTGCGTGTTAATGCAGTTTGGAAAAGTGATTGCCTATGGGTCAAGGCAATAGAAGACTCATGAGAAGAATTATCCTATGCATGACCTTGAGTTTGCAGCGGTGATTTATGCGTTGAAGCTTTGGAGGCATCTACTTTATGGGGCTCAGTGCAAGATCTTCACTGATCATAAGAGCCTGAAGTACATGTTCACGTAGAAGGAGTTGAATCTGCGCTAGTGGCGATGGCTAGAGTATGTGGACGATTATGACGTAGAGATCCAGTATCATCCAGGCAAAGCCAATGTGGTGGCCGACGCCCTGATCCGAAAGACGGGAAAGATCTTTAATCTCTCCGCCGACCATTTAGTTGAGGAGTTCCTCATTATGGATATATCAGTGGGATGCTGTTGCTTGCAGAGTAGTTTATCAGTGGCAGAGCCGTCTTGGATTTCTTTGACCAGACTGCACCAGAAGGTCGATCCAGATCTTCTGCACTTATTCACCAGGACCGAGAAGGGGGAGTTACAAGACTTTGCTATTGATGAGGCGGGTACGTTGAAGTACCGCGACAGATTTTGCATCCCCGCTGTAGGGGACATCAGGGGTATGATTTGCAGAGAGGCTCATGGATCCAGCGTTGCCTACCATCCAGGATCTACGAAGATGTATCGTGACTTAAAGAAAATTGCCTGGTGGTATGGCATGAAAGGTGATATAGCCCGATTTGTTGCTGAATGTCACACTTGCAAGCGTGTGAAGGCCGATCACGGAAGGCCTGGTGGTAAGTTGACTCCTTTATAGATCCCGACTTGGAAGTGGGAAAGTATTTCTATGGACTTCATCATGGGCTTACAGAAATCCATGAGGGGATTTGATTTTGTTTGGGTCATAGTGGATAGACTGACGAAGTGTGCTCACTTCGTGCCGTATAAGATTGATTACCCGATGAAGAAGATAGCGGAGTTGTACTTGAATAAAGTCATCAGACTGCACGGTGTGCCTGTTAGTATCATTTCTGATCGAGACTCCCGGTTTACTTCTCGTTTTTGGCAGAGTCTGCAGGAGGGTTTGGGTACGGATCTGAGGTATTCTACTGCTTACCACCCACAGACCAATGGGAAGACAGAGTGGGTGAACCAGATAGTTGAGGATATGATCTGATGTTATATTTTAGACCACGGTGGAGCGTGGAATGAGCGACTTCGACTTATGGAATTTGCATACAACAACAGTTATAAAGAAAGTTTGCAAATGGCTCTGTTTGAAGCCTTGTATGGGAGGCGCTGATGAACTCCCATGTTTTGGGCTGAGGCGAGTGAGAGACCCTTGTTGGGTCTGGATGCACTTGAGGAGATGGAAGTCGTAGAGAAGCTTATCCGAGAAAAGCTTTGTATAGCTCAGGAGAGGTACGAGAAGAACGACAATCGGCGTAGATTTGCCTTGGAGTTTTCTGTATGGGACCTTGTGTTTCTTAAGGTTTCCTTGATGGTGGGTGTAAAAAGGTTTGGTAAGAATCGGAAATTGGACCCGAGGTATGTGGGCCCGTTTAAGATTATGGAGCTGATTGGCGTGTAAGCTTACAGGATGGATTTTCCAACAAACTTCCCTTGTGTTCATAATGTTTTCCATGTAAGCCAATTACGGAAGTGTGTGTGCAGTAGTGGGCAAGTCTTGGACGTTGTGCCCTAGTTGGAGCCCAATCTCTCTTTTGTGGAAGTGCCGGTCCGTATTTTGGATACTCAGGAACGGGTGCTGCGAAAGAAGTCCATTCCGATGGTGAAAGTTCTATGGAAGAATCAGGATTTGGAGAGCGCGACTTGGGAGCTAGAGTCGGCCATGATACAGGCTTACCCTCACATGTTTCCCTGATTTGATCGATATGTTTCCCTTCTTGTAACTCCTATTTGTTACTTTTTCCTTCTATAGTAGAAGTGATGTGGGTAAAGTTTCGGGACGAAACTTTCTTTTAGGGGAAGTGACTGTAACGCCCCCGATTTTTTCTGCGATTATTTTATTCTCGTTTGGCATTACGGTGACGCGTTTTTGTGGATTGTGCCATTTGTGGAGTGTGGTTTAGCTTCTTAGAACTGAGTGGCCTATTTTGTAGCCTATGGGCAGGATCTCCCTAGCAAGCCGAGTCGTTTTGGGTGACCCGGTGTGGCCTCTTGGGGGATGCTTGTGTTTTGGCTTTAGGTGGGTATAACTTGAGTTCTATTTGTAGAAAGTTAATTTCGACTTTGCCGTTGAGTTCGTAGCATGGGTATTTAGCTACAGTGCGAATTTCGTCGAATTCCGAGGTAGTTCGGTTTTCGCGTCGTTTTGGGTGTGCCATTAGTAAAATCTAATTAGAAACCCTCTTATTTAATAAGAGAACCGGCGGCTAGGATGCAGTTAGGCTGAACCGACGTGTTAAGGCTTATTTAAAAGCCTTAATTAGAAGTGGCGGGCCCACTCTCTTCCTTCTTCCCAAGACCGAAACTGCCTGCTCATTTTCGCGGAAAACAGAGGCGGAAGCGGCGCACTGCCCTAGCCTTCGGACGGTGATTCCGGGAGCTTTCGTGGATGGAATTCGATTCCGAAAGCGGCTTTGGCTTGCTCTCGCTTAGATCTGCATTTCGACGGTAAGAGATTTGATTTTCATGGAGTTTTAGGACACTTGGATTTTTGGTTTCTTGTGGATTCCGCCATTAAAGCGCGGGAATGTGCTTTTAGGTGTTGTTGCTGCTAGTGCCGAGTGAAGAGGAGGGAAAGCCGACCAAGCTTCTCCGTAAATCGAGGCAAGTGGTTTTCTTGCCCTTGCCATTTTTTTTCACTTGATGAATTGGAAAAATCCCAGTTAGCCCTAGGGTAGAAGCCAAGCTTGTCTTTTTATCTTGTTGAAATTAGGGTTTAGTTTCTCCTAATGAGCCCCCCCACCAACCACCCCTCTTTGTGTTGTCGGTGCTCAGCCCGTCGGAGTAATACCGCCGATTTAGACTCCAGATTTTTGTCTGGATTTTGCCTTGCGGGTGAAGCCGAGAGAGAGAGAGTAGGAGGGTGGGTGCCTACTGTGTATCTTGGAAAGAGCCAAATTTGGGCTCTCGGGTTGCCGGCGTTTAGTGTGGTGCACACACTCAAATCCTTTGCAGGTCTGGCGTTGAGTGTGGTGCACACACTCAACGCCACAGCTTTAGTCAGTTTGAGTTTTTTTTTGGCTAAGTACTAAGGCATTGAGTGAGGTGGACTCACTCAATGCCACAGCCCTTGCTAGGGGCTAAGTACTTTGGCGTTGAGTGAGTCGACCTCACTCAACGCCATTTCCATTTTAGCGTTGAGTGAGGTGAACTCACTCAACGCCGCGGTTTTTTCGAGAAGCTAAGTACTTTGGCGTTGAGTGAGGTGTGCTCACTCAACGCCACAGCCTTTTCTGAGGCTAAGTACTTTGGGGTTGAGTGAGTCGACCTCACTCAACGCCATTTTAGTTTTGGCATTTAGTGAGGTGTCCTCACTCAACGTCGTAGCTTTCTGTGCAGCCAAGTACTTTGGCGTTGAGTGAGGTGTGCTCACTCAACGCCACAGCCTTTTCTGAGGCTAAGTACTTTGGCGTTGAGTGAGTCGACCTCACTCAACGCCATTTCGGTTTTGGCGTTGAGTAAGGTGACCTCACTCAACGCCGTAGGCAAGTTTGAGGCCAAGTCCCGTGGCGTTGAGTGAGTGAACCTCACTCAATGCCATTTCTGCTTTGGCGTTGGGTGAGGTGGACTCACTCAATGCCACAACCCTTCTTTGCAACCAGAACCTCTAGCGTTGAGTGAAACGACCTCACTCAACATCATTGCCGTTTTGGCGTTGAGTGAGGTCAGCTCACTCAATGCCGCAGATTTGCCTTGATTACGGTTAGGTGCCAGGGAGTTGAGTGATTGAACCTCACTCAACGCCATTGCTATTTTGGCATTGAGTGAGGTGGACTCACTCAACGCCGCAGTCTTCTTTTGCGGCTAAGTGGCAGGGCATTGAGTGAGTGAGCTTCACTCAACGCCATTGTTGTTTTGGCATTGAGTGAGGCCAGCTCACTCAACGCCACTTCCTCCGATTGTGGTTAAGTACCAGGGCGTTGAGTGAGTGTACCTCACTCAACGCCATCACTGTTTTGGCATTGAGTGAGGTTAGCTCACTCAATGCCAGAGGATTCTTGCGGGAGGCGTTGAGTGAGTGAACCTCACTCAATGCCATGCCTGTTTTGGCATTGAGTGAGTCTAGCTCACTTAATGCCAGAGTTGTTCTTCTGGAGGGCATTGAGTGAGTGAACCTCACTCAATGCCATGGCTGTTCTGTCGCTGTGTGAGGCAAACTCACTCAACGCCAAGGTCTGGTTAGGCATTGAGTGGGTCCCACTCAACGCCAAGCCATGTTGAGTCATTTCAACACTTTTTTCTCTACCTTGATTTTTGCCCCCGACTGAATTCCTTGATTTTCTTTGAGGTTCCTTGTCGGTTATGTTTTTATTTCCTAAAGGCCGAATCGTTGGTCGTGGTTAGTAGTGGTGGTTTGGAGCTCTTAAGAGTGGAGGTATTGTGTAATTTAGCCAAGACCACCCTTTTTCTTTTAACTTGCCCCAGGTACGGGCTGGGCCAGGGGGTGGGAGGTCCCTAATGCTTTCACATGTAGACCCTCGAGCTTTGTTTCTTGGAAATGGTGGTTGGGGGACTAAGTTTGCCTCCAACCCAGATCCACATTGTTTGTTTTGCTACTACCATCTCCCACAGTTTAGGGTGTTAGACGTTTCTTCCTTGATAGATTACAGCATTTTGGCCTCTTGGCAGCTTAGTAGACTCTGCAGGAAGTAGTTTTTGGGTAGGGTTGATGTTGTTTCCTCGCACCTGGTGCATTTCTTTTTGTCTTGCCTTAGGCAGTTGTGACTTTTACTGCTTTGTTTTTCCTCTTTCATTTATAATATGATTGACACTTTCATGCAGTTTTCCTTGTTTTGCTTGCTGAGGTATTCTTTCTTCTTTTGAATGCCTCAGGTTCTGGACAGTAGCCAGTTTGGTGTCTAGGTTGCTGTAGTGTTGCTTGTGGTCTCTTAGACTCTAGAGATCCTATTGCTTTGTTAGTGAGGTAGTTTTTCTGCACTTTTCTTACAGACATATATATTTGCCAATGGGTTCGTGTCAGGTTGTTGGCGCCCACTGGTAGTTTTTACCTTTGTACTAGATATGTTACTTTTGCTGCAACCATTTTCTGGAGATAGTCTACTTGCTCTGGGAAGGATTTATGCTAAGTTGCTAGTTACTTTTAAAACTACAATTATTATAAGTATAGTACATGATCAGCATGTTTTATAAAACTCAATCACTATTTTCCAAACAACGTAAAAAGATCGTTTTCTTATATAATATAAATTAAATATAGAGTCTTTCATAGCATAAGTTGTCCTCTTGGGGCACTTATGCACTCCTTTAGGATGTCAAACCTGAATAAAGTATTTTCCGCAGCGTATAAGTATAGTTTTTAAACTGTGGACTAGGTGATCCACCGAGCCGAGGGATACGGCCTCTAAAAATATAACTGATTTTCTAATCATTAAACTCATGAATTTCTTTCATAAAGTAAAGTAGATGATTTTGCCTGAGCATTAGTAGTTATCCCATGCTCTACGTGGAATCATGACGCGTGTTTTCTCATACTCTGATAATTCCTAAATTCGGAGAAAATACCGGTTGTGACAAATCATCAGTTTATACCTGAATTTGATGGACGGAGACAGATTTGATATGACTAAGGGAGTTCCTCTTCAGTATCTAAAGAAGATGGACTCCAGCGTTTTTGATCGGTGGGAGAGGACAATTGGCCAAGGAGGTGCAGCTGAAGCACATGGTGATGAAGAAGACAGAGCTCTAGAGTTCAAAAATCCTTTGGATGAGCCCAGTGAAGTTCCTGATCTACTGCATATAGGAACTGAGGGGGAGTCTTTACCCATTCCTTCTGATGCCCTCAGGATGGATGTCTCAGTTTTAGATAAGGCAGATGTCGTTACTAATATTACCCTAATCGCGAAGGATGTAGTGGATACCCTCGCTACAGATTAGGCTGACAAGGAGGAAGTGGAGGATGACATGGAGGATGATGCTGGTGATGAGGATGATGTTGAGAATGCGACCGCTGATGATGTGAACAATGAGCAAGCTGGAAATGAGATGGACATGAGGGAAATTGATGTTGACCTCCCCTCTAAGGAACAGGTTCAGGTAGCAGTTCCTGATGTATCTGGTGCAATAATTGAGGGGGAGACCTCCCGGCAGGGGATGATGAGTATATATGAAAAAACGACAGAGGCTGCCCCAATCCCCCCTCAAGAGACTGTGAATCTATCTATCTAGCTCCACCAGTGTATCTGTAGAAGAGAATCCTGACTCCCAGATTCCAATCCCCCCTGAGCACGACCAGGACATGCATTAGGATCATCTGCTAAGACCTAGCCTTGCAAATCACACGGTAAATATCATTCAAGGTATAGTGGATGAACTGAAGGCCTCTTTTGAACAATCTCACAACAAGGTATTGAAATGGATTAAGCAATCTGAGGATCTGATGCTAAAAACTGTTGTGGAGATAAATCATAAGCTGGGTATGATTTAACAAAAATTTGAAGCTAAGTATGCAGAGGACGGCACTGCCGTCAATCTTCTAATGCAAGGGCTTCAGAAAAATACAGCTGATCTGGCAGTGGTAAACCAAAATGCACATGTTGTGGCCAACAACATCAAATTGTTCGATGCCAACATGGTGACACTCAACGCAAATCAGACATCCCTGTTGAAAGAGTTTACTAAGACTGTTAAGCAAATAGATGAGTCACTGCATTCCTATGCAAACTCCAGTGCCCTAGAAGCAAAAAAGGGGGAGAATGAATATACAGCTAAGATGGCAGTGCTAGAACAAATTATGGTCGACAACTTCAAGCAGTCCAATGAGTATGTTTTTGAAAGTTGTCACTGGCTGGTTCAGCAAGCATCTGGCATACATATTCCGGTTGCTCCACCTGATGAGGTTACCACTGTTGTTGATGAGGTTGCAAGTGCTGAGGAGGTTCCCCTGAGTGAAGCTGATGCCAGAAAGGCTGTTAGGGCCGCTGCCAAAGCTGCTCGCAGTGCCATGTTTGATCAAGAGGCCATTGCAAAAGGGAAAAGAAAACTTCAAGAAGGAACTTCCAAAGAGACTCCAGCTGAGAGGAAAGCAAGATTGAAGGAAAGTGAAGTGAAGAATGAACGATGGAGTCCTACATCGAGGAGCATCATACTGGATACATTCATGCTACAACAGCGGGGAGAGCTTAATCAAAATGAAGTATATAATCAGTATGAGTGGGAGATGCACAAAGAGTATGAAGCTAAAAGAAACATATTTTTCAGGACTAACACTGTGGAACATAAAGCTCCTCCTCCTAGATACTACCCGAAGCAAAAGGAGTACTTTGAAAGACAGCAAGAAGTTCCTAGCTAAACTACTAAGGGATGATCCGGCTAAGGAGAGATAGACTTGGGATCTAGATTTTTTTATTTTATTTTCTACATGCGTGTATATCTTTTCCTGTATTTAAATAAACAAATTTTGGATATATATATATATATGATCACATGTTGATTCAATTGTTGTTCTGAATGTGTTTATTATTCTGATTTCTTGTCATGCATATTGTTTATGTATATCCTTCTGGTTGGTGTAATTCATCTTAGCTAGTAGGATTTTGGCTTCTTCAAATAGGGGGAGATTGTTGGGTATTGTATCCATAATTACCTGGATTTGAAGAAGACTCCAGTCAAGCTAAGATGGATTCACAATGTATTTGACGATCTTTTATAAAGTTGTGCTTGCAGCAATTCCAGGCTAAGTACACACCAATGTCAGGGTGCAGTGGGTCAATATACACAGGTCTGCGCAACGTAATCCCTCGTTGAGCAGATCAGTGTGTTGACTCACGTGTGCTCTCTCTATTGGAGTATACTTACTTTCAAGTACAGGGTCGAGATTGATCAAGAGCAGAAGAGGAGCAAAGATGGGTCAAAGACCAAGTTCATAGGAAGGAAGAGAAAAATCGTCTAAGTCAAAATCGACGGGAATCACTAAGTGATTCTCGCCGATTCGGCTGGAATCATTAGTGATTCTCGCCGAATCGTCGAGAATCAGTCAATGATTCCCGCCGACTTCATCCGGCTGACTGTCCTCCTACAAGAATTCTGCTAAGGAAGAATCGACGGGAATCACCAAGTGATTCTCGCCGATTCGACGAGAATCACATTTGCATTCCCGCTGATTCCCTCTGGATGACCAGATTTCCAACTTGAATTCTACCAAGGCAAATTCGACGGGAATCGTGAGTGATTCCCGCCAACTTTGACGGGAATCACCAGCGATTCTCGCCGATTTTGCCTTAGGCAAAATTCTCGTTCGCTGGACCAAACCAAGTTCGTTGTGTGCCATTTTGACTGGGACTAGGGCTTCTCCTTATTGGCCCCACAACGGTCATTTAGGGTTGGCTTCTAGTATATATACTCACGTATTTGAACATATCGAGGCATCGAATAACGAAAAATCAAACCGAGGTCGGGCATGCTCTAGCCGATCGCGGAACTTCACTGATCGCCGTCGCCGCTCGCAAGTTAGTCGCCGCCGCTGATCTCAAAGATTCTTTGATCTTCCGACAACAGTACCGAGGCAAGCCTAGAATCTCATGCTTCTCTCTCGAGATCTCTTGCCTCTCGATTTGTTGAACGAGGATAGTTCTTCATTCTGAATCGATTGAGACGACTGATCCGATTGAGATCGTTGGTAGACCTTGCTTGCTTCATCAAGAAGATTGGATTAACAAAGCATCACTGCCGCAACCACTTGCCTCCACCGATCTTTACAAGATACTCTCCAAGAGAGTACTCCGGTCATGGACTCTTCGTCTCTTTCAAGAAAGCATCAACGAACGAAGAGCGACATTGGATTCTCCACAAGTTTGTTTGTATTTCTTGTACATAATATTTTTGTTTTGTTGTAAAGGAATTTTTATTCCTAGTTGTAAGGGTTGGGTGCAATCCGTGGTGGAGGAGTAGTGACTCCTTTGGTTGGAAGGGTTCCTTCCGTAGTGTGAGGATTGGATTTCAATTTGGTTAGTGAAGTGACTAAGTCATCCTTTGGTGGGAGATAGGTCGAAGGGGGAGAGTGGATGTACCCAAATCGGGGAACCACTATAATCTTATGTGTGCTTTTCTGTGCTGTGTTTGTTTATTTGTGCAGGTAATTTAAATTCCGCAAAAGAATGCACGACACCTATTCCCCCCCCCCCCATAGGTGGATTTAGTTGACACTAGAGACTTTCACTCTTACACTCGGCCTTCACTAACTGACAGACATCGCAATGGGTCACGAAATACGTGATGTCCCTCTTCATTCCCGGCCAGTACATCGTCCTCTTTAGGTCGGCCATCATCTTGGTGATGCCCGGGTTGACCGAGTACCTTCTATAGTGAGCCTCGGTCATAATGTCCTCCCAAATCATGCCCACATCCGGTATGTACACCCTTCCTCTAAAGCATATCAATCCATCTCTCTCTACATACTCCCTAGCCGTGCCTGCCTCCAAGGTCCTAAATACTTGCTCCAGCTTGTCATCCCTTCTCTGTTTAGCCTTGATACAATCTCGAATATCATCGGTAGTGCTCATCGCGACCAGATACTCCTCATAAAGCTTTTCGTCATCCGAGGACACCAAGGTAATCCTCCATCATCCGTATTAGCTCCATAGCCATAACCTGAGGCTGTGCTCCCGAAGTGGTAGCCCTCCGGCTCAGTGCGACTGCCACCACATTTGTCTTCCCTAGGTGATAGTGTATCGTGTACTCATAATCAGATAAGAACTCCACCCATCGTCTCTGGCGGATAATCAACTCCTTCTGCGTATCGACAAATTTTTTATTTTTGTGATCCGAAAATATTTCGTAGTGCACACCATAAAGGTAATGCCACTAATTCTTCAGAGCGAACACCACTGCTCCCATCTCCAAGTCATGCATAGGGTAGATCTGTGGTAGTACATTTTGTAGTCTTAACTATTATCGTATATTTCTAGTTTATAATGTACAAATCTTATTTTTAAGCTTTATTTTAATCTTTATTATCTTAATTTTATTTCCCTTAAGTGTTTCCTCTCTTTCTGCAGGTTTTGTGAAAATTGGTCAAAATTGGCATGACACGCCCCTCTATCATGCCCTCCCCGGGCGGGACCTAGGGCGTGTCAGCTTATCCAGAAGAAACATGCATCTAGAGGGAAAATACCAGAAAAAATGGCCGTCACGCCCCCTGACACGCCCTCCCCAGGCGTGTTCCTGGGCGTGACCTGGGGCATGTCGCCCTCTGCCCGAAGCCTGTCGCCGCATTAAATCCCATTTCGCCTCAGCACTCCAACAGTATTGTCATGCCCCCCCCCCCGTCATGGGTGTGACATAGGGCGTGACCCCTCCTTTTTCGATGACTAACGGATTTCTGACCAATGATTTCGACGAGACGTACGTGTCACACCCCCCCTACACGGGCGTGACTATGGGCGTGTCGACCGACGTACCCAAGCAATCATCCTTCCCGCCAGATTCCAGCTCCCGAGGTCAATACCGTACCTATAACGCCCCCTGACATGCCCCCCTAGGGCGTGTCGAAGGGCGTGACCAACCCGTGAGCTTTTCCTATAAATTCAGACCCCCCTTCACATTTCAGCAAGCTTTGGGTTGAGAGGGGAGGTGCTTCCCCTTGGTTTCTTGCTTCCTTTTCTTCTTTTTTATGCTTTTCTCTCCCTCTCTCTCTCTTTCTCATTTTAGTTTTCCTTAATCCTAGTTTAGATTTAGATTTTGTAATAGCTTTTGTTGTACTCTTTGCTCTTGTTTAGTGCTAATGGTAGGGCTAGAATAGGATTTTCATTTCATACAAATGTAATTTTCATTTCCTAAGTGTACCTCTCTTTATTATTAATAAAAGTGTTGTTTTTTTTCTCCTTGTTTACTTTTTGTTATCATGCTCTTCTACTCATCTCTCCCCCTCCACTTCACCATGAGTAACTAATCCTCCTTGTACTCGATCTTGATGAACCGAGGTTCGAGCGATTAAGTTATGATGCTTTGAATTTTCCTTTTCTTTTTAGGGTTCAGGCCTTGAATTACTCTTGATTTTTCATTGGCTGGAGGTATATTATCGATATATACTCTCCACCTTTTCTTTCATTCTGGGCTAGCTGAGAGGCCAATAAAATGAAGTGAGCATTAAAGAGTAAAGGGAGTTGTACGCACCCCTCGAGAGAGGCAGACATCCAAATCTCCCGGATTGGAGTAAAATCCAATAGTGGGGTCCATCGCGAAAAGCGAGCTTTAGGCATCATATTAAGATGTGAGTCGATCGGACCTTCCTAAACTCAGTTCGGCACGACTTTGAGAGAAGCGTGTTCAAGCTTTAGGAACCTCCACGGTCGAGGGCCTTTATCCTATTAAGTTTAGGTTTTTATCGCATTTTCTTAGTCGTCTTTAGCCGAGGTGATTCTTGATCGAGTGCATTTCCATTTCATAGTTTCAGTCCTTCATTATAATCTCTTACTTTATGCTCTTTAATTAATTGCGGTAGTACTCTTTCTAGCATTAGCTTTATTTATTTAATTGCACTTAGTTTCTCAAACCCTAGTTTTTCTGTCGATAAAATAATAGCCTTCGTGTGAGTAAGTTTATTCAATAGTTCCCGGATTTCAATATGACACTTGCGTCCCCTAGCTACAGTTCGATAGGTATACTTGCCTCATTGGATTGCTAGTTCGGTTGCTTTTATTTTCTTCGAGCCTTAGCGCCCATCAAGTTTTTGGCGCCGTTGCTCGGGATCAACTTTCGTTGATTTATTGAAAACACGAACCTATTAATTTTATCTCTTCTCTTTCTTACCCTCCTTCTAAAAAAATTGTAAAAAACAAATAAAATTTATTACCGCTCTTAATAGTAACAAACATCACAATTTTTCTACGCCACCTAATTCTCTCGAAAAGGGCAAAGGGCTTTAAGTGTCGATATCTTGTCTAGTACCTTGCGAACCCTTCACCGGGTAGTCCTTGGGAAGTTTGGGAGTTAATCTATTAAAAAAATCTATTTCAATAAAATCTAGTTTTTCTTTCTAGTTTATTTTATTTCTCTTTCTTCTCTTCTCTTCTTTTAGTGCATGACCTGCGGGAGTTCGTCGGTTATTTTGGACTTGGACCATGAAATTGAGCGTACTCTTCGGAGAAGATCGCGATTTCAAGGCCCTACTTCCCAAATACCGGTTGAGGACTCCGAGTCATTCTCTACTCAAAGAATGGAAGAACCCAACATAGAGGAAGCCGTGCAAAGACCTATGTCTTATTATGCACGACCGAATCTAGAGGGAACAGAATCTAGCATAGTTCGCCCAGCTATAGCAAATAATAACTTCGAATTAAAGCCTAGTATAATTCAAATGGTGCAGCAGTATGTGCAATTTGACGGACTTCAAGATGAAGATCCGAACGCACATATAACAAGATTTCTTGAAATTTGTGACTCCTTTAAGATAAATGGTGTCACAAATGATGCAATCAGGCTAATACTCTTTCCTTTCTCTTTAAGAACTAAAGCTAAGCAGTGGCTGAACACCTTACCTAAGAATAGCATAACCACCTGGAATGAATTAACTTAAAATTTTTTGGCGAAGTATTTCCGCCAGCTAAAACTGCTAAACTTAGGAACGACATTTTCGCTTTTGGACAAATAGACTCCGAAACCTTATATGAAACTTGGGAAAGATTTAAAGAATTATTAAGACGATGCCCACATCACGCGCTGCATGTATGGTTACAAGTGCAGACGTTCTATAACGGGCTAAATCAAAGCACAAAGCAAATGATAGACGCAGCGTCTGGCGGTACTTTAAATCATAAGACCCCAAAAGCAGCTCTTGAGCTTTTTGAGTACATGGCCATGAACACTTATCAGTGGAACGTGCCTAGGTCCCGCCCGAACAAGCCTGCAAGTATCTTTGAAGTGGACAATTTCTCCCAGCTCGCTCTACAAGTTGAAATCCTAAGAAAAAAGATAACGGAGATGACTGCTGTCTCAGCCCCTCAGGTATGGGAATCTGCAACTCCTTCCCCCAAACATTTAGATTTTGTTAACAATATGTCTAGAAATGCATTTCATAATTTTTCTGCTGCGAATTTTCATCCTCCTAGTTTTAATTTTCCGAATAGTTATAATCCTGCCTTAAAAAATCATCCAAATTTTTCGTGGAGTAATCCATCGAATGCTATGCTCCCGCCACCACAAAATGATTTTTATGCACCACCACCACCTCTTCAAAATTATCCAAAACCTCACAGCTTGGAGGAGTAACTTTCCAAATATATAGCCACAAATGACATTATGATAAGAACCTTAACTGGAAGCGTAAAAAGTCTAGAAAATCAAGTAGGATAGCTTGCTAAAATTATTTCTGTGTGACCCGCAGGGTCTCATCTTCCAATACAGAGCCCAACCCGAGAGAGCAAGCGAAAGATATAACTCTTTGGAGTGGGAAGCAAGTTCCCGGTATGGTTAGTCAAGAGCCCGAGGAAAGCTTCGCCCCCGCTTTAAAAAATCAAAGCTCCGCCCCCATTTTAAAAATTCCACCCTCTGCTGAAGAAGTTATACCCCCGTTTTAGAAAACGATCTCACTCCACCACCCATCTTTAAAAATAATCCAAATCCGTCTTACCCTTCCGAACTTAATAAATAACACCAGGACGATCAGTACTCTCATTTCTTAGAAATGTTCAAGCAAATCCACATAAATCATCCTTTCCATGAAGTGATTTTGATGCGGTGGGCCCAGAGCCGCCCCGCTCTGGCGGTAGTCACAACCTAGCTAGAGGAGCACATCTAGCGACACATAGCCGGGCTGCAGCCCAAGCACCCTACCCATGACCGCACCTATTCTCAGCGGGGCGGGATGTTGAGGCGAGGTCTAGAACCCAGCCCCCTTGATAAAGAGCTTTCCTAACAGCTCTCATCACCTCTGATGAGAGCTGTTAGGAAAGCTCTTTATCAAGGGGGCTGGGTTCGAGACCTCGCCTCAACATCACGCCCCGCTGAGAATAGGTGCGGTCATGGGTAGGGTGCTTGGGCTGCAGCCCGGCTATGTGTCGCTAGATGTGCTCCTCTAGTTAGGTTGTGACTGCCGTCAGAGCGGGGAGGCCATGGGTCCAACGCATCAAAAAAGTGCACTTTTTTGATGCGATGGGCCCATGACTGCCCCGCTCTGACGGCAGTCACAACCTAGCCAAGGGAGCACGTCAAGCGACACACAGCCGGGCTGCAGCCCAAGCACACCACCCATGACCGCACCTACTCTCAGTGCGGCGGGATGTTGAGGCGTGGTCTCAAACCCAACCCTCTTGATAAAGAGCTTTCCTAATGGCTCTCATCACCAACTTAGCTGCAGCTCAGTTGGTGATCTGAGCTGCAGCTCAGTTGGTGATGAGAGATGTTAAGAAAGCTCTTTATCAAGGGGGCTAGGTTCGAGACCTCGCCTCAACATCCCTCCGCGCTGAGAATAGGTGCGGTCATGGGTGGGGTGCTTTGGCTGCAGCCCGGCTGTGTGTCTCTTGACGTGCTCCCTTGGCTAGGTTGTGACTGCCATCAGAGCGGGGCGGCTCTGGGCCCACCGCATCTGATTTCACAGATGCTGAAGTACGCCAAGTACCTTTAGGACCTCCTAACCAACAAGAAGAAGTTTGAGAACCTTTCGCACGTTACATTAAACGTCGAGTGCTCCGCGGTTTTTACAAGCGGCTTACCAAAGAAAATCAGTGACCTGGGTAGTTTTTCTATTCCTTGTGTCTTTGGTAATCTTTTTATCAAGAATGCATTAGCCAACTTATGTGCGAGTATTAACCTGATGCCCCTCTCGTTATTTAAAAAGTTTGGAATTGGTAGCCTCAACCCCACACGCATGAGCATCCAGCTCGCCGACAGATCCGTTAAGTACCCGTTAGGAATAGTGGAGGATGTGTTAGTAAAAGTCGACAAGTTCATCTTCCTGGTGGGCTTTATCATTTTGGACATCGAAGAAGACGTCGAGGTTCCCCTGATCCATGGCCGACCCTTCCTTGCCACCTCCCGAGCTATCATTGACGTTTGCAATGGTAAGCTCTTCCTTCGAGTAGGCGACGATGAAGTCACTTTCCCTATCACACCTTCGATGAAAAACACCTTAGCAAATGATGACTCCTACTTTTTCGTAGATGCCGTGAGTGATGAATCCTCCTATTGCCTATCTGATTTTGAAAAAGAATTGTCGGCTTTTTGTTCCTCCTCTTCTCTTCCAAGTGAATCGCTACACCTAAGTGAAGAGCGTGTAGAATCCTCTTATCTTTTATCTGATTTTGAAAAAGAATTTTCTGATTTTTGTTTCTCTTCTACTCTTCCAACTAATTCGTTGCAAGAAGCCGCCTTGGCCACCAGCTCCACCCCTTTTAATTTTTCGTCTAAAAAATATACGAAGATATAGTATTTGAAAAAGAAAGAATTTCTCAAAACTCTTATGAAGAACCCCCTACCATAGAACTTAAAGAACTTCTTGAACATCTCAAGTACGCCTTCTTAGAAAAGAACTCCAAGCTACCAGTTATAATTTTGGCCTACCTTACGGATGTCCAAAATTAAAAACTCCTTTTAGTTTTACGTAAACATCGTCGAGCAATTGCTTGGCAGATATCTGATATCAAGGGCATAAGCCCATCCTTCTGCACTCATAAAATTTTAATGGAAGATAATTCACGTAACTCCATTCAACCTCAGTGTCGTATAAACCCGAACATGAAAGGAGTAGTTAAGGGCAAGGTTATGAAATTATTAGATGCAGGAATTTTCTACCCTATATCAGATAGTAAGTGGGTTGGCCCTATTCAGGTAGTACCAAAGAAGGGAGGGATAACAGTAGTTAGTAATGAAAATAACGAATTAATCCCAACACGGACGGTGATGGGTTGGCGTATATGTATAGATTATAGGAAGCTGAATGACGCCACCCGCAAGGACCACTTTCCTTTGCCGTTTATCGACCAGATTTTCGAACAATTATCCGGCCATAGCTTTTATTGTTTTCTCGATGGCCTCTCGGGGTATTTTCAAATCCCCATCTCTCCCGAGGACCAAGAGAAAACTATGTTTACTTGTCCCTTCGGCACCTTTTCCTACCGAAGAATGCCGTTTGGATTGTGCAATGCGCCAGCAACATTCCAGCGATGTATGCTAGCTATCTTTGACAAGTACGTAGAAAGCATTATGGAGGTATTTATGGACGATTTCTCCGTGTTCGACAATTCTTTTGATAGTGTTTAGAAAACCTCCAGAAAGTCTTAGAACGATGTAAAGAGACTAACCTTGCCCTAAATTGGGAAAAATGCCATTTTATGGTGAGGTAAGGGTTAGTTTTATGTCATAAAATTTCTACGAGAGGTATTGAGGTAGATATTGCGAAGATAGAAGTTATCGTGAAGTTGTCGCCGCATACGAATATAAAAGCCGCAAAATTATTTCCTCGATTGCGAAATTTTTGACCTCTGGGGAATCGATTTTATTGGCCCCCTTCCTTCTAGCTTCAGAAATAAGTATATTTTAGTTGTCGTTGATTACGTTTCACGATGGGCTGAAGCCCAAGCTGTTCCTACGAACGACTCCCGAGTTGTAGTTATCTTTTTGAAAAAATTATTTTCTAGATTCGGTACGCCGCCCGCCATTGTTAGCGATAGGAATTCCCATTTCTGTAACGCACAATTTTCAAAAATCCTTACTAAATACGGCGTTACGCATAAGCTTTCAACTGCCTACCACCACAAAACTAACAGACAAGTCGAACTAGTAAATAGAGAAATTAAAAGGATTTTAGAAAAGACTGTTTCAACTTCTAAGAAAGACTTGTCAGCCAAATTAGACGATGCTCTATGGGCCTACCGAACTACGTACAAAACCTCCCACGGATGTACGTCGTATCGGCTGGTCTATGGAAAATCGTGTCATCTGCCCGTAGAATTAGAACACCGCGCTTTTTGGGCCTTAAGATTTTTAAACTTCGATCCCCACTCTGTCGGTGACCTTAGAAAATTTCAACTTAATGAACTCGATGAGTGGCGCTCATATGCTTATGAAAATAACAAACTTTATAAAGAGCGGACGAAGCGTTTACACGATAAGCACTTAAGGCATCTAAAAAACTTTAAGCCGGGCGACCAAGTTCTTTTATAAAATTCTCGATTACGATTATTTCCAGGCAAATTAAAATCTCGTTGGTCGGGGCCCTTTTCTGTTATTCAAGTCTTTCCTTATGGAACTGTTTTAATTTCGTACCTTGATAAGGGTAATTTCAAAGTGAATGGTCAGCGTCTTACACTGTATTTCTCTGGTGATGATGACATCAGTCCAAACAGTATTAAGTATTTGCTGCACGAACTCTAGTTTTGAACTTTTATTTTTTGTTAAAAACTATTTTATTTCTGGACAACAATATTTTTGGACAATATTATTTTTTTGATGCGTCGAGCTCAACGACGCTTTAAACAAAGGGCGCTCTTAGGAGGCAACCCAAGTTATCTTTTTTTTGTTTTCTTTATTTTACAATTTTTTCACCGGACGGCTCCGATAAGCTGAAGCTTCTGCGATCGCCTGCTCCAATGTTGCTGAATCCATCATAAAGTTCAAAGAAGACATTTGGGGGAGCGGCATCACTCAACTTTCGCAGCAAATAAATCCGGGGAAGTACCCATTTTTAATTCTGTCTTAAAATTCTATACTTTAATTTTCACTCCTTTTACAATCCCCTTCTTTTGCCATTGAGGACAATGTCCATTTTAAGCTTGGGGGAGGACTTCCTCCTTCTTTTTGCTTAGTGTAAATATTTTCTCTTTTTGTGTATATTTTATTTCAAAAAACCCAAACAAAATGAATATCTTAAAATTCCAAAAAAAAAGAAATGAAAATATTTCCAAAATCCAAAAAAAAGAGAGAATATTTCAAAATTTTAAAAAATATATATTTGTTTTTTTGTTCTTACTTTAATAGTTTAGACATTTTGGTATCTCAATAGTACACCTAGTTTTTGTTTTGTTTTACTCAAAAATTTCCTATAAATAACTTAGTTAATTATAATATTTATAATCGTCCTTTTTAATTATGTTTCACAAGTAAAATGTTGACCATGCTGTGTTTCTAATTCACGGTAGCATGTTAAGGTGAAATATGTTTCTAAAACTCGCATTTCTATTATGGTTTTTCCTTATTTATTTTTTTTACTTTCTCCAATATTCATCATCCACTATTTTCCATTTCGTTTTCTGATAATTTTTGTAAGGTCAACTTTTGAATAACGTAGTATATATGAATGATCCAAGTCACTTATTATTTCTATTTTCAAGATAATTTCATCAATCTTCTTTTATTATCTAGGACTTGCATTTTGAAAATTTTCAAATCTTTGTTTTAAATAAATTTAAAAGCGTGAAAATGATTTAGGTCATTTTTGTTTTCATTTGAGCTTTCCTGCCAACCTAAAAACTTTCACCACTAGTGAGCCGCTTTTGAGCCTTTTTTTCAAATTCATTTGATAGCTCCTCTTTTCATATCATTTTCACCAAGGCCAAAATTTTCAACCTATCTAATTACACTAGCGTTTTTAAGTTTCATAAAATTTTTCCATGATTTTGATAAGTTATTTTGTTATTTTCTTGGGATAAAAGTTTTTTTGAAAAAAAAAGTTTGCTCAAAAGATATGTTTGTTTTTATTTGTCCAATTCAAAATGAAAATAAAAAAATATTTATGGCCTTTGTTTTGAAAAAAGAAAAAAATGGAGAAAAAAGTAAAAAGAAAAATATATATATTTCGATTTTAAATGAAATTTTTTGAAACTCTTTGTTTTGGTTTAGTGTCATTTTAAGCGTTCACGTTTATCTTTGAATTTCACTCCTAATCATATTCCTAAACCAAACGTTTCTGTCCTATTTAAGTCTTTTTGATTCACGCCTTTTGAATTTTATTTAAATAACTAAGAAAAGAAGAAAAGTAAATCAGTTTTAGTTTTGGATTTAAACTTAGATTATTGTTATTTAATTGATATAATTATAATGCGTTGCTTGGATCTAGTAACAACTCAATGCAGTTTTTCATTTTCGTTACTTTGCTTAAATCTATTTAAAGAATTTCGTCAAATTTTTGGATGATTTATTTTCGTTAAGTAAAGTTCATAAAAGTTATACCATACCTAAATAATTGTTTTAGATTTAGGTTTCACCTTTTCCCTACTTAGAATTTCGCGTAGTACTTGTGTGGGCATAATTAAAACTTTTTGATTAGTCCTTTTTATGATTATCTAGTTTTTATATTTTTGCTTGGGGACAAGCAAAGCTTAAGCATGGGGGAATTTGATAGTACGTTTTGTAGTCTTAACTATTATCGTATATTTCTAGTTTATAATGTACAAATCTTGTTTTTAAGCTTTATTTTTATCTTTATTATCTTAATTTTATTTCCCTTAAGTGTTTCCTCTCTTTTTGCAGGTTTTGTGAAAATTGGTCAAAATTGGCCTAACACGCCCACCTGTCACGCCCTCCCCGGGCGTGACATAGGGTCTATCGCCTTATCCAGAAGAAACATGCAGCCAGAGGGAAAATACCACAAAAAATGGCTGTCACGCCCCCCTGACACGCCCTCCCCGGGCGTGTCCTCGGGCATGTCCTCGGGCGTGACTTGGGGCATGCCTCCCTCTGCCCGAAGCCTACCGCTGCATTAAATTCCATTTTGTCTCAGCACGCCAATAGTACTGTCACGCCGCCCCCCCCCCCCCCCCGTCACGGGCGTGACACAGGGAGTGACCCCTCCTTTTCTAATGACTTACGGATTTCCGACCAATGATTTCGACGCGACGTAAGAGTCACGCCCCCCCTATACGGGCATGACTATGGGCATGTCGACCAATGTACCAAAGCAATCATCCTTCCCTCCAGATTTCAGCGCCCGAGGTCAATGTCGTACTTGTCACGCCCCCTGACACGCACCCCTAGGGCATGTTGAAGGGCGTGACAAACCTGTGAGCTTTTCCTATAAATTCAGACCCCCCCTTCCCATTTCAGCAAGCTTTGGGTTGAGAGGGGAGGTACTGCCCCTTGATTTCTTGCTTCCTTTTCTTGTTTTTTTATGCGTTTCTCTCCCTCTCTCTCTCTCTTTATCATTTTAGCTTTTCTTAATCCTAGTTTAGTTTTAGATTTTGTGATAGCTTTTGTTGTAATCTTTGCACTTGCTTAATGCTAATGGTAGGGCTTGAATAGGATTTTCATTTCATGAAAATGTAATTTTCATTTCCTAAGTGTAGCTCTCTTGATTATTAATAAAAGTGTTATTTTTTTCTCCTTGTTTACTTTGTGTAACAATGCTCTTCTACTCATCTCTCCCCCTCCACTTCACCATGAGTAACTAATCCTCCTTGTACTCAATCTTGATGATCTTAGGTTCGAGTGATTAAGTTATGATGCTTTGAATTTACCTTTTCTTTTTAGGGTTTAGGCCTTTAATTACTCTTGATTTTTCATGGGCTGGAGGTATATTATCGATATATACTCTCCACCTTTGCTTTCATTCTGGGCTAGACGAGAGGCCGATAGAATGAAGTGAGCATTCAAGATTAAAGGGAGTTGTACGCACCCCTCGAGAGAGGCAGACGTCCAAATCTCCCGGATTGGAGTAAAATCCAATAGTGGGGTTCACCGCGTAAAGCGAGCTTTAGGCTTCCGATTTAGACGAGAGTCAGTCGGACCTTCCTAAACTAAGTTGGGCACGACTTCGAGAGAAGCGTGTTCAAGCTTTAGGAACCTCCACGGTCAAGGGCCTTTACCCTATTAAGTTTAGGTTTTTATCGCATTTTCTTAGTCGTCTTTAGCCGAGGTGATTCTTGATTGAGTGCATTTCTATTTCATAGTTTCAGCCCTTCGTTATAATCGCTTACTTTATGCTCTTTATATAATTGCGGTAGTACTCTTTCTAGAATTAGCTTTATTTCTTTAATTGGACATAGTTTCTCAAACCCTAGTTTTTCCGTCGATAAAATCATAGCCTTCATGTGAGTAAGTTTATTCAACAGTTCCCGGATTTTAATACTACACTTGTGTCCCACAGCTATAGCTCGATATGTATACTTGCCTCATTGGATTGCAAGTTCAGTTGCTTTTATTTTCTTCAAGCCTTAGCGACCATCAATCTGCTCGTGCTTCTTCAGCTAGCTCGAGGCATATGCTATCACATGTCCAAGCTACATTAGTACAGTGCCCATCCCCTTAAACGACGCATCAGTGTACACCTGGAAGCCCTCCTTCCCAGTTGAGAAAGAGAGGATAGGGGCTGACGTAAGCCTACCCTTCAACTAATGGAAGGCCGCCTCACACTACGACGTCCAAATGAACGGAGTGTCCTTCTTCATTGAGGAATTGAGTGGAAGGGCTATCTGAGAGAATCCCTGCACAAACTTCCGGTAGTACTCGGCCAATCCCAGAAAACTTCAGACATCTGTGGTTGTCTTCAACTGAGGCCAGTCTCGCACTACCTAAATCTTCGCAGGATCCAGCGCCAATCCTGCTCCACTTATAATGTGACCTAAAAAGGCCACCTCTATCATCCAAAACTGGCATTTGGTGAACTTGGCATAAATTAGTTCCCCCTGAGCTTCTCCAGATTCAAGGTCAGATGTTGTGCATGATCTTCCTTTGTCCTCGAATAAATAAGGATGTAATCTATAAACACAATGACAAACCTGTCGAGGTATGGCTCAAACACCCGGTTCATCAAGCTCATGAAGGCCGGTGGCGCATTCGTGATACCAAAGGGGATCACGATAAACTCGTACAAGCAAAATCTGATGCTAAACGCCGTCTTCGGGATGTCATCTTCTTGAATCCATAAATGATAGTATCTCGACCTTAGATCCAGCTTCGAGAACCAATGTACTCCCTCTAGCTGATCAAATAACTCGTCAATCCTTTGTAGTGCGTATGTGTTTCGGACTGTCAACCGGTTTAGTGCACGATAGTCGATCCACAACCTGAGGGTCCCATCCTTCTTTTTCACAAATAAGAACGGAGCTCTCCAAGATGAGAAACTTGGCCTAACGAATCTAGCCTCCACCAGTTCCTTTAGCTGACTCCTGAACTCCACTAGGTCCTTTGGAGCCATCCGATAGGGAGCCCTAGACACCGGCTTAGCTACTAACACCAACTGGAATTGGAAATCCTTCTCTCGATGCAGCATTAATCCTGGTAGCTTCTCTGGGAACACATCCGCAAAGCCCCGCACAACCGATATATCAGCAACCACCGTATTGACCTCGACCATCTCGAAGAACACCTAATAGAACTCATCTTCCTGCATGTGGACCTTGACAGCCTGAATAGAAGATAACATCCTGTAGGAGACGGGAGTAATACCTTCGAAGGTCGTAAAGGTGCCGTCGTAAATCAGTACTACCTTCTTTATCGGGCAATCAATCCGGGCGTGGTTCCAAGTAAGCCATGTCATGCCCAGAACTAGGTCGAAGTCTATCATCCTCAAGACCATAGTCGGGGCCTCGAGTGTCAGTCCATCAATAGTCACCTTCAGGAGGCACTTAGCAGTAGCTATGACCTCCATCCTGTTGGGGAGACGCACCCTCCATTCGAATTCAGAATAATGTCTGACTCCCTCTAGTTCCTTTACGAATTCCTCGGAGACAAAATTGTGCGACCACCCCGTATCCACCAAGGTGTGGGTAGTTTTATCGCACACCATGACTATTTCTTTTTTTGATATGGTTAGGTAACTGAACCTTTGGTTTTCTTTCCTAGTGTGCTACTATTTGTTTGTTGTTTCAAAGGTTCCAAAAGTAAATACAACATAAAATTAATAGCATACCTGCAATCACCCTGCCCGGGTCCCGAGTTGGAGCCAAGTCTAGAGCATACACCTGGTCCCTCCCTTGCCTCCGATCTCCGCCCTAGAAACCACGTCCTCTTCCAAGGCCTCGGCCTGCAAACTACTAAGCGGGTGGGGTAGCCTGTGGTCCGGTAGAGGTTCCTCTCTCATAGGGCAGTTTCTTCGAATGTGCCCAACCTAATGATAGTTGTAACACTCGGATAGGGGAAGTGTCATACCCCCCGGGCCTCTGCATCTCCCACATCAAAAGAGGTTGAGGGGCTAACACCACCGGCTCCCTTAGCACCTGTCTCACCTCCTGGTGGGGTTGTTCCTCTACACTTCACTCATTAGCAAAGCGTCCCCTCCGCTGATCATTCCTGCCTCCCCGACCCTGATCTTCAGTTGGTCTCTTTCGGCCTCTAGTCGTAAGCCAAACAGCCTCCATCCTCTTTGAAATCTCCAGAATCCGAGGTATAGGTCCGTCGGATACACACAAAAGAGCCCCTCTTAGGTCCTCTCGAAGGCCCTTATAGAACCTCTTAGTATACCCTGCTTCGTCCAAATGATTGGAGTCCGCAAATCAGGCTAAGTGATTGAACTCCCTGTGGTACTCCACCACAGTCCTGTTGCCCTGCCTCAGCTGCAGGAACCTTTCTTCCAGCTCATCTCTTGCCGACTGTGGGACGAATTGCTCAAACAGTGTGGCCCTAAACTCCTCCCAAGTGACATCAGTAACCTCCCAATCTGTAAATGTCGTATTCAAAAGTGTATTCCACCATCTCTTGGCATGAGATTCCAAGCAGGAGACCACCAGAGGTACCCTCTCCTCCCACGAGCACTGTATCCCTGTCAGCATCTCGAACATTATATCAAGCCACTATTCTATCCGTACTGCCAACTCTATCCCCATTTAAGATGGGGGAGAGAGTCCTCGGAAGATTCTCAACCAATTGGCCCCCGAGTTCGGCTACGAAGCCGGAGCCTGCTGGACATTGAAGGCTTCTAGAATGGCCGTTAAGTCTACCCCATATCCGACTGTTGAAACGAAGTAGGAGCTGGGGGAGGTGGTGCAACATTCGGAGTTTGCTGAGCTCTTCCCTGTGGTATTGAATGTGTCGAGGCTGCATAATAAAGGCTAATTATAAGAAATCTGACCCGAACATAGTTAAAAGTGGACAACTACACACTCGGGAAGGTCATCACTACAAAACATCGATCCTGCTGGCCATACCGATCGCAAAAGATTAAAAGGAATATAATAGTGCATGAAAACTCAAATACTGGTCCACAGAAAATCACATGAAATATAATAAATCTCCATGATGTGAGAGTCCACAGAAAAGATAAAGTAAAGTACTAAAAAGGGATCCTACCCGATACATCAAAATCCTCACTAGAAATCACTCAATGCATAAGCAAATCTATAATATCTACTAATGATTGGGACTCACTATCCCTGCTGCCTGAACTCTAGTGATAGACTGTCCCGTCTCCAAGCGTACTGACCTCTAGGGCTGCATCTCCTGGTTCGGCTCTACGAACCCCTAAAATGATTCGGTCAATGACCATTAGTCTAAAAGACTAAGTACTATCATCCCCCACATTAACACAATTTCCGCAATTTTACTAATTACAAATCAACCTAAGCTATATGATGTACATGATAGGAGGTACTCTAAATTTTCATCCAAATGTACTAAGATAATTATTGTGGGTCTATCATGACACATTTAGCCTAAATCCAGAGACTTGAAATTTTCCTAATTAATTTACCATTTATTAGATTTTCCCAAAAGTTAGGCCATGGGTACTTTTGAACATGAATTACTCTTTCCTTAATTTATGGCCGCCCAAAAATTATGAATAGTGTATGATAACAAAACATAAGTGAATTCCACATTTCACAGATTTTCATAAATGTAATAACCTCTAAATAATTAATTCAATATAATTCAATTTATTTTATATAATGAAGGGAGTACCATATTTCATAGTCCAAAAATTGAATATAAATTACCAGAGCTTTAATGTGATCATAAAACATTACTTACTAAGTTTCATGCAATTCCTAGGTCAGTGAGCCATGTATAAAAATAATTCAACTAATTCCATTCAAGTGCACTTTGTGAAACAACATTCTTATAAACTCATCAAAATAACATGTAACAAATTTTCTAGGCGTTATTATGCCCTGAAAGATTCTCTGGCAAAGTAAAACAATTTTCCAGCAAAGTACAATATTTATTATCAATCTATCAAAATATGGTGCACTAGTTTACTTTACACATGAAGTACTCAAAGGAAATGCCCAAATGATCCAAATAATTTACTAGTGCCTCTAATTAATATTTAATTGACTTTGCAAGAGTTTCATATCATTCTAAGTTAATCAATCCATGGTTACTTCAAAATCATCAAAAAGAGGCAAGGTGGAGATTATACCTACAATTATGAGCTACTGTTTTTTAAACATCCTATAATAAACCTCAGAGGTTAATAGAACTATAAAATTACTTCTACAAAAATTGCAAAAGGATCCAAGGTCGAAAGACCCCTTATTTATTCCTTAAGGTGTATAGACCTAAATAATTTCTAAGTAATTTAAGTGTAGTGCATGTGTCCAAATACTACCAAATTTTTTCCTAGGGCATTTCACCACCCTAATATCACATGGACTAAACACCAATTCCATACAAGGACATATTACCCCATGTCCTTAACAAACCCCAAAAGTTCAACCTTAGGGTTTAAAATAGGGTCCTAGGGCAAATCCACCCTAATCCACCATAAACTCCTTGTGAGGATTTTTAAACTAACCATGGGGCTCTGGCCAAAGTCCCAACCCCTTTGGGTGAGAATTCGCCCCTCCATGCCCCAAGCTCACACTGGCCCTAATTAACCCTTAAAGGGCCACACTTTGGTCTCACCAAAACCTATTCAAATCTAAACCAATTGGTCTAAGATTTTATCAGAGTCATAATATGACCTTAAAAGACAGTCACAAAAATCTTGGTTGGTTTAGAGGTCATTAGACCCCTTTAAAAATTCTTACATGGTTTATTAAATTCCTAATAAAACTTTAGGAAAATTTTTTCCAAAAAATCCCATTTTTGAATATGTTCTAGGTATAGGTAAAAGTGAACCCCAACCAAAATCTCAAGTCATTTAGTTGGCTGGATTGATGGGGGAACTCAAAACAATCGCTGACCTAGCCTAGGTATAGACCTCACACAAATGAGTGTTGTGGTCTGACCTGAACTCCAAATTGGTTCAAACTAATTTTAAATTAAACTAGGCTCATAGGGCTATAATTATCATATTGGCAATTTTTTCTGAATAGGCCCTTAGATATTTTTAATAATTACTTTAAAATAGCTCAAAAGAAATGACAGTAAATGAAATAAGATGAATTAATAGCACGAATCTTAAAGCATGATCGTGTGACTCCTAGCTTTCTTCTTCCTCAAGCCTAAAGGCTGTGATTAACCCAACCTGGAGCACTTCTAAGTCCATTTGCTGGCCACCCGACAACCTCTTTGGCCAACCACCGCAAACACCACCCTTGTTGAGGTGAGGGCTATCGGCCGGAGGTGGTTTGGCTGCTTGAGACAGCAAATTCCGACGAACCTGACACTTTATCTTTCATAGAAAACCAGTGGAAAAATTCCACTGGATCGTGCTCAATTGAGCTCGATTCTCTTCTCTAAAGATTCCTAAGATCTAACCCATGATTAAGGAGTAGAGGAGGACATGAATTACGGCCTGAAGATGTGTGCTTTGTCTCCTCACCATTTCTGGCCACCGAACTTTGGCTCCTCTGCAACCTCTACGCCAAACTCAACGGAAATGAAAAGTAATCGGGAGAAACGCTTTCCCTTGCTCTGGTAAAGGTCCTAGAAGAGGGAATTTGGGAGAGGAGGCTTGTAACTCCCCAATACCATTAAATTCCATTAATAGCCATTAACTCCACCCCTTCGGTTTCAACCAAATTAAGGGGGTTGAACTAAATTAATGGCCATCCACATCCAGAAACTCCTCCTCTCCCTCAGCGGAATAAAAGCCCCATAAAAGTGGGAGTTATGGAGCCTCCATGTCTATTCCATTCGCCAAGCACCGCTCAGCCTTGCTCAAGGCTTTTCATCGAGATCTGCTCGACGATTTGTCGAGCTCAGCTCGATGATTTCATTGAGCTCAGCTCAATGATTTCGTCGAGCAGATTGTCAAGTTCTGCTCGACGATTTCTTCGAGCTCTGCTCGACAATTTCCGTCCAACTCAGGTTTCCGTCCCTCTCGGTCCTCTTAGCCTGTTCTTTTTGTCATGACCTAGTCTTAACAAAACCATCCTAGTGGTCTAGAAGCCTGAGGTATATTACATAGGTTGTGGCTAAACTGTACTCGTGTTATGTCATTTAGACTAGATTGCCTAAAGTAACTAGTTTTCATCGTTTGCATAATGAGATTCTTAGGCCTCAAGATGGAAAAAAATGCTCAAGTGAACCATCAAGTTTGGGAATATGGATAGTGATGGGACCCGGAGAATTCTGGTATACCGAGAATGTTCCCTAAGTGTACGGAGCATTTGGCCATCGAGGCAGATGTTTTTGATATATTGAATGGTGCTTAAGTTGTACCTTCTTGTGATATATCTGGATATTTAAATGTTATGCTTGCAGGGAAGGAATATCGCTGCCCAGGGAATGGGATAGGGTCATTATAAATTGGTCAGCTAAAGCTGACCGTTACCTTATTTTCCACCATTTGGTGGAATGTCCCTATGCAGCTGCTATAGAGATGAGCGGGAAATAGCGGGTTGTATCCCTGTTATGCTATGCCGACCCTTTAAGGCCAAGAGAAGAGCTTTTAGTTTTTTTAATGTGTGGTCGGCCTGCACGCCGAAGTTTTTAAACTACACTTTTGTGAAAAAACATTTGTAAGGCCTTAAGGCCGTAACTTTTGTGTATTTTTGTAAGACATTCCTATGTTATATTATAGTGGACATTATTGTTACTTGAGTTCAAATATAACCTATGAAACATCCGCTAGAATGCTCGGAGTTAGGATTCGTTTTGTCTTTTTATATTAACCTGTAATCCCACTACCTATCTGTGGAATATGGCGTGGGTCCCCGGCCGGACCCTTTTTATATTTCATCTGACGGATAGAGGTGTTACAATTTGGTATCAGCTTGTTTTGGTCTTCCTTCTATGAATTCGTGGTCGAATTATTTTGAGGGGTGGGGAGCACGTGTATGTGCTTACCATTACAACATAAATGAACTCAAGAATGTCCACTTAGAAATGGAAATACACATGTTTGAGGAACCTACGCATTCCTAAGAGTTATTGTTTTCCTTATGTATCATCACTAAATTGTGTATGTTTATACTTATAGTGACTAGAAGTGGTGTGGGGCAGTCGGAACCCCAACATTCTGTAGAGAGTGCGGCACCAGCTGATGTGCCCACACCTCCTCCTTCTGTAGAAATAGTATACTTAGTTATTGAGGCAGTGTTTGCAATGATGAATGCAAAGACAACATAACAGTCCCAACCTTCGATAGGGCCAGTATGAGTTGGTGTATCTAAGCCTATAGTTGTGAGGCAGGTGCTTGTTGAGGCTTTGATTGACAGGCGAGAGACTGAACGGCAGTTGAAGCACTGCATGAGCTTTAGTCCTCCTATGTTTACGGTACAGGATCCCCAAAGCAGGTGGAGGACTGGCTTTCGTGTGTCGAGAGGTTATTGAAGGTGATTAAGATAGAGGAGGGACAGAAGGTCACCTTGGCTACTTTCTTATTGGAAGGAGAGGCTCGGCTTTGGTGGGATGAGTTGGAGTTACACCACTTCGCAGGAAGACGACTATCGAAGATCTCAATGGAGAAGTTTTTGAGATTATTTCTGGCAAAGTATCTGCCTTCGTCGCAACGAATTGCCATAGAAAATGAGTTCCAGCGCTTGAATAAAGGCAAAAGTTGTGTTGGTAACTACTTGCATGAGTTTACCAGGTTGGGGCGTTATGCGGGGTCTACTTTAACTAATGAAGAGCGTAAGACCATTAGGTTCTATGAGGGACTACGGGATGAGCTGAGGTCGCTGCTCTCGGATCTGATGAACCAAGGATTTCAAATATTGGTGGATACGGATCGTTCGTTAGAGAAGGACATGAAGAGGGTGCAGGGCAAGAGGGACTTTGCTGTAATAAAGCCTGAGTTCAAAGTGTCGCATTCTGGAAAATTTTACTACCGCAAGAAATGGAATAAAAAGTCTAAGCCTACTAGACAGGCTCCATCGACTGCTGTTTCCAGAACAACATTTGGGAAAGGCATGCGTACATGATATACATATGGCAAGCCAGGACATTTTGCCCTCGATTTTAGAAGTGTTCCTCTGAAGGTTGATAAGAAGGCAGGAGCATCGTATGCTAAAAGGGAAAGGCAGTGGAGTCCACTGTATCCCAATATGCTCCAGCTCAACTGAGGGTTTATAATCTTAGCCAACAGGAGGCCATCATACAGGCTGATATCGTCACAGGTATGAGTAGTATATAGTTTTCATGCTTTATAGACATTATACCTTGTGCATTGCTTGTGTATAACTTGATAAGTGTAGGCTTTGTCCTGATTCAGAACTATCCGGCGAGAGCACTGTTCAATATAGATGCTTCTCATTCGTTTCTATCTGAGGACTTTGTATTGCAGATCAAAGTTCCTACTCTTATGTCGAAAGATAGAGTAATAGTTTGTTACCTAACGGATGCGTGATGCGTGCGAATAGTCTTGTTGTGTTGAGGTGCGGATAGGAAGTCAGGATTTTGGATTGGAAGCGTATGTGCCGCCGATATCTGAGTTCGATGTCATCTTTTGTATGGACTGGCTCTAGGAGCAATACGCATGTATATATTACAACTCTAAGGAAGTCACACTATGACATAACACCAAATGAGATACTAAGTTCACTGGTATGTGAGGATCGAGAAAGATATTAATGTCTGCTCTCCAAGTAGTCAAGGTTATTCGAAAGGGCGTGTAATTATTCTTCACGCTGTTGGTGGCTGTTGAGCTAAAGTCTAGTTTGAGTGACGTTCCTATTGTATCGGAGTATGCTGATGTGTTTCTTAAGGATCTCCCCGGATTATCGTACCAGCGAGAGATTGACTTCACTATTGAGTTGGTGTCAGGTGCGAATCATGTGGCCCGCTCACCGTACTGAGTAGCGCCAAAGGAGATGGTTGAACTAAAAGTTTAACTGCAAGAATTGCTAGAGCAAGGCTATATACATCCAAGTATGTCACCTTGGAGTGCACCGGTCCTCTTTATGAAGAAGAAGGATAGAAGCTTGCGTCTATGCATTGACTATCGAGAATTGAACAAGCTGACAGAGAAGAACAAGTACCTAATTCCATGGATTGATGACTTGTTCGATCAGCTGGTGGGATCAACTGTATATTCGAAGCTAAATTTAAAGTCTGGCTATTACCAGTTGCGGATAAAGGAATGTGACATTCCTAAGACAGCATTCGGTATACGTTGTGGTCACTAAGAGTTCACTGTAATGTTGTTTGGGCTAACAAATATGTCATCAATATTCATGGACTTGATGCATCAAACTTTTTAGGAGTACTTAGATCTATTTTTGATCGTATTTATTGACAACATATTGGTGTACTCTCAGTCAGAAGAAGATCATGCAAATCATTTGAAGATGGTTTTGCATACCCTGATAAGAAATAAACTTTATTCCAAGTTCTCAAAGTGCGAGTTCTGGCTATCGTCGGTGGCCTTTCTTTGCCATGCGGTTACGGACGGCTATGAGATTTGTAGTGATGCATCAAGGAGTGGCTTAGGATGCATTATTCTACAGTTCGGGAAAGTGGTAGCTTATTGCTCATGCTAGTTGAAAGTGCATGAGTGGAACTATGCAGTCCACGAATTGGAGTTGGCGGCTACAATTTTTTAACTTAAGCTGTTACATCACTATTTATATGGCGTGAAAGTTTACATCTTCACGGACGATAAGAGCCTTAAGTACTTAATAGATCAAAAAGATCTGAATATGCGACAGCGGAGGTGGATGGATTTCCTCGGGGACTACACCTTCCAAATTCATTACACTCCCTGGAAGGGAAATTTTATCGCAGATGCCTTGACTCGTAGGACTCTAGCAAGGGCATGTTGGTTACAGATGCATGAGAAGAGTCTGATCCAGGAGTTGGTGGACTTAAACATTTCTTGTGTTGACAAAAATTCCACTACAAATACGTGTTTGAACTAGACGGAGGTACAATATGACCTCGCGGATAGGGTGTAGTAAGCGATAGAACTCGATGAGAGTATGAAGCGCTATGCAATGCACGGGTCAAATTACTAATTCTCCTTGGATGACGGTCTTTTGAGAAAAGATGGTCATCTGTGCGTCCCGAATATGGGGACACAACGATGGTCTTTTGTGAAGCGATATGCAACACACTCCATAAAATACTCAATCCACCCAGGGGGCACAAAGATGTACAAGGACATGAAAAATATGTTATGCTGGCCGGGTTTAAACAAGGACATAGCCCTTTACATGTCAAAGTTCCATACTTGTGCCTTGGTAAAAGTGGAATGTTAAAAACCTGGTGGTTTCCTGAAGTCGTTGCCAATTCCAGTATGGAAGTTCGATGACATATCTTTGGATTTTGTGCATAGATTACCGAGATCAGAAAGTGGAAGTGATACCGTCTGGGTGATCGTTGACTGACTGACAAAGATATTGCACTTCATACCGAATAAGAAGGATGATTCATTTGAAAAACTAGCAAAGTTGTATGTTGACAACATAGTACATTTGTACGGTGTTCCCCGTATCATCATCAGTGACTGGGACGGGCACTTTACTTTGAATGATTGGAGGCTAATCTACCAGTTGTTGGGTACTCAATTAAAGTTCAATACGGACTTTCATCCTCAAACGGATGGTCAGACCGAGAGGACAAACAGGAAAATGGAGGATATGCTTTGTATGTGTGCCTTGGATATCGTGAAGAGGTGGGAAGACCATCTCAATATGATCAAATTCACCTATAATAATTGCTATCAAGCTAGCATTCAGATGTCACCCTTTGAAGCTTTATACGGTAAAAAATGTCATACTCCTTTAGCTTTGGCGGAAATAGGCGAGTCGAAGCTGTATAAGCGTAAGGAGGTCGAAGATGCAAATTCGACTATACGCACTATAAGAGAGTGGCTACTAGTAGCCCGGGATAGGAAAGTAAAGTACTATAATTCCAAACACCGAATGTTAAGTTTGCTATGAGCGATTGGGTATATCTAAAGATAAAGCCATTCAAAGGAGTGTCTAGGATTCGACGCTTTAAAAAAGTTGAGTCTGAGGTATCTTGGTCCATTTGAAGTGGTTGAGCGAATTGGATAAGATCCTATCGATTAGCTCTTTCGGCGGAGCTAAGTGGTTTGCACAATGTGTTTCACATATCGGTGCTACAGAAGGCTTTGCGAGAGACTACACAAGTGGTCGCAGATGATCAGGTACCGGTCGATCATGGGCTGACAATGAAGGTTAGGCCCATTGAGGATACGGAGATCAGGCAACTACGTAACAAGGCAATCAGGATGGTCAAATTCTGTTGGGACAATTGTGGTCATGAAGAACTGACATGGGAGCATGAGCAAACCATGCAAGATGAATTTTCTGAGTAGTTTTTGTTAATAATAGAGTTATAATAGTTTTGTACTGCTTTTCCATCAAATGAATAAAATTTTGGGATGAAATTTCTGTAAGGATGGGAGGATTGTAATGCCCCAAAAATGGGAAAACAGAGGTCTTAGGTGGTTATCGCTTGGTGATAGTGGATATCGCTGGCGATAGCACTACACGCACTCGACACTTTCAACGAAGCGTTGAGTTGACTCGATTAATCGTTAAGTCGACTATCACATGGCGATAGTGAGTATCGCGCGACAATAACACTCAACGCACTCGACGCACTCGACACTTTCAACAAAGCGTCAAGTAAGCTATCGTACTGGCGATAGTGGGTTTCACTGGGCGATAGTGCCACGTGGCCATGAGACAAGTGTCGGATGGCCGGACGGCGGCCAAAGAGCGGTGCTTGACTGGGGTCAAAGCGGCTACGGCTGATCTCGCCAGGAGACAACAAATATAGCGTGGCGATATCATTTAATTGACTTGTCAGCCGAAATCATAGCCATTCATTCCTATTGAAGAGAGGATCCAATGGATTGGGTAAATCCCGAAGTCACTTAAGTAGAGTAGTGGAGAAAAGAGAAGTCATTTATCTTCTCTCACTCTCTCTCCTCCTTTTCATTTCTCTGTTGAAAGAAAGAGCTAAGGAATAAGAAGGCTGAAGGCTGAAGCTTTGTTAGCCTTGTAGAGGAAATCTCGTGGTCAGAATCAAGAATTGAGGTAAGATCCACGAAGAGGAAAGCGAGGCACTCCTTTCCATCCAGATAGAAGACTTCTTCATGGCTCCAAAAATATCTACACGGGTAACAATCTTCCTTCTTGGACAAGTGAAGTCCTCCTTTTTGCATATGCATTGAATCCCCCATCAAAAGGTTGAAAAGTGAAAGGAATTCTGATGGGTTGATAAGTGAAATCCCCGGGTAGTTTTGCATATAGATCCAGAAATCACAATACGGAATAGGCATGCTATGAGAAGTCCATCTGGATAGGTTGGTCTGGATTGGTGATGTGTTAATTTGTGTGTCAGAGAAGACTCTGAGTATAAATGGTAGTTTACGGGGTCTAAAGGGTTGTGCATGTGAATTTGGAGTAGCATTAAGTACTTAAGGTGCGCTCCAGGAAAATACCGAGAAAGTTCCACTGTTTGAAGAACTATTGGATATTGCCGGGCGACAGTGAGTATCGCTGGCGATAGCTCTTAGTGAGCTGTATTTTGTGAAAGTCCCGTTTTTGGCACTACAGTATGCTGTAGGGTTTTGGCTGGAAAGTTGTTCCAGTTGTGGCTGAGTCTGGGGACAGAAAGAGAGTTCTATGGCTTAACGCTGGGCGATAGTGGTTATTGCTGGTGATAGCTCTCAGATCGCATTATACTTGTAGTGCCTATCTCATGGAGACCGTGTGTGGCTAGTAGGTGAGTTGTGAGCGTAGGTGCCTAGCTATAACCATTAGTGCCATTTTGTGTCGATTGTGGGTTCTGGTCCTGGGGACCTGGTTGGTGGCAGTAAAAGCTGAGACCTTGAAGATACTAGATAATGAAAGGCCAGTAAGCCGAACGGGCAAGGGGAGGCTAACCCGCTTCTTTTCATTTGCCATGATGGTTGTGACTGTCAGCATTGGAATGGCGATTTGAGCAATGGGCTGTGGATGAACTACACTCATGTTATGTCATTCAGACTTTTAGGCTCCATTTTGTTCGGCGGTGGCGGGTTGATCCGGTGGGTGGAAATGGAGTGTTCGAACCGGTGGGGGGAGGTGGCTGCTCAAAATGGAGCTTTTTGGGGCGTTTCTCAAGGGGATTGGGTGGAAACGGAGCAAACATCGCCGGAGATTCATTTGTTTACCCTCCTTTCGGCGGCATTTGCCCAAAACAGAGTAGCAAAATGCCCAAACAAATAGAGCCTTTATTGCCTAAAGTAATTGTCTTTTGTCATTGGCATAATAAAAGTCTAAGTCCTCGAGCCGAAAAGACTAGAATGGTCAAGTGAACCATCAAGTCTGGGACTGTGGATGGTGGTGGAACCCGGAGACGTTCGGTAAATCGAGAATGTGCCCTGAGTGCACACAGCATTTGTCAGTTGAGGCAGACATTTGTGACATATTGAATAGTGCTTAAGTGGTACCTTCTTGTGATATATCTGGATATTTAAATGCTATGCCTGCAGGGAAGTAATACCGCTGCCCTGAGAATGGGGTAGGGTCGTTATAAATTGGTGAGCTAAATCTGAATGTTGCCTTATTTGCAACCATCTGGTGGAATGTCCTTGTGCAGGTGTTGGAGAGCTGAGCGAAAAATAGCGTGTTGCAGCCATGTGATGCTATTCCGGCTCTTGAAGGACAAGCGAAGAGTTTTTAGTGTTTTTCATGTGTGACCGGCCTACGCGTCGATGTTTGTAAACCACTCTTCTGGGGAAAAACATTTGTAAGTCCTTAAGGCTGTAACTTTTCTGTATTTTTGTAAGACAATCCAATGTTATATTATAGTGGACATTATTGTTACTTAAGTTCAAATGTAACTCATAAATCTTCTGCTAGAATGCTCTGAGTTAGGATTCATTTGGTCTTTTGATATTAACATGTAACCCCGCTACCTGTCTATGGAATATGACGTGTGGCCCCGGACGGACCAACTGTTAAATTTCATCTAATGGATAGAGGTGTTACAATCTCAAGGGTAAGAAGGAAAAGAACTTCCTTGCCAAAACTGAAAAAGAGCTGGAGTCAGAGTGACTCAGCTTCCTCAGAGTCTGAAGAAGAAGAAGAAGCCTACAAAGGGTTGTTTGCTACTTTTGCAGATGAAACTGAAGACAATCCTACTTCCAGGATATGTATCAGGGCCCCTCTATCACATTCAGATAGTGACTCAGAGGAGGATGAATATGAAGAAGATGCCAACATCTGCAATGGGCTTGTGGCCATGTCTGATGAAGAATCAAACAGGATCAGCCTGGTCCAAACAAGGAATATTCTCTATCTAGTTCTTCCTCTGAGGCTGGCTATGAGACTAGTGCCAATTCAGAAACATCCTGCTCATGTGATGAAGATACATCTGAATCAGGAGAATACGTCAATCAATTGATTAATAAGTATGGTGCACTTCTAGATTCTTTGAAAAGAAGCAAGAAGTTGGCCAAGAAGCAGGCTGAGGAAATTATCTCTCTACAGCTAGCTGCTTCCCAGTAGTCTTATTCAGCATCTTTGCTGGAACAGAAAATGAGGAAAGTAAGCCAATTGAAGAACATTACAATCATTCAGAATGGCACCATCAACTACATGAACGGGATTATTATGGATCTTGAAGAGAAATTTTAGAGGGAGAAAAGAATTGTTGTTAGTTTCTCTATGCCCAACTCAGTGTTGCCCTTGATAGATTCCTTCACCTCTCAATGGGATAAGAGGGGTTTGGGATTTAAAAGAAACACTAGAGTTTCCCATCCCAAAGGGAAAGGCAAAGTTACAATTCGGCCCCTAGCATCAAAGCCTCCCATCCCTTTCAAGAAAGTAATGTTACCTTTAAACAGGTATGACCAAGAAAATATCTATGATCACTGGATGAATGGTAGATCCATAGGTGTGAACAAAGATGTTCACAGCTATGGTCGAAGATATAACAAGGGGATGAGTGCCTTTAAGGCTCCCCAAGAGGAAATTAAAATGGCCCATCATGGACCATTTGTATATTGTCCACCAACCCCTACTCTCTGAAATAAGGCAGTGGCCTTTTCTTAGGATCACCCAGCAAACACTCAGACCAAGGGCAAGTCTATCATCAAGCCAGACTTGGGCATTTTTGAGGTCATCAATAGTATGTCTTCTACAAATAGGACCACTGTTGGTAGATCTCAAGAAAAACCAAGTTCTTCTATTAACGAACTCTCCTTCAGTGAGATTGTGGCTAAGAGAAATAAGAAAAAGAAAGCTTCTCTTCCTTCTAAATAGTTTGTTGTTAACATGCTTCCTACTAGACCTGCTTAAAAAAGAAGATACAATATTCATGAGTGTTGGTGTTGTGGTAAAGTCGGGCATTTTGCCTTAGATTGCTGGCACAATCCAACTGTGCTCAGAGCAATTGCTAGTCTTACTATCAGAAAATATATAGGAATACAATTTCTTTTTTAGGATTACAAGAACCTAGGACCCATTAAATATTGGGGTCTAAAGGTAAATTTATTTATTTTTGCAGGAGAGTCCAAGTTCCCATACCCCTATATGGTATATGTATAGTGGATGTTCCAGGCACATGATTGGAACAATAAGCAATCTGATGGAGTACACTCCAGTAAAGGATGGACCCAAAGTAATCTTTGATGGTTCAGATAAAGGAGTCACCAAAGTCAATAGTAAGATCACCAATGACATAGTCACCATCTCAAAAGTGGCTTATGTTGAAGGGTTGCAACACTACCTAATAAGCATAAGTCAACTCTGTGATCTTGGCTATGTCAATGCATTCCACAAGGATGAGTGCCAAATTAAGAGGTCAAGTGACCAAAAGGTCTTCTTGATAGGAACTAGAAGTGGAAATATTTATTGTTTGAACTTTTTATGTATAAGCAAAGACTCCCATATATGTCTAATTGCAAATGAGAAATCCTCATACTGTGTACAAAGGCACAAGATGCTAGCTCATTTGAACTATAAAACCATTGGTAAGCTCTTCAGTAAATAGTTAGTGAGGAATGGTCCTAAGATGAAATTCTCCAAGGAAGTTATTTGTTCTACGTGCCAAAAGGGCAAGCAGGACAAAGCTTCCTTCAAGAGATTAGGACCAAAGACTTTGTGAGGTGTTTATACCTCCTACATATTGACTTATTTTGTCCTATGATAGTTCATATTCTAGGTAGGAAAGTCTACACCCTTGTGTTTGTTGATGACTTTTCTAGGTTTGCTTGGGTTTTCTTTCTTAAGAAAAAGTCTGAAACCTTTGATATCTTCAAGACTTTTATCAAGAAAATTCAGAATGAATTGGACAGTACTGTGGTCAAAATCAGAAGTGACCATGGGACTGAATTTTATTCTGAAAGCATGACAAGGTTTTGTTAAGAGAAAGGTATTCATCAAGAATTTTTTTATCTAAGAACACCTCAGTAAAATGGGATTGCTGAGAGGAAGAATAGTACTCTCATAGAAGTTGGTAGGACTTTGCTAAGTGACACATCTCTCCCAGAATATTTTTGGGCTTAGGAAGTAAATACTGCATGTCATGTCTTAAATAGAGCTTCTATCACCAAGAGTCACAAGAAGACACCCTATGAGATCATGAAGGGCAGAAAACTAAACCGCGCCAATCTTAGGATCTTTGGTCGTAAATGTTATGTGCTCATTAATGGTAAGTCTTATGTGACTAAGTTTGTTGCCAAGTCCTATGATGTAATATTTGTAGGGTACAGCAATCGTATCAAGTCCTATAGGATCTACAACTTAAAAAATCAAGTTGTAGAAGAGTCTGTTAATGTAGTATTTGATGAATCTACTATGATAAACAGTGAGCTAGTAAGCTCCTCATCTAGACCTGCAGGTATAGAGCTGATGATGGACAAGCTAACCATCAAGGATGCTGCTCCAAGAGCCTAAGATAAAATGGTAGAGTGTGCATTCCAGAAGAAGTACAAAGCTCAAATGATGTGGATGAAGAATAGAAAAATCCTGACATTGAAGCTCAGGATGCTGAGGGAAAAATGCCTCCAGCTATCATGCATCTATAAGATCATCCCAGACACTAGATAATTGGTGATGCTAACCAAGGAGTTATAATTAGGAGCAGAAGCTTAACACAGCCATGTATTTAAGCTTTTTGTCATAAGTTGAGCCCAAAAGAGTTGACGAGGCCAACATAAACCAGTTCTGGATTGTGGCAATACAAGAAGAAGTGAACCAGTTCAAGAGGTATAAGGTCTAGAAGCTGGTTCCCAGACTACAAGGACATAATGTCATTGGAACCAAGTGGATATAAAGGAATAAGCTTGATCAAATAGCATTATAATCAATAATAAAGCTAGGCTGGTGGCTAAAGGATATAGACTAGAAGAAGGTATTGATTTTGATCAAACCTTTGCCCTAGTAGCCAGATTGGAAGACATCGTACTATTCCTTGCATATGCTTTACACAAGGGATTCAAAGTCAACCAGATGGATGTGAAGTCAGCCTTCTTGAATGGTGACTTAAGTGAAGAAGTCTATGTTGAGCAGCCATCAGGTTTTGTTAATCCTTACTCCATGATTCTATTTATAGACTTAGGAAAACTCTATATGTGTTAAAGCAAGCCCCTAGGGCATGGTATGAGACCCTATCTATCTTCCTCATTGAGAACAAATTCTTAAGCGGGAAGATAGACAACTCTATTCCTAAGGGAATCTAAGGGCAAGATCATCATATTCCAAATTTATGTAGATAACAGAATCTTTGGGTCTACTGATGATAACCTTTATAAGAAGTTTGCCAAACTTATGCAAGGGATGTTTGAGATGAGCAATATGGGTGAGCTTAAGTACTTCTTGGGCCTCCAAGTAAGGCAGGCTAAAGATGGATTGTCTATCTCACAGTCTAAGTTCACTAGGGAGTTAATTAAAAAAGTATGGAATGGAGAGTGCCTCCACTATGAAAACTCCCATGGGGTCAAGTATGTCAATAGATAAGGATTAAATAGGGAAGCCTGTTGATGAAACCTTATATAGAGGCATAATTGTCTCCCTATTATATTTGACTGGAAGTAGGCCAGACATCATATATGATTTATGTGTTTTTGTTAGATATCATGCTAGACCTAACGAGTCTCACTATTCTTCTGCCAAGAGAATTCTGAGATATCTTAAGGGAACACCAGATCATGGCCTATGCTACCCTAGGAATAGGGATTTTGAACTAAATGGCTATTTAGATACAGATTTTATAGGTTGTAAAGAGGATAGGAAAATTACATCAGGCACATATCAATTCTTTGGAGGAAAACTTGTGTCTTGGAGCAGCAAGAAGCAAACTAGTGTTGCAATCTAAACTGCTGAGTCAAAGTACATATCTGTAGGAAGTTGCTATGCTCAGTTATTGTGGATCTAGCACTAACTCCAAGACTACAACATAAAGATAAGTAATACTCCTATATACTATGATTCAACTAGTGCAATCTGTATTGCTAGGAATCCTGTCTCAAAGAGCAAGACTAAGCTTATTGAGAATAGATATCATTTTATTAGGGAGCATGTGGAGAAGGAAATTATTAGTTTTGAATTTGTCCCTACAGACAAATAAGTGGCTGACATCTTCACTAAGCAACTAGATGAAGCTTAATTCAACTCTTTCAAATTTAAATTGGGTATGTTGAATCTAGTTAAGCTTCAGTAGCTCTCTGTTGGAACACCCTATTACTAATTTGGGTAAGGATCACTATGCTTGTCTTAGGAATCCCAGTTGACCTAGTTGTATAGTTGAAAAGGTCAACATTAGAATGATTCTAGGGCTTAGAACTTAGGTTTGGAGCTGCCCCCAGGACCATTCCAAGATCAAGGTTGAAGAGCTTAGTCTAAGGCAATTTACGTCGAGCTCAGGTCGACGAATCGTCGAACTCCGTTTGACGCTCTCTGAGCTCATCTTCTATAAAACATCGAACTCCGGTCGACGATCTTCGAGCTCAGATCGACTATCTGCTTTTGGCTAGCTTCTGCTGAGTCGTCGAACTCCCCTCGACTATCTTCTAGCTCAGTTCGACAATCCCTCCCTAAAGTTATTTCTCAGGTCTCTGAGCTCGGTTCGACGATCTTCGAGCTCAGATCGACGTTTTCTGTCTGCTTGTCTCTGTTCATCTCTGAGCTTAGTTCGACACTCGTAGAGCTCAGATCGACGTTTTCTTTAGAGAGATCGACGCTTTCAGGAATTCAAATGCTGCTGTTCTTTGGAATGTTTTTGAATATTATCAGCATTTATGTCAGAAGATCTCCCAGCCGTTTGTCTTTATTCTAGAGCAAGTTTCAAGGAATTATTCAGAGAATGTTTGCTGGACTTTCCTCTAGAAGACAAGACTATTTTTGGAAGACATTTATGACTCCCAACGGCTAATTTTGGACAAGGAAACGTCAGAAAACTTTCATTCCTTTCTTCTGTGTTATTAAGATATACAGAATACACAAGAAGAAGATACACAGAGATTGACAAGAAAGAAAGTGAACACACAGAATAGAGAATACTGATAGCAGAAGAACAACAGAAGAACTGTGACTCCAAAAATCTTCTTGCTGACTGAAACGTGTTCACAATCTCATCTCAGAACTCCAGACACCTTATTTTCAGCCTTCTTGCTGAAACCATCCTGTGCTGGAGATCAAAGTTCTGAAGACCTATCACCCTAGAGCAAAGCTTCTTTTCCTGAACCTTTCTACATCTCAGGGGGAGCTTTGACATCATCAACCCACTTGTGCTTCTCTCATTTGATTGAGAACAGAAAAGACACCCTTCACTCTTATTTTTCTTTTCCTGCTGTAAAAGGGTTCTTGAACTCCCTTCAAAAGTTCTGTCTGGTTCTGAGAGCCTTGTCAAAACTCAGTGGTGGCAAGACACCTTATCAAAAAATCTAGTTTTGGTTTTTGGGCACCTTATCAAAAGCTCATTGGTGTCAGGACACCTGATCAACTCATCCTGAGTGGATTCCTACCAAAGGTGGTAGAAGAGTGGATGTACCCAGGTTTTTAGGGAACCACTATAATTCCTTGTGTCTTCTGGTTTGTTTGTGTGATTAGTTTGCTGTGTGCTGTGCTTTTTACTTCTTAGTTTTTAACTTCTTACTAGCACTCTACACTATATCATAAATTGAATTTTATATGTGCTGTTTATTTCAACTGTGAAAATTTATTTTAAAAGACTCTATTCACCCCCCCTCTAGAGTTGAGATAGATCTTCGCCTCACTTTCAATTGGTATCAGAGGCAGGTTGGTTGCTCATACAGGCTAACACCTGAACCAAAAGATCCTTGATAAGATCAATCTCTTAAGGGGATTATTTTCTATACATCTACCTTTTTATTTAAAGACATGGCACAGAACAAAGATTATGCAAGCACCAGACCACCAGTGTGCAACCTTTCTAAGTTTGCACTCTGGAAGGCAAGGATTAGATTATACATGAATTCTATTGATGAAGACATTTTCAATTCTGTCTTGACAGTTTGTCCAACTCCACCAGCAAGCTCAAGTACAAATGTTGTTCCACCTCCTTCTAAAACAGATGCATATATAAAGAAGTGGAAGACTGCAGATGCTAAGGCTATGAACATCTTAGCCCAAACAATGTCTGATGAAATCTTTCAGAATGTAGCTGAATGCCACTCAGCCAAAGAAATCTGGGACAAACTCTCTGAAATTGTCTCAGGATCTGCTGATGAAAGGAAAGATAGAAGATCTCATCTAATAAGCCAATATGAGAACTTCAAAAAGGGAGAAGCTGAATCAGTGGCTGACATGTATAATAGACTAAGTCTAATTGTTAATGAGCTAAAAACCCTAGACAAAGAAATCTCACTGACTGAGCTGAATGACAAAATCCTGATGTGCTTCCCCAGCACTTGGGATTCAAGAATCTGGCCAATCAAGGATGCCAGAAGCTTAAATGAGATTACTACTGAAGCTCTCCTGGGCAAGCTCAAATCCTATGAGCTGCTCATTAAAAATAGAGAAGAAGAACAAAAGGCTATCTCTCCAGCTATAAGGAAAGAAAAGACCATAGCCTTCAAAGTTGTAGAAGAGGAGCCTGAAGATAAAGCTATAGGAAATGATGAGCTCATAAGTCTACTGGCCAAAAGATTCTACAAGATGGCCAGAAAAGACTTCAGAAAGAGACCATACAAGGGTCATGATAAACCAAGGTATGATAAATCAAACAACAATAAAGAAATTATATGCTTTGGTTGCAGGAAACCAGGCCACATTGTGCCTGACTGTCCAGAAAACAAGAATAAGGACAAGAAGGAAAGAAGAGAAAGAAGAAAAGAAAAGGATTACAAGAAGAATAGCTCAGACAAAGCCTCCTCCAGCAAGAACAAACATACAAGGAAGGGCTTTGTTGCTGAGACATGGAGTGAGACTGAAGAGGAATCTGAAGCCTCATCCAGCTCCAGTGATGATGAGGATGATGCAGATGAAAAAGAATTTTGCATGATGGCTATCAATGCATCACAGCAAAACTCTGATGAAGAATCAGATTCAGATTCAGAAAGTCAACCAGATGAGGATCAGGTAATCAACTCTTTTGATTTTAATTCTGAGGACTTCAAAGATGAATTTAAGACACTGTGTCTAGATCTATTAAAATCTGAGAAGGAGATAATCTCTCTCAGGAATCAATTATCTTAGCATAGTGTCCTAAACTCAAAGAATCTCAAACTCTCTGAGGAGTTAGAATGCTGTAGGGAGGAGATAGCTTCACTGAAAAATGAACTATCAAAGGCCAAAAAGTTTGAAGAATCCCTAAATGGGAGAAGTATCAGACTGATGGACATCACAAGCATAGTGAACTCTAGATTTAATAGCACACTGGGCTTGGGTGCCTCATACAGCCAACCTATAGTTTTGACAACTCCAATCAAGTTTGTCTCTGACAAAGGAAAGGGAGTAATAGAGGTACCCAGGAAGAATGCAGATCTGTCAGAGAAGAACTCAGTTCAACAGATGGCGTCGAGCAGAGCTCGACGATCGTCGAACAGAGCTCGACGATCTAACTACAGATCGTCGACCTCAGCTCGATGATATCCAAACTCTGAACCTCAGCATAATTGATCTTCGAACGGAGATCGACGATCTGACCCAAGATCGTCGACCTAAGTTCGACGATCGTCGAACAGAGTTCAGGCTTGTGAACACACCTTCAATGGCACATTCAGATTCAATCCTAGAAGCTCCACATCCCAAGGCTTTAATCCCTATACTGAATGGATAGTACCTCCTAGGAGATACCATCCTGAAGGTTATAAGGATCAACCTGGGATATCCTTTATTTCAGAATTCAAGGGATATCAACCTAGGCCCAAGGTTAACTGGGTCAAAAACAAATAAGCTGTTTTTGTGTAGGTGAAGACCTATCCAGCATCAAACCATCAATGGTATCTGGATAGTGGGTGCTCAAAGCACATGATAGGGGACAAGGACAACTGCACTTCCTTCAAAGCCAAGCTTGGACCCAAAGTAATTTTTGGAGACTCAAGCTTTGGAACTACAAAAGGATATGGTGCAGTCAAAATTGGCCCAGTCACATTCAAGAAGGTGGCATATGTTGAAGGACTCAAGCACAACTTGATAAGTATCAGTCAACTGTGTGATGAAGGATATCAAGTGACCTTCAACAAAGCCATATGCAAAGTCAAGTCAGTGGACAACACAACTGTGTTGATAGGTAACAGAAGAGGTAACATTTACTTAGTGGATTTTCATTCACCAGTGGTAGATATTTGCCTGTTTAATTCCATTTCAAAATCTAATGTTTTATGGCATAAGAGACTAGGGCATATTAACCTTAGAACCATTGCTAAGCTATCTAAAGACAACCTTGTTAAAGGACTACCTTCTGGTCCCTACAAGAAGGAAGGACTTTGCAAGGCTTGTCAATTAGGCAAGCAAACTAAAAGTAGTTTTAAATCAATTAATAAGAGTGATTCACCTAGGATTTTGTACCTGTTGCACATGGATCTTTTTGGACCCATATCTGTGCAAAGCCTAGGAGGGAAGTCCTATACTTTAGTGGTTGTAGATGACTTCTCAAGATTCACTTGGGTATTCTTTCTGAGGAAGAAGTCTGATAACTTCAAGTGTTTGACAGATTTTCTCAAATGCATTCAGATTGAGTTCAACACTCACATTTCCCTGATCAGAAGTGATCATGGGACAGAGTTTGATTCTCTTCTCATGCAAGAGTTCTGTCAGAGTGAAGGGATCAGACACACTTTCTCAGCTCCTAGAACTCCTCAACAAAATGGGGTAGCTGAAAGGAAAAATAGAACACTCATTGAATCTGCAACTACATTATTGGCAGATGCTCACCTACCTCTGTCCTTTTGGGCTGAGGCAGTGAACACCTCCAACTATGTGTTGAACAGAAGCCTGATACACAAGCTGAAGGGCAAGACTCCTTATGAATTGCTCAAAGGGAAGAAACCTAAAATAGGCTATTTCAAAGTTTTTGGTTGCACTTGTTTTATTCATAATAATGACAAGAAATATCTAGCAAAATTCTAAGCTAAAGCTGATGAAGGAGTGTTTCTGGGATACTCCATGATCAGTAAGGCCTATAGGGTTTATAATAAATCCTCCTGTAAAATTGAAGAATCTGTTCATATTATTTTTGATGAAGCTAACATATCTTTCAAGGAGAAGAATGCTTCTACCATAGAACCTCTGCAGGTACATTCTCTAGCTGAAGACTTGAACAAACTGCAAGTTGCTGAAAAGAATGAGAGCAGTGATGATGAAGAAGAAGTTCAACATCTTGAAGAAAATCATCCTAAAGAGCCAGTTGCTGTTCCACTAGAGGAGACAACAACACAGGCTGGTGAACAATCAACACTCCCTGTTGACTTAGTAACAACAAGAGATCATCCAATCACCCAGGTAATTGGAGAGATCTCAGCTGGTGTGCAAACTAGAAGTCAGGTCAACCAAAACCTGATGCACACTTGCTTCCTATCTCAAATTGAGCCTCAATCCATTCAAGATGCAGAGCAAGATCCACACTGGATCATTGCAATGCAAGAGGAGTTGCATTAATTTAAAAGGAACAAGGTTTGGGAACTAGTGCCTAAGCCAAAGGATCATCCCATTGTTGGAACAAAGTGGGTATTCAGGAACAAGCTGGATGATCAAGGAGTTATAGTCAGAAACAAGGCAAGGCTAGTTGCTCAAGGGTACTCTCAACAAGAAGGAATAGACTATGATCAGACATTTGCACCAGTTGCAAGGTTGGAAGCCATCAGAATATTCCTAGCCTATGCTGCTCACAAAGGTTTCAAAGTGTATCAAATGGATGTAAAGAGTGCATTTCTCAATGGGGACATCAAAGAGGAAGTCTATGTTAGACAACCTGCAGGTTTTATCTCTCTAACTCACCCTGATTATATTTTCAAATTGCATAAAGCATTATATGGTCTCAAGCAAGCTCCTAGAGCATGGTATGAGACCCTAGCATGCTTTCTTCTGGAAAATGATTTTGTTAGGGGGAGAGTAGACCAAACTCTTTTTATTAGAACCCATAAGTCCCATACCCTACTAGTGCAAATTTATGTAGATGACATTATTTTTGGTTCTACTGATTCAAAATTGTGCAAAAAGTTTTCCAAGCTTATGCACTCTAAATTTGAAATGAGTAGCTTGGGTGAGCTGTCCTTCTTCTTAGGACTGCAAGTCAAGCAACATGCTGAAGGCATCTTTATTTCTCAAACCAAGTATGCAAAAGAATTAGTTAAGAAATTTGGTATGTCTAATGCATCATGTATGAAAACACCCATGCCCTCAAATGCTGTAATAGATGCTGATGAACATGGGAAACCTGTTGATCAGACAACATATAGAGCAATAATTGGCTCTTTATTGTACCTTACAGCTAGTAGACCTGATATAATGTTTGCCACATGTATTTGTGCTAGATTCCAAGTTAGCCCTAGAGAGTCACATTTAATCTTAGTTAAGAGAATTCTTAGGTATGTAAAAAGTTGTCCAAATCTAGGTCTCTGGTATCCAAAAGATTCAGCATTTGATTTAACTGGATTCTCAGATGCTGATTATGCTGGATGCAGAATAGACAGGAAAAGCACCAGTGGAACATGTCAGTTCCTTGGTGACAGACTTGTCTCCTGGTTCTGTAAGAAGCAAACATCTGTGTCAACCTCAACTGCTGAAGCTGAGTATATGGCTGCAGGCAGTTGCTGTTCACAAATATTGTGGATACAGAATCAGCTCTTAGACTATGGCTACAACTTAGAGAAGTCTAAAATTTTCTGTGATAATACTAGTGCTATCTCTATAGCTCAAAATCCAGTCCTCCATAGTAGGACAAAACACATAGAAATTAGACATCACTTTCTAAGAGATAATGTAGAGAAAAATAAAATTGAACTTAAATATATTCCTACTGATTTGCAAAGGGGAGATATTTTCACCAAGCCTTTGGATGAAAAGAAACACACTTTCTTCCTAAATCAGTTAGGCATGTTAGATGGAGGAAGCCTTAATTAAATTACAAGATTTTGAAAAGCTAAAACAGACCAAGACTAGGCCAAAAATTTCCTCTCTTTTTGTGTCTGTAGAATAAGTTCTGTCTCTGAACTGAGCTCGACGTTTTCCCAGAAAACGTCGAACGGAGATCGACGGTTCTTGAGGCGTCGATCTGAGTTCAGCGCCGCCGTTGGATCTAGGCTTTCCCTCTGTCTGATCCTTGGTCGTCGAGCGGAGCTCGACGCTCTCAATATCGTCGAACGGAGTTCGACGCTATTGGCGTCTTTTCATTTCCCTCTATATCCCAAATCGTCGAGCTGAGTTCGACGCTTCTTCGAACTGAGCTCCACGATTTTCCTTTTTCGCGTCGAACCCTAATATAAAATCTTTCTTTCAGTCGTCGTTCTCCCTTTGCGCTTTCATACTCTGCAACTTTCTTTCTTTTCCTTCCAAATTCTCTACGCTTGGTCGTTTTTGGTTTTCTGTTGCAGGTGAATATGGCTGAATCAAGTGCTGCTATTGCTAAGATGAAGTTCGACACAGGCTTTGACATCGACATAAACTCCTTCAACGGAAGCGACTAGCGCTTCAAGGACATCCTAAACTTATTCAGAGAACAACAGCTGACTCCAATAATGACTACAAGGATGAAGATCGCCTCAGAAGAAATTAAAGAGTGGTGTTTTACCGCAATAGACGAGACTGAGAATTCTGTTGTCGGCACCATTAAGGGGACTCAGGTATTTCTATCCCCGGCTCTTTTAATAGAAGTCTTTCAACTCAGTACTGGAGAAGACTCCATTGAACTGTCTGGAGAGGAGTTTGACTCCATGCTGGATAGGATGGGTCACAATGCAGTCAACCCTAATAAGCTACTGAAGAAAAATCTGGCTATCGAATTTCAATTCTTGGCTGATGTAGTTGGGAAGGTGCTGTTGGCCAAGCATTCAGCCCATGACACCATTTCCAGATATCAGTTCTGCCTGATGGGAGCTTTATTAGATAAGAAACACCTGGACTGGGGCTCCATCTTCTTCACCCTGATTAAGAAGAAGATCTACAAGAATGCAGTTAGTTATGGGAGAATCTTAGGGGTCTTTCTGCACAACAGGTGCCCTGACCTATTAACCTCCTCTGGCATGTTCATCAATGCATCCAAGAGGCTTTCCTGTGCCCTCTTTAGTAAATGGGACAGGCAGATCATAAACCCCTCCAGGGCTGCTGCAACACTTCATTCAGGCACATGGACTATTTCAGTCACTCCTCCAGTAGAAGAGATGCCTGCTTCTTCTCCTCCTCTAGCCATATCCACCCAAGTCGTCACCTCCTCACCACCAGTCTCCACCTTAATCATCTCATCCCCAATTACCATTTCCTCACCTATGTCATCCCCTCCTTTATCCACCTCAGAGGAATTCCATCCTCTCTTTTCCTATTCAACCTTCACCCTACCATCCTTCTCACTTACAGATGATTCTGTCATGGATGATTCACCCTCTACTACTCCTGAGCCACCCTCAACCTCGTCCTTTCAACAAATGCTCCATGACATTCTCTCTCAACCCTCCTTCACACCCTCTCTTACTTCCCCTATCTCCACCTCAACCTCCTCTATCTCCATAATTCCATCTTCTGAACCAACCATTCCCTCTCCACCTTTCTCCACATTTTCAGTTTCAGCCACCATCCCTCCATCCACCTTTGCATCTACCTCTGCTCAAGCCCCACTTGAGCATGTGGATCTTCCTAGTTTGGCAGACAGGCTGTATGAGTTGCTAGCTCCCAAGCTGACATCTCTACTGGAGTCTTCCCTGGCTCCACTCCTGAAGCAAGTACAGGAGCTGTCTACTAAGCTTGCCTCCCTTTCCTCCTCCCTGGCTATCCCATCTTCTGTGTGCCTTGATTCACCTCTCTCTGAACCAAGGCAGGGGGAGATGCCTTATGAAGAAGTGGATGTGCCAGCTGCTGATATTATGTCTGCTCCAGCTCCAGCTCTTGGATGTGCTTTTGCACTGAATCTGCAGAGGCTGCTATCCATATTTGATACAGTCCATTTCAGCTGTCTGCCTGCAACTTCTGCTGAAGATTTGTCTAAGGCCATTGTGCCTGTATCTACCTGTGATCCCAGCCATATTGATTCCTACATCAAGTCCTGGAAGGCTGTGGATATCTCTGATGTTGCTACTAAGGCCACTGTGCCTCCTTCTGTTCAAATTGCTGCTGCTGCTACTGCTGACATAGAAATGATTCCAGAAACTGATGCTGATGAAATTCCTGCTCCTGCTGTTTCTGCAAACCTTAAAGCTCAAGAAGAGCTTATCAGAAGAATTGATGATCTGTATGATCGACCTCAAAGCTCTGAGAGTGACCAATACAGGACTGATTCTGATGATTCTGCTAGCACTATTGCCAAAAAGAGAAAAGCCAGAAGTAAAGCAATGATGTCAGTCCCTCCTGCCAAAGCCAAAGACTCCAATGATATTCCATACTACATCCTGCATGACTGCCCCATCTCTGAGCCTTGGATGCAATATTCCAAAAATCAACTGAAATCTATGAAGAAGAAGAGGAAGCTTGACAAATATGAAAAAGGATCTTCTCAGTATCAGCCTCCTCCTCCTCCTCCTCCAGATTCTGGCTCAGGTTCAGCCCCTCAAGCTCCAGTCTCCAGACACAGTTCTTCCCAGTATTATCAAAGATCATATCAAAGGGGACAGCATCAAAGAGGATATCAACCCAGAAGGGGTAATTACAGAGGAAATCAAAGAGGACAAAGATCCTATCAAAGGGAAGGACAAGGCCACTCTGACTCTTCTTCAGGTCCTTTCCCTTACAAGCTGAAAGACACAATTGTCTCTAGGACTCCTTCTACTGTTTCTGAAATCATCAACAGATATGAACCTCCTATTCCTTTTGAATATCCTGAGAACAACCCTGTATCCTGGACAGCCAGAATGAAAGAATTGGCTGCCCTTGATCAAATAAAAAAGGCCAGAGAACAAGGCAAGGATACTTCAAACATAACTACCTTATCAGAGCAGAGAAAGAAAGAACTGGAAAGATATGCATCAAGGAAATTTTTCAATCCAGAAGACTATATGAAGCTGCACCCTAAGGCTGTTGTTCCAAGGCCCAAATCTCAAACTTCTCTAGGTGCAGAGGATGACAGAAGGTCAAAGAGAGAAAGTCAGAATCCAAATAGAGAAATTTTATTTAAAAAGGGATCTGAAAGGAAGTGAACTGTGTAAGCTAAACATTTCATCCACCTTTGGATATCTGCTGCTATTTATCTGTGATCTGCTTTGTTCTGTAATTTTGTATTAGCTTATGTATTGTTGTATGCTTTTCATTTCCTATGATTGTCTGTAAATAGTAATCCTAACCCAAATAGGGGGAGATTGTTGGAACACCCTATTACTAATTTGGGTAAGGATCACTATGCTTGTCTTAGGAATCCTAGTTGACCTAGTTGTATAGTTGAAAAGGTCAACATTAGAATGAGTCTAGGGCTTAGAACTTAGGTTTGGAGCTGCCCCCAGGACCATTCCAAGATAAAGGTTGAAGAGCTTAGTCTAAGGCAATTTACGTCGAGCTCAGGTCGACGAATCGTCGAACTCCGTTCCACGCTCTCTGAGCTCATCTTCTATAAAACGTCGAACTCCGGTCGACGATCTTCGAGCTCAGATCGACTATCTGCTTTTGGCTAGCTTCTGCTGAGTCGTCGAACTCCCCTCGACTATCTTCTAGCTCAGTTCGACGATCCCTCCCTAAAGTTATTTCTCAGGTCTCAGAGCTCGGTTCGATGATCTTCGAGCTCAGATCGACGTTTTCTGTCTGCTTGTCTCTGTTCATCTCTGAGCTTAGTTCGACGCTCGTAGAGCTCAGATCGACGTTTTCTTTAGAGAGATCGACGCTTTCAGGAATTCAAATGCTGCTGTTCTTTGGAATGTTTTTGAATATTATCAGCATTTATGTCAGAAGATCTCCTAGCCGTTTGTCTTTATTCTGGAGCAAGTTTCAAGGAATTATTCAGAGAATGTTTGCTGGACTTTCCTCTAGAAGACAAGACTATTTTTGGAAGACATTTATGACTCCCAACGGCTAATTTTGGACAAGGAAACGTCAGAAAACTTTCATTCCTTTCTTTTGTGTTATTAAGATATACAGAATACACAAGAAGAAGATACACAGAGATTGACAAGAAAGAAAGTGAACACACAGAATAGAGAATACTGATAGCAGAAGAACAACAGAAGAACTGTGACTCCAAAAATCTTCTTGCTGACTGAAACGTGTTCACAATCTCATCTCAGAACTCCAGACACCTTATTTTCAGCCTTCTTGCTGAAACCATCCTGTGCTGGAGATCAAAGTTCTGAAGACCTATCACCCTAGAGCAAAGCTTCTTTTCCTGAACCTTTCTACATCTCAGGGGGAGCTTTGACATCATCAACCCACTTGTGCTTCTCTCATTTGATTGAGAACAGAGAAGACACCCTTCACTCTTATTTTTCTTTTCCTGCTGTAAAAGGGTTCTTGAACTCCCTTCAAAAGTTCTGTCTGGTTCTGAGAGCCTTGTCAAAACTCAGTGGTGGCAAGACACCTTATCAAAAAATCTAGTTTTGGTTTTTGGGCTCCTTATCAAAAGCTCATTGGTGTCAGGACACCTGATCAACTCATCCTGAGTGGATTCCTACCAAGGGTGGTAGAAGAGTGGATGTACCCAGGTTTTTGGGGAACCACTATAATTCCTTGTGTCTTCTGGTTTGTTTGTGTGATTAGTTTGCTGTGCGCTGTGCTTTTTACTTCTTAGTTTTTAACTTCTTACTAGCACTCTACACTATATCATAAATTGAATTTTATATGTGCTGTTTATTTCAACTGTTAAAAATTATTTTAAAATACCCTATTCACCCCCCCCTCTAGAGTTGAGATAGATCTTAGCCTCACTTTCACTCTCTATAACACAGTAGATCTTACTTATCTGTTGTAGGTAGAACTAATCTATGTAGGAAAGTTATGAAGAATTATAATAAGTATACATGCATCAAGTGCATTGAGTGCATAGTTTATGGCATCGAGTGCATCGAGTTAACTCCATACATAGAGAGCGTCGAGTGCGTCGAGTCCACTCAATTCATGCTCCCAGGATGTCTGTTTGTGGCTAAGTTACGGGATCAAATCCCAACCGTTGATCAAAGTCTTGATCTTAAATAGGTATGCGCCTCTCCACCCTCTAAAGTAAAAAAGTACTATAAATTAAAGGATGTGTGCATAGAAATAATTACACAGTTCCTTACCCTTCACTGCCCGATTTCGACGAATCGACGAAAGGCTTGAAAGATCTTTAGAAATTCGCAATTGTAATGGCTCCGAAAGGTCTGGATTTCTAATTCGAAGGATCAAAGCTCGTTCGAAATGGATTCAAAGACACACCAGAAGAGATTCAGTTCATTCTCCATATAAGACCCCCTTTTTTTTAAACCACCGGGGTCTTAGCCCAGAATTGCCGCTTTGCGGTGGCACCGACTCACGAGAAGGCCGCCACTACAAAACGCCAATTTTGCCGGCCCTTTTCGATCACAGGAAAGAGAAGTAATTATACATAAAATGTAAATAAGTCCACAGAAACATGTAAATAAAAGTGAAATCATATCCAGTCCATCAGTAGATAATAACAGGAAATAGATAAATGGGCTCGATCCCGGTACATCAGAGTCCTCACTACAAATCACTCATCGCGGAAGCTATAAAAATACTAATCACTCACGGAGCTGGTCGCAGGTGCACTAGTGCTAGATTGACCCACCTCCATGCGCACCGTACTCCGCTGGTGCTAGTCCCTGGACTGCTGGTCCCTGTCTCCCATCCGGAGCTCCTGTAATGTTGTGGTTCGAAAACCATTAGTCATAAAGACTAAGCCCTATCATCCCCTACCCCTCCCCCCACGGCTCCTAAGCACCGGGCGGAGAGGAGGAAAGGGAAGCTTCAAAGGTGGAGAATAATCAAGCAGATGACAAGGGAGCTAATCTAACAATTATTTAGAATAAAGTAGGTCTAACAATCCTACGGCAGTAAGTAATAAGGAGGACAAGTAATAAGTAGCAATTGTATAAAAAGGCAACTAGAGAACAGTAAGTAAACAAGCAAGTAAAGAAGTAAGTAACCTTAACTTATATGAATGCCCATACAAACTTATAAGTTAAGGGGTCTTCTGCAAGGCTCCCATCATATAAAAATTCCCATACCGATTTATACGTTGGGGTGTCGGTTGTATGCAAATATGAGTGTAGTGATATGCTATGTCATGATTCATGCAAGTGCAACTCACGCACATGACTCTATGCGCACAGACCTCTTGTTCCCCCTGTTCAGGCAGCTAGCTTCACTCCCAGGAACCTCCGTAGTGGCAAACGGAGACAGTGGGTCGGGCCCCCCACTCCTTGGCAGCCATCCACACTACCGGGCCTAGCCCTTCCGTACGCCCCTAGAAGAACACAACCTAGAGTATCCGCGTACTACTGCTGGCTGTACCCACCAGACTTTCTTTGGCTAAGTGTCCCACACCGTCGAGTCAACATACCGATGCTGGTGTGAACGACAATCAGATATCGAAGACCCACCACCTTTATTCTGTACTCCAACCCTCGAGCCCTCGGCTCCCCGGACTGTCCCGTCCGTGCATCTACCTTCAGAGCTACCGTCTGAATGGCAACCAAACCAATTATTCTACCTTCCTAGCTATCAGGGAGTGTGTATGTGCAACCCTAGTTATACTAGTTGCTCTTTTAATTTATTATTCCTATGGTTTACGTTAGCCTAGGACTGCCCCCGGCATACCCCGTAAAGGGCTCTCAAAGGGCACTAGGAACCAAGACGGCAGCATTACGGCCCGAAGTTCCCTTTCGCAAGGCACTTATTGTTATTGGTTGAACTCCCTTAACCCGATCCCCTTTAAGTTACTTTAGATCTAACCCTAGAGTATTAAGACTCTTCCATTCCTACCCGGGGTGGACGATCTTTCGTCGTTCCCGTGCGCCACTTAACTTTAACTAGTCTCACACTCTACTTATCTTGACCTCCAACAATGAACTTAATCTTAGCTTGCCCTAACCAACCAGCAACTACCAAAATTCCAGTTCCCAAGTTCATTATTACTCTAGTTCAGTTTCCGTGGTTTTACTATATGCAGACCATCCTAAGGTACATGAGGAGTATAAGGGGAGGTACTCCAATTTATCTTCCGAATCTCCTATAATATTTATTGGAGGTCTAGCATGACTTAATATAGCTAAGACCAAGATTTCCAAATTTTCCCTATTTATCGGGCATTTAATTTATTTATTCTAAGATTCCAAATGCCCTAGTATGAACATGAAGTGCACTAATGAGTAAACAATAAATCAGCATGAAATCCTTAAAAATCCTATGAGACATTTAAATAGCAATTCCAAGTTTTGAGAAACTTCAGAGGTGTTTATGCCTACATTTCCTAATTTACCATTTTAGGCAATTTTTACTATATTATGAAGGAAGTGCTGTAAATATATATCCAAAAATCCCAATAAAATTATAGAAGCTATATAGAGACCTAAAACCATCATAAACCAAGTACCATAATTTTTCTCCAACATTTGAACTCTGAATTTATTTTAATTCAAGATACTAATTTTCCTAACTTAATGAAGGAGGTACTATTTTTATCCATCTAAAATTCCAGAGAAAATTACAGGGTGACCATCATAATTTAAAACACCCACTGACCCAATTTCATAATTTTACAAATAGTAATTGGACATTATTTGTATTTTTGACTCCATGTCACAACTAGTACATTAAAGAAATATGTACCAGAAATAATCAGTTAAAATTTCCAAGAAAAATACAGAAGGTATAACAGGCTATAAGATGCCCTAATCCAAGATTTCATAATATTCCAGTGAACAAAAATTCCATATTCATCAAAATAAATATCTAGGGCACAATTAGGGTTATAAATGAAGTACTGTATAAATTAACCCAAAAAACTCAACAAAATTATAACATGGCCATTTAGATTAGGAAATCACACTACTCCAATTTTACTTGATTTGAAGTTCATTTGATGGTTTAACAATTCAAATTAAAGTTGCTGACCTAAACTAGGGTTAGGATTTTAGGTGGCCTTGCTATCTCCAAATACCCTAAAATTTTGTCCAGAGAACTATACTGGCCCTATGGTCCTCTCCACCAAATTTTAAGTCAGTCCAAGGTCATTTGACCCCATGACCTTCACAACCCCAAAAACCACCATTAAGGGATTTTTCCCTAGGGTTCTAGGGCTACCCTACACCAAACCACCTCAAACTCCCTTGGAGGGTGTGTCATGCCCTAAAAAGTCATTGACCAAAATATCAGCCCCTGTTGAGGCGATATGGCCACTCAAATACCAAGGGGGTGTTTGATCCTAAATTATCCTATAAGGATCAACCTAGGGTTGGACACAAACCTAACCAAAACATCTCCAAATGAGATGATATTTTTACCAGAACCTTATGATAAACCCAGGGACCACTCACCAAAGTTTGGGAGGGTTTGGAAGTCTTTTAGCCATCTAATTAAATTATGCTAGGATTATTTAATTTTTCTAAAAAACTATAGAAAAATATTTCCCAAAAATCCTAATTTTTGGACAGCATCTAGATATAGATAAGATTAGGTCACACCCCGAATTTCAAGTCATTTTGATGACTGGATTGGAGTGCGGAATTTTCCTAAGGTCAAGACAGCCCTATGGATAGACCTCACCAAAAAGTGTGATGTAGTCTACCTTGGACTCCAAATCGAGTGAAATCAATTTTGAACTAAACTAGACTTCAAGGGCTACATTTTCTATGTTAACCACTTTTTATGTTTCAGCCCCTACGGGCAGTAATTTTCAGTTTAAACCTAGTGCACAGTAAATGGAATTAATTCCTAATTATACAATATATAATATAATAAAATGTTACTGTTCATCTCCTTCTTGGCCCGAACTAGCAACCTAAAAAAAAACTTGAAACCTGTAGCTTATCTAAAGCCATCTCTTGGCTACCCAGCCATCTCCCTGGCCGGCCACCACCACCACTTCCTCTGTTGAGGTGAGGGCTACCGTCGGGCGGCGGCACGGCCACCGGAGAGGCGGTTTCCGGCGAACCCACCACCATGAAATTTTCGGAAAACCATGGAAACGCTCACCAGATCTGGCTCTTTTGAGCCTGATATCTCTCCTAACGATTAATAAGATCTATTCGCAGAAGAAGAGGGAGGGGAGGACCTTGTTCGCGGGATGGAGGCGTGCAGACCGTCGGGAAGCCATTTGCGCGGTGGTGGCGTCGCCGGAAATTCTTCAACAACAAGGGGAGGAATCTGAATCCGTTTGATCGAGCGTGTAACCTTCTCCTCTTGCTCTAAGGAGGCTATTATAGATCTCCAAGTGGGGAGGGGAAAGGATGAAACGTTCATGGCCATTAATATTTCTCTTAATAACGTTTCGGTTATGGTAGGGGCAGTTGAAATGCTGGAAACGAAGAGGTGTTTGTCAGGTGGCGATTTCCTATTGGACCTCACTCTCTCTTTCTATTAAATAATTAGAGACGGAAACGGCCCATAAATATTCCTGCTATACATTCCCATAATCAGAATTTATTACGACGTCGGTTACCGAAATTTCCAGTCTGGCTGACGTTTCGGCCTGGGTCACGGGCATGACACATAGGTCACGGGCGTGACAGGCCCGGGTGGCCAATTCTGGGTTCGACGATCGTCGAACTGAGATCGACGATCGTCGAAGGGTTGTCACACCCTAGGTCACGGGCGTGACAGGCCCGGGTGACCAATTCTGGGTTCGACGACCGTCGAATTGAGGTCGATGATCGTCGAAGGATGGTCACGCCCTAGGTCACAGGCGTGACACATGGGTCACGGGCGTGAAATGGTCATGAGGGAAATTCCGTGCTCGGCGATCGTCGCGCTGAGATCGACGATCGCCGAAGGGGGTCACGCCCTTGGTCACAGGCGTGACACCTGGGTCACGGGCATGACAGGGCCGGGTTGAAAAATTCTGCGCCCTACGATCGTCTCCCTGAGATCGACGATTATCGAAGGAGTCACGCCCTAGGTCACGGGCATGATGGGTCGGTCACGGGCGTGACCAACTCGTGACCCGAAATCTCAGTCGATTTATTTTAGTTTTTGGGCTTCCTAGGGTTCTGTCACGACCAATCGACTCCTAGGGGTCTAGCCGGAAATGGGATGTTACAAATCCCAATAAACAAAACAAAGATTTCGTCCCCGAAATCAAGGTTAAGCCTACGGGACTCTAATGGGGAAAAAGAAGCTTGTAACATCCCATGAGAATTGAAAGATTACATCTTTACGTTATGTTTGCTTTGTGCGGTTTCAAATCTAAGATTAATTTACCCAATTAACTAGGTAATAACACCCCAATAAACAAAATATTAGCCCCTATTCTTGAAATTTCAGTCCTATTAGTTTAAAATAGGAAGGCAAATTGATTGTCCAAAGGGGTTGTGAGGTATACCCGATGAAAAAGATCCGGGTATTTTTGCCGTATCAAGTCCTGTGGCTCCCATGTATGCTCCTCCTGCCCATGATTGTTCCACAGAACCTTGACTAACGGAACCTTCTTCCGTCGCAAGACCCGCACCGCTGTATCGTCAATCCTGATAGGTTCCAAATTGACTGACCGATCCGAGGCCACCGGGCCATCTGCCGAGGAGATCAGCTGCTCGGGGCGTAGTAGAGCCCTCCGAAGTGAGGAGACGTGGAAGACGTCATGCAATCCCGCTAACTCCGGCGGTAGCTCCAGTCTATAGGCTAAGGGGCCGATCCGCTCCAGGATCCTATAAGGCCCCATATATCTCGGGCTGAGCTTCTTCCGCCCGCGAACCCGCGAGACTCCGTGCATCGACCGTATCTTCAAGAAAACCCGGTCTCGCACCTGGAACTCCACTTGACGATTCCTCGCATCGTAGTATTTCGCCTGTCTGCTCTGGGCTTCCAACATCCTGTCCCGGATCAATCTAATCTGAGCATCTGTATCTCCCACAAACTCCGAGTCTAGCGTCTGCGGATCCTCATTCTGAACCCATAATAGTGGGGTCCTGCACCTCCTTCCATACAACGCCTCGTATGGAGCCATGCCTATGCTAGACTGATGAGCATTATTATACGAAAACTCGACCAGTGGCAGCAATCTCTCCCAAGGCTCGCCACGGTCCAAAATACACAGTCGTAACAGATCTTCCAGTGTACGGTTGGTGCGCTCTGTCTGTTCGTCGGTCTGAGGGTGAAAAGCTATGCTGAATGTCAACCGAGAACCTAGATGGGCCTGGACTGACCTCCATTCCCTGGATGTAAACTTCCCATCCCGTTCTGAAATGATAGTCTTGGGCACCCCATGATAACTCATAAACTGCTTAATGAACCTCAGTACTAATACACTGATCGGTGCGTCCTTTGCCACTGGAATGAATCTGGCCACCTTTATTAGCCTGTCCACTATCACCCAGATCGAGTCATTCCCCGCACGGGATCGAGGTAGCCCATGTATGAAGTCCATGGCTATATCCTCAAACTTCCACTCCGGCACCAGAAGCGGCTTGTTGCGCGCTAGGGTTCAAAGAAAATAAACGCAACCAAACTAGCAACCCGATGAGGCAAGTATACCTATCGAATTGTAGCAAGGGTACACATGTGTCGTATTGAAATCCGGGAACTGTTGGCTATGCTTACTCACACGAACGCTATTATCTTATCGACGGAAAAACTAGGGTTTAGAGAAAAACTAATTGCAAGGAAGGAAGCACGCTATACTAGAAAGAGAACTTCTGCAATTAAGTAAAGCTATTAAGCAAACAACTATGCTAGAAAGGAAACTACTGCAGTTAATTAAAGAGCACAAGACAGGTGATTACTACGAAAGGTAGAAAATTTGAAATGGAAATGCACTCGATCAAGATTCACCTCGGCTAAAGACGATTAAGAAAATGTGATAAAAATCTAAACTTAATAGGATAAAGGTCCTTGACCGTGGAGGTTCCTAAAGCTTGAACACGCTTCTCTCGAAGTCGTGCCCAACTGAGTTTAGGAAGGTCCGACCGACTCTCGTCTAAATCGGAGGCCTAAAACTCGCTTTACGCGGTGAACCCCACTATTGGATTTTACTCCAATCCGGGAGATTTGGACGTCTGCCTCTCTCGAGGGGTGCGTACAACTCCCTTTACTCTTGAATGCTCACTTCATTCTTTCGGCCTCTCGGCTAGCCCAGAATGAAAGCAAAGGCGGAGAGTATATATCGAAAATATACCTCCAACCCGTGATTAATCAAGAGTAATTCAAGGCCCTAACCTAAAAAGAAAAGATTAATTAAAACATCATAACATAATCGCTCTAACCTCGGATCATCAAGATCGAGTACAAGGAGGATTAGTTAATCATTATGGAATGGAGGAAGGGGGATGAGTAGTAAAGCATAAGAACAACACAAGCTAAACAAGAACACTTTTATTAATAAAAAGGGGCAAGCTACACTATTGAAAATAAAATTACAAGTGCATGAAAATTAAATCCTATTCTAGCCCTACAATTAGCACTAAGCAAGAGCAAAGATTACAAAAAAAGCTAAGCAACTAAAATTAAACTAGGGTTAAACAAAAATTACAAAGAGAGAGAGAGAGAGAGAGAAAGCATGAAAAAAACTCAAGAACCAAAGGGGCAGCACCTCCCCCTCTCAACCAAAGCTTGCTGAAATGGAGAGGGGGGGTCTCAATTTATAGAAAAAATCTCGGGTTGGTCACGCCCTCCGACACGCCCTAGGGGGGGCGTGTCAAGGGGCGTGACAGTACTATGTTGACCTCGGGCTCTGGATTCTGGCGGGAGGGATGATTGCTTCGGTACGTCGGTGGTCACGCCCTAGGTCACGCCCGTGACAGGGGGGCGTGACAGGCACGTCATGTCCAAATCATTGGTCGGAAAACCGTTAGTCGTCGAAAAATTGATGTCACGCCCCAAGTCACGCCCGTGATGGGGGGGGCGTGACGGTACTGTTTTCGTGCTGTGGCGGAATGACATTTAATGCGGCGGTAGGCTTTGCGGCAGAGGGCGACACGCCCATGGTCACGCTTGGAGACACGCCCGGGGAGGGCGTGTCAGGGGGGCGTGACAGCGGTTTTGACCATTTTCCTGTCCCTTCCAGCAGGAGTCCTGGGGATCGGGTGACACGCCCTAGGTCACGCCCAGGGAGGGCGTGACAGGGGGGCGTGACAGGTCAATTTTCTGGAAACCTGCAAAAAGACAAGAAAAAGTCAGTGGCAATAATATTTACATAAAATGATGAAAATAAACTAATAATAGACATAATTTGTACAATATAAAATAGAAAATACGATAATAGTTTAGGCTACAAAACGTATTATCAAATTCCCCCAAGCTTAAGTTTTGCTTGTCCCCAAGCAAAAATATAAAAACTAGATATTTATAAAAGGACTAATCAAAAAGTTCTAATTATGCCTACACAAGTACTATGCAAAATTCTAAGTAGGGAAAAGGTGAAATGTAAGTCTAAAATAATTATTTAGGTATGGTAAAACTTTTATAAACTTTACTTAATAAAAACAAATCATCCAAAATTTTAACGAGATTTTTTAAATAGACTTAAGCAAAGCAACGAAAATGAAAAACCCGCATTGAGTTGTTACTAGATCCAAGCAACGCATTATAATTATATCAATTTAATAAACAAAAATCTAGGTTTAAATCCAAAACTAAAACTGATTTACTTTTTTTCTTTTCTTAGTTGTTAAATAAAAATCAAAAAGCGTGAATCAAAAGAACTTAAATAGGACAGAAACGTTTGGTTTAGGAAAATGATTAGGAGTGGAATTCAAAGATAAACGTGAAGGTTTTAAAATCACACTAAACCAAAGCAAAGAGTTTCAAAAAAAAAACTTTCATAAAAATATATACACATTTTTTTTCTTTTTCCTTTTTCATTTTTTTTCTTTTTTCAAAACAAAGGCCATAAATATTTTTATTTTCCTTTTTGAGTTGGCCAAACAAAAATAAACATCACTTTCGAACATACTTTTTTTCGAAAACCTTTCTCCCACAAAAATCACAAAATACCCTATCAAAATTGTCAAAATAAATTATGAAACTCAAAAAGGCTAGTGTGATTCGATAGGTTGGAAATTTTGGCTTTGGTGAAACTGAAATGAAGGGAGGAGCTATCAAATGAAATCGGAAAAAGGCTCAAAAATGGCTAACTAGTGGTAAAAGTTTTTAGGTTGGCAGGAAAGCTCAAACGAAAACAAAAACGGCCTAAATCATTTTCACGCTTTTGAATTTATTTAAAACAAAGGTTTGAAAAATTTTCAAAAAGCGAGTCCTAGATAATAAAAGAAGATTGATGAAATTAACTTGAAAATAGAAATAATAGGTGACTTGGATCGTTCACATCTACTACGTTATTCAAAAGTTGACTTTACAAAAATTATTCAAAAACGAAAAAGAAAATAGTGGATGATGAATTTTTGAGAAAGTAAAGGAAATAAACAACAAAAAACCATAATAGAAATACGAGTTTTAGAAAAATATTTCACCTTAACATGATACCGTGAATTAGAAACACAGCATGGCCAACATTTTACTTGTGAAACATAATTAAAAAGGACGATTAGAAATATTTATAATTAACTAAGTTGTTTATAGGAGATTTTGAGTAAAACAAAAACAAAAACTAGGGGTACTATTGAAATAACAAAATGTCTAAACTATTCAAAAACACATATATATTTTTTAATTTTGAGAAATATTCTCTTTTTTTGGAATTTTAGAAATTTTTTTCTCTCTTTTTTTTGGAATTTTAAGATATTCATTTTTTTTATTTTGGAAATATTTAAAATATATACAAAAAGAAAATATTTACGCTAAGCAAAAATGAAGGAGGAAGTCCTCCCCCAAGCTTAAAACAGACATTGTCCTCGATGGCTAAAGAAGGGGATTGGAGAAGGAGAGCAAAATAAAGTACAGAATTGAAAGATAGAATTGAAATACAGGTACTTCCCCGGATTTATTTGCTGCGAAAGCTGAGTGATGCCGCTCCTCCAAATGTCTTCTTTGGACTTCGTGATGGATTCAGGAATGTTGGAGCAGGCGATCGCAGAAGCTTCAGCTTGTCGGAGCCGTCCGAGGCAAAAATTGTAAAATAAAGAAAACAGAAAAAGATAACTTGGGTTGCCTCCCAAGAGCACCCTTTGGTTAAAGCGTCGTTGAGCTCGACGCATCAAAAAAAATAATATTGTCCAAAAAAATATTGTTGTCCCGAAATAAAATTGTCTTTAGTAAAAAATTAAAAGTTCAAGATTAAAGTTCGTGAAGCAGAAACTTAATAGTGTTTGGACTGACATCATCATCACCAGAAAAGTAGAGTTTAAGACGCTGACCATTCACTTTGAAATTACCCTTATCAGGGTGAGAAATTAAAACAGTTCCATAAGGAAATACTTCTAAAACTGAAAACGGGCCAGACCAGCGAGATTTTAATTTTCCCGGAAATAAACGTAAACGAGAATTATATAAAAGTACTTGGTCGCCCGGCTTAAAGTTTTTAGGGTGCCTTAAGTGTTTATCGTGTAAACGCTTCGTCCGCTCATTATAAAGTTTATTATTTTCATAAGCATAAGAGCGCCACTCATCGAGTTCATTTAGTTGAAATTTTCGAAGGTCACCGACTGAGTGGGGATCGAAGTTTAAAAATTTTAAGGCCCAAAAGGCGCGGTGTTCTAACTCTACGGGCAGATGACACGATTTTCCATAGACCAGCCTATACGGCGTACATCCGAGGGCGGTTTTGTACGCTGTTCGGTAGGCCCATAGAGCATCGTCAAGTTTGGCTGACCAGTCTTTTCTAGAAGTTGAAACAGTCTTTTCTAATATTATTTTTATTTCTCTATTAACTACTCCGACTTGTCCATTAGTTTGGGGGTGGTAGGCAGTGGACAGCTTATGCCTAATGCCGTATTTGGTAAGGATTTTTGAAAATTGCGCGTTACAGAAATGGGAACCCCTATCGCTAACGATTGCGCGAGGCGTACCGAATCTAGAAAATAATTTTTTTAAAAACGTGACTACAACTCGGGAGTCGTTCGTAGGAAGAGCTTGGGCCTCAGCCCATCGTGAAACATAATCAACAGCAACTAAAATATATTTGTTTCCGAAGCTAGAAGGAAGGGGGCCAACAAAATCAATTCCCCAGAGGTCGAAAATTTCGCACTCTAAGAAATAATTTTGCGGCATTTCATTTTTATTAGAAATATTGCCCGACCGTTGGCAACTATCACACCTACTCACAAAGGCTTGCGCGTCTTTAAACAGGCTAGGCCAGTAAAAACCCGCGCAAAGCACCTTGTGAGCGGTGCGAGCAGCTTGATAGTGCCCACTTGTCGGACCTTCATGCAAATGTTTTAGAATATCAATTCCTTCATCAAAAGAAACACATCTCCTTATCACCTGATCCGCACAAATTTTGAAAAGATGCGAGTCTTCCCAAAAGTAGTTCTTCAGCTCAGAAACGAATTTCTTCTTTTGCTGAGAAGAGAACTCTCTTGGGAGTACACGGGCCACTAGATAGTTGGCGATGTGCGCGAACCAAGGAGAAGTAGATGTATTAATTAAAAGCAGCTTCTCATCAGGAAAATAGTCATTAAAAGATTTTTTATTTAATTTTTCTATAAAGGGGTTATCTAATCTGGATAGATGGTCGGCGGCCAAGTTCTCGGCTCCTCGCTTATCACGGATCTCTAAGTCAAACTCCTGGAGGAGTAAGACCCAGCGAATCAAGCGAGGCTTGGCATCCGTTTTGGCAAGAAGGTACTTGAGGGTCGAGTGGTCCGTAAAAACAATGATTTTTGAAAGTGTAATGTAAGGGCGGAATTTATCAAACGCAAATACTACAGCTAAGAGCTCCTTCTCGGTTGTGGTGTAATTTTCTTGTGCAGATGTGAGGGTTTTACTAGCGTAATAGATGGGGTGGAAGTTTTTAGATATGCGTTGACCTAATACGGCCCCACCGCAAAACTACTCGCATCGCACATATTCTCGAAGGGAAGGTCCCACACCGGAGCTATCATAATTGGTGTGTTAATTAACTTTTCTTTAATTGATTCAAAGGCAGAAATACAAGAGTCATCAAAAATGAATGGAGCGTCTTTTTCTAAGCGATGGGTGAGGGGCTTTGTGATCTTGGAGAAGTCCTTTATAAAACGACGATAAAAACCAGCGTGGCCTAGGAAACTTCTTATAGCTTTTATGTTTGTAGGCGGCGGCAACTTCTCAATAACTTCTATCTTTGCAACGTCTACCTCAATACCTTTAGCAGAAATTTTATGACCCAAAACTAACCCTTCCCTCACCATAAAATGGCATTTTTCCCAATTTAGGGCGAGGTTAGTTTCTTCGCATCGTTCTAAGACTTTTTCGAGGTTTTCTAAACATCTATCGAAGGAATCGCCGAACACGAAGAAATCGTCCATGAATACCTCCATAATGCTTTCTACGTACATGTCAAATATTGCGAGCATACATCGTTGGAATGTAGCCGGCGCATTGCATAATCCAAACGGCATTCTTCGGTACGCGAAGGTGCCGAAGGGACAAGTAAACGTAGTTTTCTCTTGGTCCTCGGGAGAGATGGGTATTTGAAAGTACCCCGAGAGGCCATCGAGAAAACAATAAAAGCTATGGCCGGAGAGACGTTCTAAAATCTGGTCGATAAACGGTAAAGGAAAGTGGTCCTTGCGGGTGGCGTCATTTAACTTACGGTAATCTATGCACATACGCCAACCCATCACCGTCCGTGTCGGGATTAATTCATTATTCTCATTACTAACTACGGTTATCCCTCCCTTTTTTGGAACTACCTGAACGGGGCTAACCCACTTACTGTCCGATATAGGGTAGATAATTCCTGCGTCTAATAGTTTCATAACCTTGCCCTTAACTACTTCTTTCATGTTCGGGTTTATACGGCACTGAGGTTGGATAGAGTTACGCGAATTATCTTCCATTAAAATTTTATGGGTACAGAAAGATGGGCTTATGCCCTTGATATCAGAAATTTGCCAAGCAATAGCCCGGCGATGCTTACGTAGAACTAGCAGAAGTTTATCATTTTGCGTATCCGTGAGGTAGGCTGAAACGATAACTGGTAACTTGGAATCTTTTTCTAAGAAAGCATACTTAAGGTGTTCGGGAAGTTCTTTAAGTTCTAGGGTAGGGGGTTCGTCATAAGAGGATTTTGAGATTCTTTCTTTTTCAAAAATAATATCTTCATAAACTTTTTTATAAGGAACGTAATAAGGGGTGGGGTTAGCAGCCAAGACGGCTTCTTGTAGCGATTCAGTGGGAAGAACAGAGGAAGAACAAAAATCAGAAAATTCTTTTTCAAACTCAGAAAGACAATAAGAAGATTCATCACTTCCTTGCAGTGATTCCGTTGTAAGAGAAGAGGAGCTAAAAGTAGAAAATTATTTTTCAAAGTCGGAGAGGCAGTAGGAAGAGTCATCACTCACGGCGTCTACGAAAAAACATGAGTCATCGTTCGCTAAGGTGTTCTTCATCGAAGGGGTGATAGAAAATGTGACTTCGTCGTCGCCTACTCGAAGAAATAGCTTACCATTGCTTACGTAAATGATGGCTCGGGAGGTGGCAAGGAAGGGTCGGCCAAGGATCAGGGGAACCTCGACGTCTTCTTCGATGTCCAAAATGACAAAGTCCACCGGGAAGATGAACTTGTCGACTTTCACTAGAACGTCCTCCACTATTCCTAACGGGTACTTGACGGATCTATCGGCTAGCTGGATACTCATACGCGTGGGGTTAAGGATACCAATCCCTAACTTTTTGAACAACGAAAAGGGCATCAGGTTTATACTTGTGCCTAAGTCGGCTAACGCATGTTTAACAAAAAGATCACCGAAGACACACGGGATAGAGAAACTACCCGGGTCACTGATTTTCTTCGGCAAACTGTTTGTTAAAACGGCGGAGCACTCGGCGTTTAGCGTGACGTGCGAAAGATTCTCTAACTTCTTCTTGTTTGTGAGGAGGTCTTTAAGATATTTGGCGTATTTCGGCATCTGCGAAATATCCTCGTGGAAGGGAAGATTAATGTGGATTTGTTTGAAGATTTCTAAGAAGCAGGAGTACTGATCATCTTGACATTGTCTATTAAGTTCAGAGGGGTATGGAGGAGTTGAATTATTTTTGAAGATGGGTGCTGGAGTGAGATTATTTTCTAAAGCGGGGGTGATTACTTCTTCAGCAGAGGGTGGAAGCGGAGCGGAGCTTTGATTTTTAAAAGCGGGAGCGGAGCTTTGATTTTTAAAAGCAGGAGCGGAGCTTGCCTCGGGCTCTTCACTTACCATACCGGAGACTTGCTTCCCACTCCGAAGAGTTATAGCTTTCGCTTGCTCTCTCGGGTTGGGTTCGGTATTGGAAGGAAGAGACCCTTCGGGTCGCTCAGAAATTATTTTCGCGAGCTGTCCTACTTGATTTTCTAGACTTTTTACGCTTCCGGTTAACGTTCTTATAGTGGCGTCATTTGTGGTGATATATTTAGAAAGTAATTCCTCCAAGCTTAGAGGTTTTGGGTAATTTTGAAGAGGTGGTGGTGGTGGTGGTGCAGAAAAATCATTTTGCGGGGGTGGGCGCATCGCATTCGATGGATTACTCCATGAAAAGTTCGGGTGATTTCTTAAAGCGGGGTTATAATTATTCGGAAAATTAAAACCAGGCGGATTCGCAGCAGAAAAATTATTAAAAGCAGTCCTAGGCATATTATTAACATAATCTAAATGTTCTAGAGTAGGGGTTGCAGATTCCCATACCTGAGGGGCGGAGGCAGCAGTCATCTCCGTTATTTTCTTGCTTAGGATTTCTACTTGCAGAGCGAGCTGGGAGACGTTGTCCACTTCATAGATACCTGCATGCTTGTTCGGGCGGGACCTAGGCACATTCCACTGATAAGTGTTCATGGCCATGTCCTCAAAAAGCTCAAGAGCGGCTTCCAGGGTCTTATGATTTAAAGTACTGCCAGAAGCTGCGTCTATCATTTGCTTCGTGCTTTGATTTAGCCCGTTATAAAACGTCTGCACTTGTAACCATACAGGCAGTGCGTGATGTGGGCATCGTCTTAATAATTCTTTAAATCTCTCCCAGGTTTCGTAAAGGGTTTCATAGTCTATTTGTCCGAAGGCAGAGATGTCGTTCCTAAGTTTTGCAGTTTTAGCTGGCGGAAAATATTTCGCCAAAAAATTTTCAGTTAATTCATTCCAAGTGGTTATGCTATTTTTCGAAAGTGTGTTCAGCCACTGCTTAGCTTTAGTTCTTAGAGAGAAGGGGAAGAGTCTCAGCCTGATCGCATCATTTGTGACACCATTTATCCTGAAGGTGTCGCAAATTTCAAGAAAGCTAGCTATATGTGCGTTCGGATCTTCATCTTGAAGTCCGTCAAATTGCACATATTGCTGCACCATTTGAATTATGCTAGGCTTTAGTTCGAAGTTGTTATTTGCTATAGCAGGGCGGACTATACTTGATTCTGTTCTCTCGAGGTTCGGTCGTGCATAATAGGACATAGTCCTTTGCACGGCCTCATCTACATTGGGTTCTTCCATTCTTAAAGTAGTAAATGACTCGGAGTCCTCAACCGGCACTTGGATAGTAGGACTTTGAAATCGCGATCTTCTCCGAAGAGTACGCTCAATTTCGTGGTCCAAGTCCAAAATAACCGACGGACTCCCGCGGGTCATGCACTAAAAGAACAGAAAAGAAGAAGAGGAAGGGAAAAAGGATAAACTAGAAAAAAGATTACAATTTTTTTTTTCTTTTTGAAATAGATTTTTTTTTATAGATTAACTCTCGAACTTCCCAAGGACTACCCCGTGAAGGGTTCACAAGGTACTAGACAAGACAGTGGCGCTTAAAGCCCTTTGCCCTTTTCGAGAGAATTAGGTGGCGTAGAAAAATTGTGAGGTTGGTTACTATTAAGAGCGGTGATAAATTTTTTGATTTTTAAAATTTTAAAGAAAGAGGATGAGAAAGAGAAGAGATAAAATTAATAGGTTCGTGTTTTCAAAATATCAACGGAAGTTGGTTCCCCAGCAACGGCGCCAAAAACTTGTTGCGCGCTAGGGTTCAAAGAAAATAAACGCAACCGAACTAGCAACCCGATGAGGCAAGTATACCTATCGAATTGTAGCAAGGGGACACAAGTGTCGTATTGAAATCCGGGAACTGTTGGCTATGCTTACTCACACGAACGCTATTATCTTATCGACGGAAAAACTAGGGTTTAGAGAAAAACTAATTGCAAGGAAGGAAGCACGCTATACTAGAAAGAGAACTTCTGCAATTAAGTAAAGCTATTAAGCAAACAACTATGCTAGAAAGGAAACTACTGCAGTTAATTAAAGAGCACAAGACAGGTGATTACTACGAAAGGTAGAAAATTTTAAATGGAAATGCACTCGATCAAGATTCACCTCGGCTAAAGACGATTAAGAAAATGCGATAAAAATCTAAACTTAATAGGATAAAGGTCCTTGACCGTGGAGGTTCCTAAATCTTGAACACGCTTCTCTCGAAGTCGTGCCCAACTGAGTTTAGGAAGGTCCGAACGACTCTCATCTAAATCGGAGGCCTAAAACTCGCTTTACGCGGTGAACCCCACTATTGGATTTTACTCCAATCCGGGAGATTTGGACATCTGCCTCTCTCGAGGGGTGCGTACAACTCCCTTTACTCTTGAATGCTCACTTCATTCTTTCAGCCTCTCGGCTAGCCCAGAATGAAAGCAAAGGCGGAGAGTATATATCGAAAATATACCTCCAACCCGTGATTAATCAAGAGTAATTCAAGGCCCTAACCTAAAAAGAAAAGATTAATTAAAACATCATAACATAATCGTTCTAACCTCGGATCATCAAGATCGAGTACAAGGAGGATTAGTTAATCATTATGGAATGGAGGAAGGGGGATGAGTAGTAAAGCATAAGAACAACACAAGATAAACAAGAACACTTTTATTAATAAAAAGGGGCAAGCTACACTAATGAAAATAAAATTACAAGTGCATGAAAATTAAATCCTATTCTAGCCCTACAATTAGCACTAAGCAAGAGCAAAGATTACAAAGAAAGCTAAGCAACTAAAATTAAACTAGGGTTAAACAAAAATTACAAAGAGAGAGAGAGAAAGAGAGAGAGAGAAAGCATGAAAAAACTCAAGAACCAAAGGGGCAGCACCTCCCCCTCTCAACCAAAGCTTGCTGAAATGGAGAGGGGGGGTCTCAATTTATAGAAAAAATCTCGGGTTGGTCACGCCCTCCGACACGCCCTAGGGGGGGCGTGTTAGGGGGCGTGACAGTACTATGTTGACCTCGGGCTCTGGATTCTGGCGGGAGGGATGATTGCTTCGGTACATCGGTGGTCACGCCCTAGGTCACGCCCGTGATAGGGGGGCGTGACAGGCACGTCATGTCCAAATCATTGGTCGGAAATCCGTCAGTCGTCGAAAAGTTGATTTCACGCCCCAAGTCACGCCCGTGACGGGGGGGCGTGACGGTACTGTTTTCGTGCTGTGGCGGAACGACATTTAATGCGGCGGCAGGCTTTGTGGCAGAGGGCGACACGCCCATGGTCACGCCTGGAGACACGCCCGGGGAGGGCGTGTCAGGGGGGCGTGACAGCGGTTTTGACCATTTTCCTGTCCCTTCCAGCAGGAGTCCTCGGGATCGGGTGACACGCCCTAGGTCACGCCCAGGGAGGGCGTGATAGGGGGGCGTGACAGGTCAATTTTCTGGAAACCTGCAAAAAGACAAGAAAAAGTCAGTAGCAATAATATTTACATAAAATGATGAAAATAAACTAATAATAGACATAATTTGTACAATATAAAATAGAAAATACGATAATAGTTTAGGCTACAAAACGTATTATCACGGCTGCAGCAAGCCTGTCGGGTTCCTGCACTCTGCCTTCACGAGCTGGCAGGCCTCGCAATGCGTCACAAAATACGTAATATCTTTCTTCATACCCGGCCAGTACATCGTCCTCTTCAAATACTTTACCATCTTGGTGATCCCCGGGTGTACAAAATATCGGCTACAGTGAGCTTCCGTCAAAATGTCCTCCCGGATCCGTCCTCCTGCTGGTATGTAGACTCTGCCCTGGAAACATAGGAGCCCATCCCTCAAAGAGTAATCTCCTGTCGTGCCTTCCTCCAAGGCTCGGAATATTGGCTCAGCTCTCTCATCCAACATCTGCCCATCTCTGATGCGGTCTTGAATATCATCAGTAGTAACCATCGACCCCAGGTACTCTATGTATAGCTCCGGGTCATCGTCAGACACTGGCGAAATCTGCATCTCCTCGAATGATCTAACCAACTCCAAGGCCATCAGTTGCGGACCTACTCCTATCGTACTCGCTCTCCGGCTCAGAGCATCCGCGACCACGTTCGCCTTCCCCGGATGGTAGTGCATGGAATACTGGTAGTCCGACAGAAACTCCACCCAGCATCTCTGTCTGATGTTTTACTCCTTCTGGGTGTCGACGTACTTCAGATTCTTGTGGTCTAAGAAGATATCGCAATGTACTCCGTAGATATAGTGTCGCAAGATCTTAAGAGCAAAAATGACTGCCCCCATCTCCAAATCGTGCACGGGGTAGTTCTGCTCGTGTTGCTTCAACTGACGGGAGGCATAGGCTATTACGTGCCCGTTCTGCATCAGAACGGCACCCATCCCCTGATAGGAAGCATCTGTATACACCTGGAATCCCTCCTTCCCTGATGGAAGAGCAAGGATGGGAGCCGAGGTGAGATGATCCTTCAGCTCCTGGAAGGAAGATTCGCATCGTGGCATCCAAATAAAAGGGGACTCCATCTTCATTAGAGACGTAAGAGGGAGGGAAATCTGAGAGAACCCCTTTACGAACTTCCGGTAGTAACCGGCAAGTCCCAAGAAACTTCGAACATCTGATGTCGACTTTAGTGGTGGCCAATCCCGTACTGCCTGGACCTTCGCTGAATCTACTGCCAGACCTGCTCCACTTATGACATGGCCCAGAAAGGCCACCTCCTTTAGCCAGAACTAGCACTTGCTGTACTTGGACTATATCTCATGCTCACGCAGCTTTTCCAAGGTCAAGGCCAGATGTCTCGCGTGCTCCTCCTCCGTCCTTGAATAGATAAGGATGTCATCGATGAATATGATAACGAAGACGTCAAGATACTCTTCGAACACCTTATTTATCTGGGTCATGAATGCGGAGGGTGCATTCGTGAGCCCGAACGGCATCACTATAAACTCGTACAAACCATATCTGCTGCTGAAGGCCGTCTTCGGGATGTCCTCCTCCCGAATGCGAAGATGGTAGTACCCTGACCTCAGATCTAGCTTTGAGAACCAATGGGCTCCCTCTAGCTGGTCAAATAGCTCGTCTATCCTTGGTAAGGGATAAGTATTCTGGACTGTTAACCTGTTCAGAGCCCGGTAATCTATGCACAGTCGAAGGGTCTCGTCCTTCTTCTTAACAAACAATACCGGAGCTCCCCATGGTGAAGAGCTAGGCCGAACGAACCCGCCCTCCACTAACTCCTGAAGCTGGCTTCGAAATTCCACCAACTCCTTTGGGGCCATTCGATAGGGAGCTCTGGATACCGGCTTAGCCCCCGGTACGAGCTGAATCTGGAAGTCCTTCTCTCGGTGCGGGGGTAGCCCTGGTAGCTTCTCCGGAAACACGTCGGCGAAGTCCCGCACTACTGGAATATCTGAAATGGAGTCCTTGGCAACAACCGCCTCAAAAAGGACCTGATAAACTTCTCCCCCCTGCAGGTGGGCCTTAACGGCCTGCACAGACGATAATAAGGTACGGGGTGCTGATATAATACCTTCGATGACAATGAATGAGTCGTCGTGCCTCACGGTGATCCTCTTTGCCACGCAGTCAATCTGAGCATGGTTCCAGCACAGCCAAGTCATGCCGAGAATCAGATCGTAATCTGGCATCTTCAGAATCATCGCCGGTGCCTCAAACGCCTTCCCGCCGATCCTCGCTTCCATGTTGCAATGAGCAGAGTTCATTATCTCTGATCCATCAGGTAGGCGCACCCTCATCATCTTCCCGGTGAATGGCTCCACACCTTCCAGTCCTTTCACGAAATCCTATGACACGAATGAGTGCGAAGCACCAGTGTCAAAGAGAGTGTGAGCGGGTTTGCCGCTAACGAAGACTATGCCTGGGGTATTTAAGTGTCTTAGTATTCTTTTTTTTTTGCAGTTGTCTTCTCTTAATTTTTAACCAGATTATGTCTAGAATACTAGTTTATATGGAGAAAATTAAAAGTACTACCATACCTGCGATAACCTGCTCTGGGTTCCGGGGCTGTGTCAGGTCTAGAGCATACACCTGCTCCCTCTCTGGCCTGCGGCCTCGATCCTGAAATCCTCGTCCTCGGTCCTCTCCTCATCCGCCAAAATGCCGGGGAGGTGGAGCGCCCTGATGTGCTAGTGGGGGTGCTCGCCTCATAGGGTAGTTCCTCTTGATGAGCCCTGGCTGGTTGCACTGATAGCATACCGGTGGCTGCTCTGCTATCCTTGGCATTTCTTGTATCTGAATAGGCTAGGGAGCCAGTACCCCCTGGCTCCTCTGCTCCTACCCAAACTCATGACGAGGCTGATCCCTGTTCCTTCTCTCCCCAATAACCTTGCCCCGAGGACAGTCTCTACAACCTTCGATCACTGTATCATCAACCAGTCTCTTCCGGCACTTCACTGTAAGCTGATCTGCCTCTCTCTTCTTAGCCATCTCCAGAATCCTGGCCAGACTCCCCTCTAAGACGAAAAGGAGGGCCTATCTCATGTCGTCTTGCAGCCCCTTATAAAACCTCCAGGCATAGCCAGCATCGTCTAACTGGTAAGTGTCCGCATAACGGGCCAGGTGAGTGAACTCCTGATAATACTCCACCACAGTCCTGTTCCCCTGCCTCAACCACAGGAACCTATCCTCCAGGTCATCCCTCGCCGACTGAGGTACAAAATGTCCCAAGAGCGCTGCTCTGAACTCCTCCCAAGTAATATCAGTGCAGTCCATCCTCGCAAAGGTGGTGTCCAGCTGAGATTTCCACCACCTCTTTCCGTGTGACTCTAAGCAGGAGACTGCCAAAGCGACTGCCTCCTCCGTGGGGCATCAAATCCCTGCTAACATCTCGTAAATGGTATCCAACCATTCCTCTGTATGTACTGCAGACTCCGTCCCCTTGTAGCATAGTGGGGAAAGCCCTTGGAAGACAGTCATCCAATTGGCCCCGGGGTTTGGCTATGGAGCCGGGGCTTGCTGAGCTCTGAAGGCCTCCAGAATGGCCGTTAGTGTTTGCCCCATCTCCGTCTGTTGGAACGGAGCTGGAGCTGGCGGAGGCAGGGCCACATTCAGAGCCTGGGGTGTCCCCTGCTGCGATGTAGGGTTCATCGCAGGCTACAAGTAAAAATTCCATTTGTTAGAGAGCGAATGAATGGAATTTAAGAAGAGTTGGGATGGACTTTCACATGTGATTTCCCCTATGGGCACACCACTTCTTCTGCTGCTAGTTTGTCCGCAAACTAAGCTCGCACGGGGGTGGCCCAAGGTTTTTTTTGACTACTTCTCTTTCGATCATGGTCTCCTCTGATACCACTTGTAAGACCCCTTTTTTTCTTTTTAAACCACCGGGGTCTTAGCCCAGAATTGCCGCTTTGTAGTGGCACCGACTCACGGGAAGGCCGCCACTACAAAACGCCAATTCTGCCGGCCCTTTTCGATCACAGGAAAGAGAAGTAATTATACATAAAATGTAAACAAGTCCACAGAAACATGTAAATAAAAGTGAAATCATATCCAGTCCATCAGTAGATAATAACAGGAAATAGATAAATGGGCTCGAGCCCGGTACATCAGAGTCCTCACTACAAATCACTCATTGCGGAAGCTATAAAAATACTAATCACTCACGGAGCTGGTCGCAGGTGCACTGGTGTTAGACTGACCCACCTCCATGCGCACCATACTCCGCTGGTGCTGGTCCCTGGACTGCTGGTCCCTGTCTCCCATCCGAAGCTCCTGTAATGTTGTGGTTCGAAAACCATTAGTCATAAAGACTAAGCCCTATCATCCCCTACCCCTCCCCCCACGGCTCCTAAGCACCGGGCGGAGAGGAGGAAAGGGAAGCTTCAAAGGTGGAGAATAATCAAGCAGATGACAAGGGAGCTAATCTAATAATTATTTAGAATAAAGTAGGTCTAACAATCCTACGGCAGTAAGTAATAAGGAGGACAAGTAATAAGTAACAATTGTATAAAAAGGCAGCTAGAGAACAGTAAGTAAACAAGCAAATAAGTAAGTAACCTTAACTTATATGAATGCTCATACAAACTTATAAGTTAAGGGTTCTTCTGCAAGGCTCCCATCGTATAAAAAGTCCCATACCGATTTATACGTTGGGGTGTCGGTTGTATGCAAATATGAGTGTAGTGATATGCTATGCCAGGATTCATGCAAGTGCAACTCACGCACACGACTCTATGCGCACAGACCTTTAGTTCCCCCTGTTCGGGCAGCTAGCTTCACTCCCAGGAACCTCCATAGTGGCAAACGGAGACAGTGGGTCGGGCCCCCCACTCCTAGGCGGGTATCCACACTACCGGGCCTAGCCCTTCCGTACGCCCCTAGAAGAACACAACCTAGAGTATCCACGTACTACTGCTGGCTGTACCCACCAGACATTCTTTGGCTAATTGTCCCACACCGCCGAGTCAGCATACCGATGCCGGTGTGAACGACAATCAGATATCGAAGACCCACCACCTTTATTCTGTACTCCAACCCTCGAGCCCTCGGCTCCCCGGACTTTCCCGTCCGTGCATCTACCTTCAGAGCTACCGTCTGAATGGCAACCAAACAAATTATTCTACCTTCCTAGCTATCGGGGAGTGTGTATGTGCAACCCTAGTTATACTAGTTGCTCTTTTAATTTATTATTCCTATGGTTTACGTTAGCCCAGGACTGCCCCCGGCATACCCCGTAAAGGGCTCTCAAAGGGCACTAAGAACCAAGACGGCGGCATTACGGCCCGAAGTTCCCTTTCGCAAGGCACTTATTGTTATTGGTTGAACTCCCTTAACCCGATCCCCTTTAAGTTACTTTAGATTTAACCCTAGAGTATTAAGACTCTTCCATTCCTACCCGGGGTGGACGATCTTTCGTTGTTCCCGTGCGCCACTTAACTTTAACCAGTCTCACACTCTACTTATCTTGACCTCCAACAATGAACTTAATCTTAGCTTGCCCTAACCAACCAGCAACTACCAAAATTCCATTTCCCAAGTTCATTATTACTCTAGTTCAGTTTCCGTGGTTTTACTATATGCAGACCATCCTAAGGTACATGAGGAGTATAAGGGGAGGTACTCCAATTTGTCTTCTGAATCTCCTATAATATTTACTGGAGGTCTAGCATGACTTAATATAGCTAAGACCAAGATTTCCAAATTTTCCCTATTTATCGGGCATTTAATTTATTTATTCTAAGATTCTAAATGCCCTAGTATGAACATGAAGTGCACTAATGAGTCAACAATAAATCATCATGAAATCAGTAAAAATCCTATGAGAAATTTATACAGCAATTCCAAGTTTTGAGAAACTTCAGAGGTGTTTAGGCCTACATTTCCTAATTTATCATTTTAGGCCTCTTTTACTATATTATGAAGGAAGTACTGTAAATATATATCCAAAAATCCCAATAAAATTATAGAAGCTATATAGTGACCTAAAACCATCATAAACCAAGTACCATAATTTTTCTCCAACATTTGAACTCTGAATTTATTTTAATTCAAGATACTAATTTTCCTAACTTAATGAAGGAAGTACTATTTTTATCCATCTAAAATTCCAGAGAAAATTACAGGGTGACCATCATAATTTAAAACACCCACTGACCTAATTTCATAATTTTACAAATAGTAATTGGACATTATTTGTATTTTTGACTCCATGTCACAACTAGTACGTTAAATAAATATGTACCAGAAATAATCAGTTAAAATTTCCAATAAAAATAAAGAAGGTATAACAGGCTATAAGATGCCCTAATCCAAGATTTCATAATATTCCAATGAATAGAAATTCTATAATCATCAAAATAAATATATAGGGCACAATTAGAGTTGTAAATGAAGTACTGTATAAATTAACCCAAAAAACTTAACAAAATTATAACATGGCCATTTAGATTAGGAAATCACACTACTCCAATTTTACTTGATTTGAAGTTCATTTGATGGTTTAACAATTCAAATTAAAGTTTGTGACCTAAACTAGGGTTAGGATTTTAGGTGGCCTAGCTGTCTCCAAATACCCTAAAATTTTGTCCAGAGAACTATATTGGCCCTATGGTCCTCTCCACCAAATTTTAAGTCAGTCCAAGGTCATTTGACCCCATGAGCTTCACAACCCCAAAAACCACCATTAAGGGATTTTTCCCTAGGGTTCTAGGGCTTCCCTACACCAAACCACCCCAAACTCCCTTGGAGGGTGTGTCATGCCCTAAAAAGTCAGTGACCAAAATATCAGCCCCTGTTGAGGCGATATGGCCACTCAAATACCAAGGGGGTGTTTGATCCTAAATTATCCTATAAGGATCAACCTAGGGTTGGACACAAACCTAACCAAAACATCTCCAAATGAGATGAAATTTTTACCAGAACCTTATGATAAACCCAGGGACCACTCACCAAAGTTTGGGAGGGTTTGGAAGTCTTTTAGCTATCTAATTAAATTATGCTATGATTATTGAATATTTCTAAAAACTATAGAAAAATATTTCCCAAAAATCCTAATTTTTGGACTGAATCTAGGTATAGATAAGATTAGGCGACACCCCAAATTTCAAGTCATTTTGATGACTGGATTGGAGTGGGGAATTTTCCTAAGGTCAAGACAGCCCTATGGATAGACCTCACAAAAAAGTGTGCTGTGGTCTAACCTGGACTCCAAATCGAGTGAAATCAATTTTGAACTAAACTAGACTTCAAGGGATACATTTTCTATGTTAACCACTTTTTATGTTTCAGCCTCTACGAGCAGTAATTTTCAGTCTAAACCTAGTGCACAGTAAATGGAATTAATTCCTAATTATACAATATATAATATAATAAAATGTTACTGTTCATCTCCTTCTTGGCCCGAACCAGCAACCTAAAAAAAAACTTGAAACCTGTAGCTTATCTAAAGCCATCTCCTGGCCACCCAGCCATCTCCCTGGCCAGCCACCACCACCACTTCCTCTGTTGAGGTGAGGGCTACCGTCGGGCGGCGGCACTGCCGCCGGAGAGGCGATTTCCGGCGAACCCGCCACCATGAAATTTTCAGGAAACCATGGAAACGCTCACCCGATCTGGCTCTTTTGAGCCCGATATCTCTCCTAACGATTTCTAAGATCTATCCGCAGAAGAAGAGGGAGGGGAGGACCTTGTTCGCGGGCTGGAGGCGTGCAGACCGTCGGGAAGCCATTTGCGCGGTGGTGGCGTCGCCGGAAATTCTTCAACAGCAAGGGGAGGAATCTGAATCCGTTTGATCGAGCTTGTAACCTTCTCCTCTTGCTCTAAGGAGGCTATTATAGATCTCCAAGTGGGGAGGGGAAAGGATGAAACGTTCATGGCCATTAATATTTCTCTTAATAACGTTTCGGTTATGGTAGAGGCAGTTGAAATGCTGGAAACGAAGAGGTGTTTGCCAGGTGGCGATTTCCTATTGGACCTCACTCTCTCTTTATATTAAATAATTAGAGATGGAAACTGCCCATAAATATTCCTGCTATACATTCCCATAATCAGAATTTATTACGACGTCGGTTACTGAAATTTCCAGTCTGGCTGACGTTTCGGCCTTGGTCACGGGCGTGACACATAGGTCACAGGCATGACAGGCCCGGGTGGCCAATTCTGGGTTCGACGATCGTCGAACTGAGATCGATGATGGTCGAAGGGTTGTCACGCCCTAGGTCACGGGCGTGACACATGGGTCACGGGCGTGACAGGCCCGGGTGACCAATTCTGGGTTCGACGACTGTCGAACTGAGGTCGATGATCGTCGAAGGATGGTCATGCCCTAGGTCACGGGCGTGACACATGGGTCACGGGCGTGAAAGGATCATGAGGGAAATTCCACGCTCGGCGATCGTCGCGCTGATATCGACGATCGCCGAAGGGGGTCACGCCCTTGGTCATGGGCGTGACACCTGGGTCACGGGCGTGACAGGGTCGGGTTGAAAAAATCTGTGCCCGACGATCGTCTCCCTGAGATCGACGATCGTCGAAGGAGTCACGCCCTAGGTCACGGGCGTGATGGGTCGGTCACGGGCGTGACCAACCCATGACCCGAAATCTCGGTCGATTTATTTCAGTTTTTGGGCTTCCTAGGGTTCTATCACGACCAACCGACTCCTAGGGGTCTAGCCGGAAATGGGATGTTACACTCCATTTGCTCTAAGTCGCTGACCTAGAATTTATTCATTCGAAGCCCTGCTTGTTATGAAAGCAATAAATACTGGAATTCTACACCAGTGCTAAGGTCAACACATCCTCCAGTAAAATCACATTTGCTATCTGTGGTACTAAGGTGAAGGTAACCTCCAAGAGATTGAGCAAGGCTCTGCTGCAGCCTGAGTTCAAAGTTTTTGACGAAGAAGATGAACTCGATCAAGGAGATGTTAAATATGCTCTTAAATGGTGTGGGCTGTCCAAGCACACCACTGGTTCTATTCTGCGAAGAGAGCTGAATCTCAAAGGGAAGTTTCTTATTTATGTCATTGGGAAGGCTTTGTTATGCAAGACAGGCTCCCATGATAAGATTTCCAAAAAGGATGTTTGAGTTGAATTCTATAGTAATCCTTTCCAAAAGGACATATTGGGGAAGTGTCCTATTTGACAAGATAGTAGAGTGTATTGCTGAACCCAACTTGGGTAGAATACTATCTCTATTTCTGCTAAAAACTATTCCAGGGATCCTGAACACCAGGTTAGGAACCAAAATCCATCACATTAGGAGAATGGATGTGAAAATGCTAGATAGATGGTACAGGGTCCTACAGCCTCATGGTCGGACTGCCACAAAGAAAAAAAGCCAACAGTTCAAGTGCCAGAGGAAAGTACATATAGCAGTTCATCTGAATAACCAGAGGAAGAGCTTAATGATCCTAACCTGACTGAGTCAACTGATGAGACTAGGAAGGACATGAGTGCCCAGGTCTCCATGTCTTCTGAGCCAGCTGTAAGAACTCAGTTGAGCAGGTCTCAACCTGAAGAGGATCCAGCACCTGATGTGGAGGTTCCTTTAACTGAGATAGCTGAACAGGTTGCTGAGGATATAGTAACTAAAATTTCTGCTGTGATGGAGGGGTAGGCCTCCAAGTTATTAACCCCTGCTGAAGATCTTCAAGGTGGATACATCCCTTAGAGTGAGGGGGAGCAAATCCTAGAGAAAGATTGCGGCTGAATTTAATAAGCCAAAAATTGTGCTGCCACTGATTGACTCCTTTACCTCTCAAAAAGATGAGAGAGGCTTAGGTTCTATGTTGAATTCTAGAGTTGGCCATTCCAAAGGGAAAGGCAAGACTATTGTAGTTACTTTGGTCACCTTTCACAAGATAATCCTCCCTTCCAATAGGTATGACCAAGACTACATGTATGGTCACTGGAAGAATGGGAATTCTCCTTGTAAGAGTACAAGTGTACCTTGCAATGGAAGAAGGAAAGGCATGGGTTTGAGTGCACAGAAGGCTCCCCATAAAGAAGTATAAATGGCCCATCATGCACCATTTGTATTTGGTTCTTAAGCCCATACACTCAAGGAGAAGGCAGCGGCCTATTCTCAGGATCTTCTAACAATAACTGATGGTGATGATGTCCCGCCACGGTTTCATGACGGCGTTGCTGAGGCAGCCTTTGATCCCCGACATAGAGTGTTTGTTGATTGGGATGATCATTTCCGCAAGCTTGAAGATGGGATGCTACTGCGACAATCTTCGCCAATGTCGCACCCCACTACATGTTATGCATGCCGTCTGCCGGCGTCATTACCCTCATATAAAATATATGATAATAAATTAAATATTTATAATTATATATATATTTTTAAAGCATTATTAATTTTAAGCTTTTCATTTAATTTTTATGCACTTTATTTCTATGCATTGTATTATTGTATTTTCATTTCATGTTATGATGGGTACCTATAACCATATAAGTTTTATTTTATTTTGTATGGTAGAGATTGAGTGGTGTAACCTATAAAAGGCCATGCTTATGAAGGATTTGTTAAGTTGAATGATAAAATTGAAAACCTAATTCTTTTGAGAATTTTTCCCTACTCTTAAGCAAATTTCGACCACCTCCTCTCTTTTCTCTCCTCTCTACCTCCAAGCCTCCAGCCTCCTCCTCTCCCCCTCTTGGTGGTTCAGCAAACTTCTCCCACCTATTCCCTTCTCTCTATTCCTCCCCAATAACCCATCTCTCCTCTCTCCCTCCAAAACCGAGCAGCCCCTATAAGGAAAAAAATCAGCCACCCCCCCCCCCTCCTTCCTCCCTCTCCACCAACAACAAACCGACCACCCTCCTTAATCACCCACCCGAGAAGCCCCCCTCTTTCCACACTAAACAAAACGACCCCCTCTCTTACACCAAAAACCAAGCAGCCTCCTCTTTAAAGTATTCGGCCACCACCTTTTCTCTCTTTACCTTGAAGAATTTGACCATCAAGTTTCTCCCTCTCCTAGGGTTTTGCAAAAGGAAAAATGGCTCGCGTTTTCATCGTTCGGAGTGGTTCCATAAATTTGCATGGAAATAAAGTAAACCATCTTCGTTGTGTGATTCCTCCAATTCATCTCGGTCATGGATTTCTTGGGATTGGGTAACGAATTCTAAACCTCCTCTTGTGTGATTCTTCTATATTATTGTGATATTTGGTGGATTAGAAGGCTAGTATTTAGTCCGGATTTAAAATGAAATAAGTGCCGTAATAAAATCTAAATTTCAAGCATTTAATTCTCCGAATATTTTCGTATAAATTGGACCGGGTAGATCTCGTGAATGCTAGATGAAATCTGGTTCATTAACCCTTGATTTTTCCTTGAGTTCAAGTGATTTTACATACTCCCATATTAATTAATTTTGGGATTGGTTTGTACTTTGCTGAAATCGCAAATTTTTGTCCGGATACTATCTTATTTGGTTTGTGTATGCTTGTGGATAATAATAATATTAATAGTTAATTTTCCAGATCTTGTAGGTCATATTCGCTTGAGCGAACATTGGCCTATAGCCCTTGTTTAATCTATTAAAAGGGGGTAGCGACCCTTTGCGTTGTGTGTTGTTAAAGTTTGTGCCCTAGTGTTTGAGTTCAACGGTAGCGTAATTAGAGAGATATCGCATGCTATATATCTAGTTTAATTGTTCGAATCAAAGAGCGCGTAGTAATTATCCCGTCAGAACCATTGGCCTACATCAATTTGGTATCTGAGGGAGGTTGTGTTAATTTCCTAATTGTCACCCTCCCCCTATTCTTAGTACGTAAACACGCACTTGTCTTTCATGATTTGTTGTCAAAAAACACACAAAAATTTATTTTCGGTCTGCAAATAGCGGTCTAAAACTTTTATTTTTCTACAAAAACATAAAAAATATATTTTAATAATCTCCAAATTATTTTCATCAAGAAAATAAAAAAAAGTATTTTACTATCCTAGTTATTAAGCGGGAACAAATCCATCTTTCTTAGATTATATTTATCAGATTCATTTATTTCTTGCATGCGCACAAGATCCGGGTAGATTAGTCTCTTTAGTCTACACTGAATATGGCCTATGACGTGTATGCTTCCCGATTGAACTATTTGTATGCTAAAGTCATGGATAATCACATCCCAGCCTTGCCTACATATCAGAGGAATACCAACCGTCCCCACACTTTCCTGACACTAGAAGACAGGTACCACTTATGACAGTTATGGGAGTCCTCATATTTTTAGGGACTGGCTTAAGGGAATGGAAAATTATTTTTATTGTCACGAATGGGATGACCACCAAAATATTGTTGTCGCTCGAGAGTGATTAGTATGTCAAGATCAGTTGTTTTGGCTAAACGAAGAACGTATTGTGGGTAATTATCAATATGTTTGGCCGCAAATGCGTAGCCTTTTTTTCTTTCAATTTGACCCTGACTACCTTCGTACTAATAACACCACAACCGTGAGCGCGTATAGTTATAACACTAGAACTGTAGCTGCTTATAGGAGTTACCATATGCCTTAGACTAGATCCTCTCGCCACAAAGGTAGGATTACTCAATGTGAGTCTACTACCACCTTTAGGGACAATAAGCAGTTTAGGCCCTATGTTTTGGACTCGAACGATATTACTACTAGGGCATTGCCTCTATTAGCTTCGACGTCTGAGCCTCCCGATATTGTGTATGATACCCTTGAGGATTCTGATGTAGATGTGGTATCTCTTGACTCCATGGATGACCAGTTAGATGAGAGTATTCTGTCATATATGATGGTGCCCGACGATTCTGTTGATTCTGACATTGATTGGATACCTAGTGATTTGGAAGATCTTGTATAGGATGATGTAATTCCGATCTGTGAGAGTATCCCGTTGCCTATTACATGCTTTGCTAGCATTATGTTAGATCGCCCTAGTATTGAGTGCCCTCTCTAGGCTACGATCCCCATCGTGATGAGCATACGATTATACCAGCATAGATTGTGTCCGAGTCTTCTGAGGAGTCTGAGAGTGAGGATGTCCCTAGTGTTATTATGGATGATTTACCTTATGAGGGAAGGTTAATTTTGAATGATTTTAGCGCTGAGAACCCGAAGGATATCTCTTTGATGTTATCACCATTGCCTGAAGCTATTTGTGAATTAGAAATTTGGTCGGGTTCGATTTTGCCTATTTCTGAGACCTTTGCTGATTCTGATTTGGATGATATATCTAGTGCGGAACGCTTTTCTAGCAAGGGAGTTGTAATTTTTGATGACTTTATTGATATAGACCCGGATGAGAGTTCCTTGATATTGTCACCGGTGGATGAAAATTATACTGATTTGGATTTTATCCCAGGATTTATTTTATCGAACCTTCCTCCTGTTTATTTGCATACATTAGATGACTTTTTAGGACGTGAATCTGGTAGTCCTAGTCTGAGTTTCTGTGCAACACCCACTATATTAGTTCCTTCATTGGCGTTGTCTCGACGTTTAGATATTAAAAAGTTGAGCGCACTAGTATTTGGTCTTTTCTCCGCCCTTCCTCATTCTGACAACACCATGTGTGTGATGGATCATGTCATGAGTTATATGTTTGCATCAAGTGTTCTGTTGTCGACTGTTTATGATTCCACGGTGATTGTGCCCCTAGATTTAGTCTTATCACGCCGGATTTATTCCTCCAATCCAGTAGCACATACTTTCACTCCGACTGATTATGACCTCCGCTTACATATATCTAGAACGATAGCTAGCCATTATAATTTATGTCGTAAGCACTTCCGATCCCTTTCGAGACCGTCCTAAGCTAAAGATGGTGATTTAGATTTAGTCTGGTCAGTCCTCGAGCGGATGTCTTCTGGCTCCGTTAATAATTTAATATGTAGGAATGCCGACCCATTCATGGATATGAAGAACTTTGGATTTCATGCTTTTCTTTCAGATTTTTATAATGCACAGGGTGTTTCACTCTATTTCAAGTTTTCGGACTTTTTATCGTATGTCTCTTTTCCACCTGAGTGGCTTTCTTCATCGTTTCTTCCTCCCACTAAATGTTCTCTTGGGTTTGGGAGTGTTAGATCTACCGTGTCTATTTTCCACATGGATTCCTTGGTTCTTGAACTGGATGGTAAGATTCCAAGTTATTTTTCTTTTGCTTGACACCCTTTTGAGTTTGCTCGAAATTTTTGTTGTTCCTATGTCTGACAGGTTCTCATTGTTGATGGATGATCACGCTACTACGACTTGGATTGTGGGGCTAGATTTGCCGCATATTGCTGCTGTTTTTGACTATTTTTTCCCTCGCGGGAAACTCATCTGTGATGAGTTATTTCGAGTGGGGGAGGATTGATGGCGACGCGGTCCCGCCAATAGTTCATGATGACATTGCTGAGGCGGCCTTTGATCCCCGACATAGAGACTTTGTTTATTGGGACGATCGTTGTCGAAAGCTTGAAGATGGGATGTTATAGCGACAGTCATCGCCAACGCTGCGCCCCACTACACGTTATGCACGCCGTCCGCCGGTGCCGTTACCCTCATATAAAATAAATGATTACAAATTAAATATTTATAATTATATATTTTTGTTTTTAAGCATTATTATTTTTAAGCTTTTCATTTAATTTTTATGCATTTTATTTTTATGCATTGTATTATTGTATTTTCATTTCATGTTATGATGGGTGCCTATAACCATCTAAGTTTTATTTTATTTTGTATGGTGGAGATTGAGTGGGGTAACCTATAAAAGGTCATGCTTATGAAAGATTTGTTAAGTTTAATGATAAAATTGAAAACCTAATTCTTGTGAGAATTTTTCTCGGCTCTTAGGAAAATTTCGACCACCTCCTCTCTTTTCTCTCCTCTCTCCCTCGAAGCGGCTGACCTCCTCCTCTCCCCCTCTTAGTGGTTCAGTAACCTTATCCCTCCTCTTCCCTCCTCGCTATTCCTCCCTAATAACCCATCTCTCCTCTCTCCCTCCAAAACCGAGAAGCCCCTATAAGTAAAAAAATCGGCCACCCCCTCTCCTCCCTCCCTCTCCACCAACAACAAACCGACCACCCTCCACCACCCACCCGAGCAGCCCCCCTATTTCCACACCAAAGAAAATGACCACCTCTCTCCCTCCAAAAACAAAGCAAACCTCCTCTTTAAAGTATTCAGCCACCACCTTTTCTCTCTCCACCTTGAAGAAATCGTCCATCAAGTTTCTCCCTCTCCTAGGGTTTTGCAAAAGGAAAAAATGGCTCGCGTCTTCATCGTCCAGTGCAGTTCTGTTGATATGCGTGGAAATTAAGTCAACCATCGTGGTTGTGTGATTCCGCTAATTCATCTTATGGACGGTTTTCTTGGGATTGGGTAACGAATTATAAACCTCCTCTTGTGTGATTATTCCATATTATTGTGAGATTTGGTGGATTAGAAGGCTAGTATTTAGTCCGGATTTATATTGAAATTAGTGCGTTAATAAAATCAAATTTTCAAGCATTTAATTCTCCGAATATTTTCTTATAAATTGGACCATGTAGATCTCGTGAATGCTAGAAGAAATCGGGTTCATTAACCCTTGATTTTTTCTTGAGTTCAAGTGATTTGGCATACTCCCATATTAATTAATTTTGGGATTGGTTTGTACTTTGCTGAAATCACTAATTTTAGTCCGGATACTCTCTTATAGGGTTTGTGTATGCTTGCCGATAATAATAATTTTAATAGCTAATTGTCAGGATCGTGTAGGTTCTATTCGCTTGAGCGAACATTGGCTTATTGCCCTTATTTAATCTTTTAAATGGGGGTAGCGACCCTTTGCGTTGTGCGTTGTTAAAGTTTGTTCTTTAGTGTTTGAGTTCAACGGTAGCGTAATTAGAGAGATATCACATGCTATGTATCTAGTTTAATTGTTCGAATCAAAGAGAGCATAGTAATTATCCTGTCAAAACCATTGGTCTGCATCAATAACCCAGGCCAAGGGTAAGTTAGTCAGTAAGGCTAACTTGGCTAGCTCTAAGGCCATTTATAGCATGTCAACTACAAAGATGACTGTCGTTAATGAAACTCAGAGTAAACCAAGCACTTATACTAGCAGACTCTCCTTTAGTAAGATTCTTGTTGAGAGAAACAATAAGAAGGCTACAGTACTCTCCTCTAAACCGGCAGCTAGTGATGGCTTGCACTCTTCAAAGACTGTTCAGAAGAGGAGATATAATATCCATGAGTGTTGGTGTTGTGGTAAAGTGGGCCACTTTTCCATAGATTGTTGGCACAACCATAGTATGCCAAGGGCAAGGGTAAGTCTTCATGACAGAGCTAGTGTTAGTCTTCCTATCAGAAAATTTGCAAGAAGGCATGTGCATTTTTATGCTAATCAAAACCTAGGGCCCAATAATCATTGGGGTCCTAAGGTAAGGTAAACTCAGTTTTACAAGATAGTCCAAGTGCTCATACCCCCATGTGGTATTTGGACAGAGATTGCTCCTAGAATTAGAGTGGAACAAAGTGCTAGCTTGAGGATCATACACAAATGAGAAATGGACTTAAGATCTTCAGTTGAGAAGTTGAAGATGGATAGCTTGACCCTGGAGTTCCTCCTACTACCCAAAAGGAAGAGGATGGTGTGATGTTGTGTGCATTCCTGAAATTGGATAAAGCACACATATGTTGGGTAAAATCCTTCAAGTGGGATCTGTCTGGATAATCAGACCAGCAGAATCCATCCATTGAATCCCTAAGATGTCTAACTAATGGGACATGGTATTGTTGCCACTTCAGCAGAACAGTGAGGAGAAGAACAATTTGGCTATACACATCACTTAGGAAAGCATTAGAAGTAGCTCTTCTGAGAGCATCAAGGAAGGAGCACATAATGCTCACCTGAAAATTTACTCAAGTGGTATCCTCAGCTGTGAGTCTATTCTAAAGAAATTAGAAGATAAATGGATACTCAGGTTTCAGAGTCTTCACAACCTGCAGCAAAGTATGTCCAGGTTAGTGGGCTCTATGGACAGGATATGTGCAAATTTTAAGGGGAAGACTATCAATCTAGATGCTCTTATTTTGGGAGCATGTTCAGTCAAGGTTACTGGACAAGCTTGAGTCTTACAAAAAATACCTCCAACACTGAATAGATCAGCACTACTATAGAAGTTCAGCATGTCTCTATGGACTTTGTTGAGGTTAAGAGGAGTACACTACCCAGATGGTTGCACCTGTTGTGGGTGTGCAAGTAAAATAAATTCAAGAACAACAGGATTGCTCCAACTATAGTTAATAGAAGTTCAACAATGTCTCTATGAACATGCTAAGATTGAGGGGGAGATTCCAACAAATCTCCCTGCTTAAGATAATAAGAGTATCATTGAAATGACAATAGATTCTCAAAGGATAATGATCAATCTAGATGAAGAGATAGATCAGACCAAGATCTCCCTGTCGTATTTGAAGTCATAAAGTGGGAGAAGGTAATAGGAGATAGCCATGATCAAGAGGGAGTATGTTGTGCAAGCAGAGATTATGTACAAATGAGACAAAATAGTCCAAGTGGTATACAACCCACTCAAACAGTCAGGTAGCTAGAGCCAGAGGCAAATCTGTTGCTGAAGAAGTGGAAGAGATTCTGCTCAGTAAGAAGAGACTTTTAAGTGGTTGGTCACTGAAAGAGATCTGGCTCAGCTAGAAGTGAAAGCAATGAAAGAACAAATCTTCCACCTCCTCACATCACAAGAAAGACCACAATAAATCTTGGAAGATGCTCTCCAAAGGAGACAGGTATGATCCTAAACCCAAAAAAAATATTTATCTAACATAATATGTTATTCTTGATGCAAGGTTGGGCATGTAAGAGCTAACTGTCCAGACAGATGAAAGGAGAACAGGTGAGAAGAAGCACCTCCACCACAGGGTGCAAGGAAGTTAGAATAAGCAAGGATGGAACCTATCAAATCCTAAAAAAAGACTGACTACTTGGAGCAATAAGAAAGTAACCAATCTTGCAATCTCAGCTTCATGGTATCAGGACCATAACCTCAAGATAAGTAGAACTCCTTTATATTGATATTCTACTAGTGTAATCTAAATTGCTAGGAATCCTGTGTCTCATACTAGGACTATGTATAAGATGATTAAATATTAGTTAATTAGGAAGCATTTGGAAAAGGAAGAATGCAATCTTGATTTTGTCCCCACAGTCATGCTAGTGGCCAATATCTTTACTAAGCCACTAGTTGAAGTCAAAATCAACATATTCATGTTGGGTATGTTGGACTTGGTATATCTTCAGTTGCTCCTTATAAATTCTCTGTTGTAAGACTCACCACTCTTGCAGGTAGACAAGTCTTCAAAATGGTATCAAGATTGTCAAGTCTGACATTCGATACCAACACTCTCTAGTGATATCAAGTGGTATCAAGACTAAGATGGACTCAAGTGTTCAGTAAAGGGAGTGACAACAAATGCTCCTATTGAGGGGGAGCAAATCCATATGTTGCAGGAACAAGGCTTCCTGTTAAGAGGCACCCAGCAACTACAGTGGATTAAGGATCATCACAGCTGATCAGCAGGTCCTCTAAACTATGCATAGTTTGAGGAAGAGATCAACCCTAGTGGATGGTTATTGTTGTACAGTTATTATTGTTGTTGTAAAGACATGTTGCTTCAGGTTAAGAGGAAAAGCCAACACCTCCCTTACTATAGCTTCAAAGGAAAAGCAAGCAGAAGATTTAAGTGGCATATGGAATGGTATTGTCTCAAGTGGAACTATGTTAGCAGCTAGCTCAAGTGTTGTTGTGATGTGTTATATCAGTGTACCAACACAAAAGGTACGACTCATAACCAAGTGGTTTGATCACTAGGAAAATTTCCTTAGTGGTATCAATATGGGTCTTCTGCTAGAATCAAGAGATAAATTCTCCCATGATCTTATCACCTCCCTCAATAGATATATTTCTATTAAAAAAGCCAAAAGGGGGAGAGGTTTGGCAATAATTGGAATGGGGGAGATTGGAGATGTGGAAGCAATACTCGACATTATTAGGACATATTGAGTCAATTCACTTACTTGGAAAGATTCATGTAGTACGAGGAATGCAATGACTACGTGTTGAGTCATGATTGAGTCAATGCATATTATGAGATAAGTGCTTCTAGTGGTGCTCCATTTAAGTATTAAGTGGTAATAAGGAGACTGCATATTACTTGAGCAATTATTGAAGTGGTATGAGATTGCACTGACTTTACATGTTGAGTCAATGAAGTTAAATGGAGTACATTGAATTGATATGCTGGAAATTCATGTAACATAATCTAGCAGATATAGCAGACATTGCTTACAGCTGCATTATATTAATTTGATTTTTATGATAATGCTTTTTAGTATTGTTGGGTGTCCTGCCTTCTTCAAATAGGGTGATATTGTTGGGAATATTGCTCTCAATGTTCCCTAGACTTGATTTGAAGAGTAATCACCCACATCACTAAGAGCATCGTTGTATTTGATGTTGTTTAAGCTCATAATGTGCAGGATGTTCCTTAGAACAAGGTTAGACAAGTTGTCTAATTGATGGTGACTGGTGGTCACAAGGAAGGTTGGTGAAAAGATAGAAAATCTATCTAAGTCCACAGGTGTTGAGTGAAGCAAGTTCACTCCACTCAAGATACAAAGAAATGTGGTTAATTCCTCAGGAGTTGAGTGAAGCAAGCTCACTCAATGTCAGATGCTAAGAAGCATCGTGTGTTGTCAAGCTTCTGTATTGGCAAACAGAAAAATCGACCAAGTCCACAGGCGTTGATTGAATATAGCTCACTCAACGGCTATATTCACTCGACGCCTTTTATTATTTGGCGTTGAGTGAATATATCTCAATCAATGCCATATAACAGAAGGCGCCGAGTGAATACAGTAAAGACGTCATGTGATATCAAAGATTTGTCTTTGACAGTAATGAAATCATGACTAGTCCAGAAGCATCGAGTGATGAAGGCTCACTCGATACCAAAGCAGTTAAGACTACATCAGTCTAGATGGCGTTGAGTGATGATGATGCACTCAATACCAAAGCTAATATAAAATTTGTCTAAGTACAGAAGAATTGAGTGAAGGCTATTCACTCAACGCCTCATCAATATAATAGGCTAAAGCAGAAGCGCTGAGTGAAGAAGCTACACTCAATGCTTTCAATCTGGAATGTGAATAAGTGTGTTGGTATTGAGTGATGAAGGCTCCCTCAACGCCTAGTGACAGAAAAATGTCTAAGTACTTTGGCATTGAGTGATGAAGGCTCACTCAATACCTACTTATGCAGTAAGATTGGCTAAGAAAAAAAAAGCGTTGATTGAAGCTTCATCACTCAATGCTCTCAATGCCTGAGATGTAGAATGTTTAGCAAAGGCCAGTAGTTATGAGTAAAGCTTGTTCACCCAATGCTTGTGTTAGATAAAAATTTGTTTAAGTGTTTTGGAATTGAGTGAAGCTTGTTCACTCAATGCCTATACTAATGTGCTTGAATTTGACTAAGTCCACAGATGCTGACATCAGCAAAAGTCAACAAAGTCAATAAAATTCAAAATGAGGCGGGATGGCTACATTACACGACAAATGGCGTTGCAGGCCTATAGTACGGCTTTTGGTTGTTAAAGTAAAAGTGCAGATGTCAAGTTCAGTGGGGCCCATTAGTCAAAATAGTCGTTGATCGGCAGAATACAAAAGGTGGAGTTTAGAGCGAAGAGATCAACTTTTGGGATACCGCTGGACTTTATCTTCTTCCTCAGCCATTGTTGCAGAGCTTAAAAGAAAAAGTTTCACCTATCTAATCTAAAAGTTTTAATATTAGTTATTGACATCTCACCATCAACAACAAGGTCAGAGGTAATCTCTGAAGAAGAAGAGGCATCAAAGGTCTTAACCTAGCTGCTGCATCTGAAATCTCAACAATGGTAGTTGTTGTCACCTTCACTACCAATAGCAAGGTCAGAGTAAATTCTGAGTGAAAGAGGTAGTAGTAAAAGGTTTACTCTTGCTGCAGCAACTGGAAACAAATAAAAGCTCCAAAATACTGTTGGTTGTTTGAAAAGCAAATCAACAATAAGATCAAAAACTTGTTTCTGAGGTTCTTCCAGCATAAGCCACAGCATCTTGAAGATCTACATTCTTGTTGCTGAAAAGAAGTTGAGCTGAGGTTTTCTCAGCTCAGTTAGCAGTAAGGCAAGTTGTAGTCCTTCACAATTCTAGCTGATCTATCCCGAAGAACATTTTTTTTGGAGTTGTGAAGAAGAATTTAGGACTGAGTTTCTTTCTTAGTTCAAGGAGAAGAAGAGGAGAGTTATGAAAGTTACTTCCAGCACAAGCATCTGTTCATTGAAGATCTTCTCTTATTGCTGAGAAGAAGATAGGTCAGAGTATATCACAGTTTAGGAAGCAGTAGACTCGAGAAATATATTCCTGGAGTCAAAGTTGGGTTGAATTTATCTCAGTCCAGGAAGGTTGGCACAGTGAAATTTCTCTTATGTCAATTAAACTCAGCAACCCACTTCCATTATGTAAGATCCTTTTAGATGGAGTTGTATAGCAGATTTTCCTGAGGTAGGATCCAATTGTGGATCTGAGGTAGGGTTGTTTAGCCTGAGGTAGGATTCTGTTGAGAATCTTAGGTAGGGCCTGTGTGCCTGAGATAGGGCTTTGGCCTGAGAGTAGGATCCAGTTTGAATCTGAGGTAGGGCTTTTGAGCCTGAGGTAGGAGAGTCATTCTCTCTAAGTTGTATGGCACTTGTTCCTGAGTTGTAGGATCCTTTGGATCTGAGGTAGGGACTTTGTGCCTGAGTTATAGGAGAGTCATTCTCTCTGAGGTAGGGTTATCCTCCCATCCTAAGTTGTAGGGCCTTTGGGCTTGAGGTAGGTGATCTTTGGATAACTTAGTTGTAGGGCCTTGTTCCTGAGCTATAAGTCTTAGAGGAGACTGAGTGGTCCTGTGGGATCGTGTTGTAAGCTCATAGGAGCTGATATTGGAGAAGTACCTTGTCTAACAAGCTGTTATAAAGGTGGGAGGGAAAGTGGACGTTCCCATAATCTGGGGAACCACTATAAATTCTGTGTGTGCTCCTTGTGTTGTTTCTTTGTTGCATGTTGTGTTTTTCTTGAATGGAAAAACTACAAACTCACAAAGCACTTAAAGAAGGAAAATAAAAGATAGTCAAGAGACTAAGAAACCAATTCACCCCCCCCCCCCCTCTAGGTGATTTATCTATCCATGAAATTAAGGACTTTCAAGTGGTATCACAGGGAGGTTGCTCAAAAAGGACTTAATAGTCTGAGTGATCTCAAAGAATAGTTAAAAGGTTTGTACTTTTGAGTTCAGGAGTGAACCATAAGGTGTGGAGCTCAATAGAGCTTCAAGTCTACAATAAGGAGAACTTGGGGATGTAGAAAGAGAGGATCAAGTAGATAATGGAAGCCTCTGATCCTAGGATCTTTATAACGTTTCAAGAAGGACCCTTCATCACCATAAAGGTCTTTGTCTTAGATGTAGTAGTCCAGACTCCAAAGAGTTATGCTGAAATGACTGACGATGAAATCATCTAGGCTACATTGGACAAGAGGGCATAAAACTTCATTATAAGTGCCATGGATGACTCCACCTTCTAGAATTTGGTACACTACAAGACTGCCAAAGAAATGTGGGACACTTTGATTGTCTACATGGAAGGTAAAGAGGAGGATCATATGGAAGAAGATGTCATCAGTTCATCAAATGGTGTCTATCCAGATGAAAGAATAGAGATCAGGACCCCTCTATCACATTCAGATAGTGATTTAGAGGATGATGATGATGATGAAGTAGATGACTACAAAAGTTATGGGCTAATGGCCACGACAGAAGAAGAATCTTGCTAGTATCAGCTGGTCCAAAAAAGGTACATTCACTGTCTAGTTCTTCTTATTGTTCAGAATATAAGACCAGTAAAGATTCTGATGCATCCTCATCTAGTGATGAAGATGACTATGAGTCTGAGGTAGATGTCAATCAATTGATTGACAAGTATGGTGAAATTTTGGATACTTTGAGAAGAAGCAAGAAGTTGGCCAAGGTGTAGGCTGAGGAGATTATCTCTCTACAGCTAGCTGCTGCCCAGCAGTCTGAGACAACATCCCTGCTGGATCAAAAAGAAAGGGAAGTCCGCCAACTAAAGGCCATCTCAATCATCCAAATTAAGACAATAAACCAGAAGAACATGATCATCTTGGATCTTGAAGATAAGCTCCTAAAGTAGAGAAAGATTGGGGCTGAATTTAATAAGCCCAAAATTGTGTTGCCACTGATTGACTCCTTTACCTCTTAAAAAGATGAGAGAGACTTAGGGTCTAAGTGGAATTCTAGAGTTGGCCATTCGAAAGGGAAAGTCAAGGCTACTATAGTGCCTCTGGCCACCTTTCACAAGGTAATACTCCCTTCAAATAGGCATGACCAAGACTGCGTGTATGGCAACTCGAAGAATGGGAATTCCCCTTAAAAGAGTACAAGTGTACCTTGCAATGAAATAAGAAAGGGCATGGGTTTGAGTACAAAAAAGGCTCCCAATGAAGAAGTCCAAATGGCCCATCATGGACCATTTATATTTGGTGATTCAGCCCCTACACTCAAGGAGAAGGTAGTTGTATATTCTCAGGATCTTCCAGAAATAACCCAGACCAAGGGTAAGTTAGTTAGTAAGGCTAACTTGGCTAGCTCTATGGGCATTAATATCATGTCAACAACAAAGAAGCCTGTTGTTAATGAAACTCAGAGTAAGCCAAGTAATTCTTCTAGCAGACTCACCTTTAGTCATATTCTTGTTGAGAGAAAAAAGAAGAAGGCTACAACACTCCCCTCTGAACAGGCTGCTAGTGATGGCTTGCACTCTTCAAAGACTATTAAGAAGAGGAGATCTAACATCCATGAGTGTTGGTGTTGTGGAAAAGTGGGACACTTTTCCATAGATTGTTGGCACAACCATAGTGTGCCAAGGGAAAGGGTTAGTCTTCGTGACAGAGCTAGTGTTATTCTTCCTGTTAGAAAATCTGTAGGAAGGCATGTGCATTTTTATGCTAATTAGAACCTAGGGCCCAATAATCATTGGGGTCCTAAGGTAAGGTAAACTCTGTTTTGCATGATAGTCCAAGTGCCCATAACCTCATGTGGTATTTGGACAGAGATTTCTCTAGGAATTAGACTGGAATAAGGAGCTAGCTTGAGGATCATACTCCAATGAGAAATGGACTTAAGGTCTTTAGTTAAGAAATTGAAGATGGATAACTTGACCATCAAGTTACTCCTACTGCCCAAAAGGAATAGGATGGTGTGATGTTGTGTGAATTCTTGAAAGTGGATAAAGCACACATATGTTGGGTAAAATCCTTTAAGTGGGATCTGTCTGGATAATCAGACCAGTAGAATCCAGCCATTGAAGCCCTAAGATGTCTAACTGATGGGACATGGTACTGCTTCCACTTCAGCAGAACAATGAGGAGAAGAACAAGTAGGTTGTACTCATCACTGAGGAAAGCACTAAGAGTAGTTCTTCTGAGAGAAGTAAGGAATGAGTACATAATGCTCAGCTAAAAAGTTTCTCAAGTGGTATCCTCGGCTTTCAGTCTCTTTTAAAGAAACAAGAAGAGAAATGGATAGTCAGGTTTCAGTATCTTCTGAACCTGCAGTAAACAATGTCCAAGTCAGTGGGCATTATGGACACGATCTGTGCAAATTTTAAGGGGAAGACTGTCAAGCTAGATGCTCCTATTTGGGGAGAATGTTCAGTCGAGATTGTTGGACAAGCTTGGGTCTTACGCAAAATACCTCTAGCACAGAATAGATCAGCACTACTACTAAAGTTTAACATGTCTCTATGGACTTTACTGAGGTTAAGAGGAGTAGACTACCCAGATGGTTGCACCTGTTGTGGGTCTGTAAGTACAATAAATTCAAGAACATTTGGATTGCTCTAGCTATAGTTATAGAAGTTCAACAATGTCTCTATGGACAATACTAAGATTGAGTGGGAGATTACAATGAATCTCCTTACTTAAGATAATGAGAGTGTCATTGAAATGACAACAAATGCTTCAAAGGATAATGATCCATCTAGATGAAGAGATAGATCAGGCCAAGATCTCCCTGTATAATTTGAAGTCATAAAGTGGGAGAAGGCAATGGGAGATGACAATGATCTAGAGGGAGTATGTTGTGCAATCATAGATGGTATACAAAAGAGACAAAATAGTCCAAGTGGTATGCAGCCAACTCAAACTGTCGGGTAGCTAGAGCCAGAGGAAAATCTGTTGCTGAAGAAGTGGAAGAGATCTGGCTCAGTAAGAAGAGGCTTTTAAGTGGTTGGTCACTGAAAGAGGTTTGGCTCAACTAGAAGTGAGAGAAGTGAAAGAACAAATCTTCCACCACCTCACATTACAAGAAAGAACACAATAAATCTTGGAAGATGTTCTCCAAAGGAGATAAGTATGATCCTAAACCTAGAAAACATATTTCTTCAACATAATATGTTATTATTATAGCAAGGCTTGGCATGTCAGAGATGACTACCCAGCCAGATGAAAGGAGGACAGGTGAGAAGAAGCACCTCCACCACAGGGTGTAAAGAAGATAGGATAAGCAAGGATGGAACCTGTCAAATCCTAAGAAAAAGACTGACTACTTGGAACAACAAGAAAGTAACCAGTCTTGCAATCTCAGCTCCATAGTATCAGGACCATTACCTCCAGATAAGTAGAACTCCTTTATATTGATATTCTACTAGTGTAATCTAAATTGCTAGGAATCCTGTCTCTTATAGCAGGACTATGCATATGAAGATTAAGTATCAATTAGTTAGGGATCATGTGGAAAAGGAAAAACTCAAACTTCAGTTTGTCCCCATAGTCATGCTAGTGGCTAATATCTTTACTAAGTCACTAGTTGAAGTGAAGTTCAACACCTTCATGTTGGGTATGTTGAACTTGGTATAACTTCAGTTGCTCCATGTAAATTCTTTGTTGCAGAACTCACCTCTCTTACAGGTAGACAACACTTCAAAATGGTATCAAGACTATCAAGTCTGACATTTGATATCAAGACTCTTTTTAATGATATCAAGTGGTATCAAGATTAAGATGGACTCAAGTGTCAATTAAAGGGAATGACAACAGATGCTCATGTTGAGGGGGAGCAAATTCAGATATTGCAGGAACAAGGCTTCCTATTATGAGGTAGCCAACAGCTGTAGTGGATCAAGGATCATCACAACTGATCAGCAAGTCCTCAGGACTATGCATAGTTTGAGGGGGAGATCAACCCTAGTAGATGGCTGCTGATGTGCAGTCACGGCTACTGCTTTAAAGACATGCTTCTGCAGGTCAAGAGGAAAAGTCAGCACCTCCCTTACTACAGCTCTAGAGGAAAAGCCAGCAGAAGCTTTAAGTGACATATGGAGTGGCATTGGCTCAAGTGGAACTATGTTAGTAGCTAGCTCAAGTGCTACAGTGATGTGTTATATTAGTGTATTAACACAAAAGGAATGACCCCTAACCAAGTGGTTTGATCACTAGGCTAATTTCATTAGTGGTATTAAAAAGAGACTTTGGCTAGGATCAAGAGATAAATTCTCCCATGATCTTATCACCTCCCTCAATAGATATATTCTTATTGAAGAAGCCAAAAAGGGGGAGAGGTGTGACAATACTTGGAATGGGGGAGATTGGAGATTTAGAAGCAACACTTAACATGACTAGGTAATGTTGAGTCAGTTCACATTAATTGGAAAGATTTAGGTAGTATGAGGAATGTAATGACTACATGTTGAGTCATGATTGAGTTAGTGCATATTATGAGGTAAGTGCTTTTAGTGGTGCTCCATTTAAGTATTAAGTGGTATAAAGGAGAGTGTATATTACTTGAGAAATTATTCAAGTGGTATGAGATTGCATTGACTTATCATGTTGAGTCAATGCAGTTAAATGGAGTACATTGAATTGATATGCTGGAAATTCATGTAACATAAGCTAGCAGATGTAGCAGACATAGCTTATAGCTGCATTATATTAATTTGATTTTTATGATAATGCTTCTTAGTATTGTTGGGTGTCCTGCCTTCTTCAAATAGGGGGATATTGTTGGGAATATTGACCTCAATATTCTCTAGACTTGATTTGAAGAGGAATAACCCACATCACTAAGAGCATAGTTGTATTTGATGTTGTTTAAGCTCATCATGTGCAGGATGTTCCTTGAAACAAGGTTAGACAAGTTATCTAAGTGATGGTGACTGGTGGTCACAAGGTAGGCAGGTGGAGAGAAATAAAATCTATCTAAGTCCACAGGCATTGAGTGAAGCAAGCTCACTCAATGTCAGATGCAAAGAAATATGGTTAAGTCCACAGGAGTAGAGTGAAGCAAGGTCACTCAATGCCAGATGCCAAGAAACGTCGTGTGTTGTCAATCTTCTGCATTGGCAAGAAGAAAAATCGACCAAGTCCATAGGCATTGAGTGAATACAACTCACTCAATGCCATATAAAAGAAGACGTCGAGTGAATAAAGCAAAGGCGTCGTGTGATGTCAAAGCTTTGTCTTTGACAGTAATAAAATCTTGTCAAGTCCAGAAGCGTAAAGTGATGAAGGCTCACTCGATGCCAAAGCAGTTAAGAATATATCATTCTAGATGGCGTTGAGTGATGAAGACACACTCAACGCCTAAGCTGACCGAAAATCTATCTATGTATAGAAGCTTTGAGTGAAGGATATTCACTCAACGCCTCATCAATATAATAGGCTAAAGCAGAAAGCACTGATTGAAGAATCTACACTCAACGCTTTAATTTTGGAATAAGACTAAGTGTTTTGGCATTGAGTGATGAAGGCTTGCTCAATGCCTGTGACAGAAAACTGTATAAGTACTTTGGCATTGAGTGATGAAGGCTCACTCAACGCCTACTGATGTAGTAAGATTGGCTAAGGCAAAAAGCATTGAGTGAAGCTTCTTCACTCAATGCTCTCAACGCCTGAGATGCATAAAGTATGGCAAAGTCTAATAGTATTGAGTGAAGCTTGTTCACTCAACGCCTGTGTTAGACAAAAATCTATCTAAGTTTTTTTGTGTTGAGAGAAGCTTGTTTACTCAATTCCTATACTAATGTGCTTGAATTTGACTAAGTCCACAGATGCTAACATCAGCAAAAGTCAACAAAGTCAACAAAATTCAAAATGAGGTGGGATGGCTACAATACGTGACAAACGGTGCTACAGGCCTATAGTATGACTTTTGGCTGTTAAAGTAAAGGTCTAGCTGTCAAGATCAGTAGGGCCCACTGGTCAAAATAGTCGTTGATCGACGGAATTTAAAAGCGGAGTTCATAACAAAGAGATCAACTTTTGGAATATCGCTGGATTTCATCTTCATCCTCGGCCATTATTGCTGAGCTTACATGAAAAGTTCCAGCTATCTGATCTGAAAGTTCTAATATTAGTTATTGACATCCTCACCATCAACAGCAAGGTCAGAGGTAATCTTTGATGATGAAGAGGTAGAAAAGTTCTTAACCTAGTTGCTGCATCTGAAAGCTCAATAAAGGTAGTTGTTATCATCTTCACCACCAACAGCAAGGTCAGAGTAAATTTTGAGAGAGAAAGAGGTAGCAGCAAAGGGTTTACCCTTGCTGCAGCAACTGGAAACAAATAAAAGCTATACAAGACTGTTGGCTGTTTGAAAAGCAAATCAACAGCAAGATCAGAACTTGTTTTTGATGTTCTTCCAGCACAAGGCACATCATCATGAAGATCTACATTCTTGTTTTTGAGAAGAAGTTGGGCTGAGGTTTTCTCAGCTCAGGTAGTAGTAAGGCAAGCTACAGTCCTTCACAGTTCCAGCTAATCTATCCTGAAGAACATTTTTCTCGGAGTTATGAAGAAGAAGTTAGGACTGAGTTTCTTTCTCAGTTCAAGGAGAAGCAGAGGAGAGTTTTGCAAGTTACTTCCAGCACAAGCATCTGTTCATTGAAGATCTTCTCTTTTTGCTGAGAAGAAGATAGGGTTGAGTATTTCTCAGTTCAGGAAGTAGTAGACTCAGGGAATATATTCCTAGAGTCAAAGTTGGGTTGAGTTTATCTCAGTCAAGGAAGGATGGCATAGAGAAATTTCTCTTATGTCAAATAAACTCAACAACCCACTTCCATTCTGTAGGATCCTTTTGGTTCTGAGTTGTCGGGCAGATTTGCCTGAGGTAGGATCGAGTTATGGATCTGAGATAGGATTGTTTAGCCTAGGTAAGACTCTGTTGAGAATCTGAGGTAGGGCTTGTGTGCCTGAGAAAGGGCTTTGGCCTGAGAGTAGGATCCAGTTTCAATCTGAGGTCGGGCTTTTAAGCCAGAGGTAGGAGAGTCATTCTCTCTGAGTTGTAGGGAACTTATGCCTGAGTTATAGGATCCTTTGGATCTGAGGTAGGGACTTTGTGCCTGAGCGATAGGAGAGTAATTCTCTCTAAGGTAGGGTTGTCCTCCCAGCCTGAGTTGTAGGGACTTTGGGCCTGAGGTAGGTAATCTTTGGATCACTGAGATGTAGGGACTTGTGCCTGAGCTATAAGTCTTGGAGGAGACTGAGTGGTCCTGTGAGATTGTGTTGTAAGCACTTAGGAGCCGAGATTGGAGAAGTGCCTTTTCTAACAAGTTGTTACAAAGGTTTGATGGAAAGTGGACATACCCATAATTTGGGGAACCACTATAAATTCTGTGTGTGCTCCTTGTGTTGTTTCTTTGCTGCAGGTAGTGTGTTTCTTGAAAGCCGAAAACTACTAACTCACAATGCACTTAAAGAAGGAAAATAAAAGATAGTCACAAGAGACTAAGAAACCAATTCACCCCCTAGGTGATTTAGCTATCCTTGAAAATAATACTTTCATCCAGGACTATCATTTTGTCAACCTGGGACCAAATCAAGTCAAAGAAAACTGTACAGTTCCCTGGAGTGGGCAAAGATGGAAAAATCTGAAAATGATATAAGGCAACACCGAAAGGACAAGAAAGCTGGCACTTTGCCTCCTGATGTTGTAGATCCAACAAAATATATTCCAAAGCCTTTCAGTTACTTCCAAAGATAGAAAGACAAGAAGTTTGAAGCTAAATCTGAGAAGACAGCCAAGAAGCCTAGGAGCATTGACATAGTTATAAGAGAACCTGAAACATAAAAGTGTTTCTTGTTAATCTTAAAGGCTGAAGGATGTGTTATTTTTGTTTTATGCACATTCAAAAACAATTTATCCTTCTATTAATGAATATCATTGTAATTAAATGTGTGTTAATTATTTTTGTATTATGCAATGTTGTATATGTTATATTTATGTTGCATATATGTGGTGGTGTATATCATTATCCTAGGTTTTGACTTCTTCAAATATGAGGAGATTGTTGGGTCCATTGATGCCAATGTTCCAGATTTGAAGAAGGCCTGTGTAAGACCCCTTTTTTTTTCTTTTAAACACCGGGGTCTTATGCCCAGAACCTCCGCTTTGTGGTGACACCATCACGCCCGGGAAGGTCGTCACTACAAATGCCGATCCTACCGGCCAAATCGATCGCTCAATAGTCGCATAAGTAATTATAAACTAGTCCACCATAACCACATGAATATAAATAAATCTCCACGAAGGGAGAGTCCATAATAATAATAATCAGAGTACAAAAGGAGGGCTTGTGCCCAGTACATATAATCCTCACTACAAGTCACTCACGGAAGCAAAACTAAAACTAAGCATCACTGTAACTTTCACTGAACTGAGAGCACCCAAGCTAGACTGGCCAATCTCCACCGACTCCGTAATCTGCTGGTACTGCATCTCTGGGTGCTTCTTCCTTTTTGGCCTGCAGTCGCCGCCTCGCAATCCACATCTACATCTACGTCTTCGGCATCCTGGCTGCTGAGCTGGTGGGATCCCACCCATCAAGGGGCATTTGACCCATGTATGTCCCGGCTGGTCACAATGGTAACACGGTCGCGGGGTCAACTCTGTCAGAAACTGCAAAACCCGTGACCCTTCCATATGGTACACCTAAAATGTTGTGGTTCGAAAACCGTTAGTATAAAAGACTAAGCCCTATCATCCCCTATCCCTTCCCCCATGGCTCTTAGGTACCGAGCGGAGAGGAAGAAAGGGAAGGACATAAAGATGGAGAATAAGTCAAAAGCAGGTGACAGCGGACCTATGCTAGCAATTCCATAGTAAATATAACAAAAGCAAGAAGGAAGGAAATGTAACCTTAACTTATGCGGAAGCGCATAAGTCAAGGGATCTTTTGCAGGGCTCCCATCGTATAAAGTGTCCCATACAACTTATACGTTGGGATGTCGGTTATCAAATAGTATGGAGTAGCAAGTAAGTAAAAGCACAAGAAATATAACCATTGATTTATAAGGATTACCCCTATAGACCAAGGGGTCATTTTGCAGGGCCTATCGTATAAAACGTCCCATACCATCTTATACGATAGGTGGCAATGTTAATGCTATGACACGCAAATATTCTATGGAATGCACAAGCAAGTGCAACACACCCACACGACTCCATGCGCACAGACCTTTAGTTCCCCCTATTCGGGCAGTTAGCTTCACCCCCAGGAACCTCCATAGTGGCAAACGGAGATAGTGGGTCGGGCCCCCCACTCCTAGGCGGGTAACCACACTACCAGGCCTAGCCCTTCCATACGCCCCTAGAAGAACACAACCTAGAGTATCTGCGTATTAGTGCTATATCCACCAGGCTTTCTTTGGCTAAGTGTCCCACATCGCCGAGTCAACGTACCGACGTCGGTGTGATCGATCGTCCATTACCGATGACCCACCACTTTTATGCACATGCAATCATGACAGTTATATTTGTACAAGTTCTCATGTTACTGAGCTTCAAGCTCTCTAAGCTACCAAGCATATTCCATGTCCCCGAGCATCCCGCTCCCTAGACTTCCAAATTTATACCAAGTCCCCGAGCATCAAGCTCCCCGGACTTCCCAATCACAAACCAGACCATTGACATTACTAGTAAGCCCTTAGACCACGGACCTACTCTACCCATTCCATGCCAATTCTTCTTCCTAAGTGTACAAGTGTAGGTGTGAGGTGCAAAAATTGTTAGGGTTACTCTTGATCATTTTATTCCTAAGATTTAAGGTTAACCTTGGACTTCCCGAGGTTTACCCGGTGAAGGGCTCGCAGCGGTACTAGGAGCTATGATGAAGTGAATCCCAAAGCTCCCTTTCCAAGGCACTTATTGTAATTGATTGGTTCCCTTAACCCATTCCCTTCTCATATTATAGTGGGCTAATCCTAAGGTGACTTTGACTTTTCCTCTTCTCGGGGAGGACGATCTTCCGTCGAACCCGAACACCACATAACACTAGTCAATCTCACACCCTACCCGTCCTGACTTCCAATAATGAACTTGATTTAACTCACCCTATCCAAACCAGCAAACTACCAAAATTCCATTTCCCAAGTTCATTACTAGCTCTAGTTCAGCTTCTGCAGTTTTACTAAATGCAGACCATCCTAAGCTTTATGAGGTATGCTAGGGGTGGTACTCCAAATTGTCTTCTGAATCTCCTATAATATTTAATGGAGGTCTACCATGACCTAATTAGTCTAAATCCAAAAAATAATAATTTTCCTACTTCATCTGGCATTTAATTTATTTATTCTCAGCCTCCAAATGCCCTAGTATGAACATGAAGTGCACTAATGAGCCAACAATAAATCACCATAAAATCAGTAAAATATCTTATGTTGCATTTAAGCAGTAATTCCAAATTTTGAGAAATTTCAGAGGTGTTTAGGCCTACATTTCCTAATTTACCATTTTAGGCCACTTTTACTATATTATGAAGAAAGTACTGTAAATATATATCCAAAAATGACAAGAAAATTATAGAAGCTTTCTGGTGACCAAAAACCATCAGAAACCAAGTCCCATAATCTTTATGAAATATTTGGGCTCTGAATTTATTTTAATGTTAAACACCAATTTTCCTAGCTTAGAGAAGGAGGTACTATTATTAATTATCTAAAAATAAATATAAATTTACAGGATGACTACCATGGTCTGAAACACCCACTGACCAAATTTCATAATTTTACAAATAGTAATTGGGCATTATTTATATTTTTGACTACATATCACAATTAGTACATTAAAGAGTAAAGTACCCAAAATAATCAGATAAAACTCTCAATAAAAATACCTAAGTTATAACATTCTATAAGATGCCCTAATCCAAGATTTCAAAACATTCCAGTGCATAGAAATTCCAAAATTAGCAAGATAAATATCTAGGGCACAATTAGAGTTGTGTTGGGTACATTGGAAAATGTGTACCTGATTTGAAGAAGCCCAACTTAGCTCAATGATATACATCAAGGTGTATTTGATGTTGTTGAGTTGACATGTGCAGGTGAAGAAGTATTAAATAATGCAGAAAAATATTCTAAGTTCACATGTCGACACCTGAAGAAATTGTGTCGACACTTCAGAATATTTGTGTCGACACTTCAGAATATCAGTGTCGACACAGAGAAAGATAGTCGACCACATTTATGTCGACACTGGGAAGCAGTGTCGACACATAAAGAAAATCGTCGACCTCGACACTGGGAAGCAGTGTCGACACATAAAGAAAATCGTCGACCTCAACACTGGGAAGCAGTGTCGACACCGTGAAAGATAGTCGACCTGAGAAAGTTAGTCGACACCGTGAAAGATAGTCGACCAGAGAAAGTTAGTCGACACCGTGAAAGATAGTCGACCAGAGAAAGTTAGTCGACACCGTGGAAGATAGTCGACCAGAGAAAGTTAGTCGACTAATGAAAGATAGTCGACCAGAGAAAGATAGTCGACTCACAGAAGAAGATAGTCGACCACAACTATATCGACACTGGGTGGATGTGTCGACACCAGAAGACTGAGTCGACACATATTGGCAGAAGTCGACTATGCTTGTGTCGACACCAGAAGACTGAGTCGACACATTTTGGCAGAATTGAAGATTGCTGTGTCGACACCAGAAGGCTGAGTCGACACATACTAAGTTCTGAATCTACAACAACTGTGTCGACACACAGGACTTGTGTCGACACACTGCAGAGTCTAGACCAAGTTATTCTCTGAAGAATCTGTGTCGACTTAAAGGCAACTTAGTCGACATCATCAAAGACTGTGTCGACACCAAAGTCACTTGTGTCGACACAGATAGACAGATTGGTCTCGACACTTTCTAACTGACTGTCTTGATATTTTGCTGTCCAAGGCTAAGGTACAAGAACTGTTTGAAGACTTGACAGCTGTGGGTTTCCACCGTTTAACTAAAGCTTTCAGACCTGTCAGAAAACAGTTAGAAACCGGATCAGCCGGTTACCATGAAGAAAGTCTATAAATAGACACATTCAGAAGGAATTAAAAAAAAAGGAGCTAAGCTAAGAAAAATAATAGAAGAAGATCTAAGAAGAAGAAACAGAAGGATTACGATCCTGTTGAAGTTTCAATTCAAGAAAGTGAAAAAGAAGATCTTCATCAGAAGGTCTAAGAAGAAGAAGTCTGAAGTATCAATAAAGGTGTTGGATAGAGGGAGATCCAGTCATCTTGAAGAAGAAGGAGGAAGCCATCAGTGGTTTCTCAAGAAGCTGTTTGGAAATCAACTCAGCTAAGTTCAGATTCAAGAAGCTTTGAAGAAAGCTCAGATTCAGTTGATTTCATCAGCTGATCAAGAAGTGTCTTGTCCTCTTCTCTCTCAACAAAGGCAAGACATCAAAATATCTTTTTCTAAATTTTTGTAGGATCTGTTTACACAGATCTGAGTTGTAAGCCTGTGTTATAAAGGCTGAGTGTAGGAGAGGTGATCTCTGAGTGGTAGGGTTATTTGCCTGAGTGTAGGAGAAGATTATTCTCTGAGTGGTAGGCCTTGAGGCAAGGCTGAGGTAGGGCTGTTGAGCCTGAGTTGTAGGAACCTATCCTAGTTCTGAGCTGTAGGATCTGAGGATCTGAGTATAGTGGAAGTTTGGCCGAATCTAGCACATTGCTAGATAGGTGAAGGGGGAAAGTGGATGTACCCAGATCTTGGGGAACCACTATAAAACATTGTGCAATCTGTTATGCTTAGTTGTCTGTGAATGCTGTGCTAGATAATTTAATTTGCAATTGAATTCTGCCTAGATTTATAAACAAGAAATTAGAACCTATTCACCCCCCCCCCTCTAGGTGTTTAGGTTGTCTTGAAAGTAAAACTATCAAGTGGTATCAGAGGGAGGTTCCTCAAAAAGGACTTAACAGTCTGAGGTAGATCTGATAGGCAGAATCAAGATTCAAAAAGATGGGTTCTGGTGAGAATCATAAGGAGCTAGGGTCTTTGAAATTACCCATATGCAAGAAAGAAATTTTTGGAATTTGGAAAGAAAGAGTCAGATTGTTTATGGAGGCATCTGACCCAAGGATTTACATCACAGTACAGGAAGGCCCCTTCATTCCAATGAAGGTATCAGTTCTTGATGCAAATATCCAAACTCCAAAGAGTTATTCAGAAATGACCAAGGATGAAATCATCTTGGCAACCATGGATAAAAGAGCTCAGAACATTATTGTTAGTGCCATAGATGATTCAACATTTCAGAATCTGATTCACTGCAAGACCTCCAAAGAGATGTGGGACACATTGATTATCTACATGGAGGGATCTGAAGAAGTAAGGCAGGACAGGAAATCTATGCTCAATCAGGAGTATGAAAGTTTTAGACAAGGAAAATCTGATAGCATAACTGAGTGCTACAAGAAATTCTATAGAATTGTGAATAAGCTTATGTCCTATGGAAGAGTCTTCAGTACTTATGAACTGAATGACAAATTCTTGAGATCCTTAACAAAGGATTGGGACACAAAGATCTGTGCCATAAGAGAAGTGGCTAAATTGGCAGAGATATCTCCTCCCACCTTGTTTGGAAAATTGCTATCCTATGAGATGCAACTTATGGTGAGGAAGGAGGAGGAAAAGAATTCAAGAGGAGAGCATAGAGAAAAGACTGTAGCATTCAATGCAGAAGCCACCAGAAAGAATAGGAGGAAATCACCATCTCCTCCTAAGGAAGTTGCAGAAGATAGTTCTGAAAATTCAGATATGGGTTCAGAAAGCTGTGATTCAGATGCAGACTTTGCTGCATTCACAAGACAATTCCAGAGGTTCTTGAAAAAGAAGCAATGGAAGTCTAGGCCTTCCACATCACAGCAAGATGATGACTATTATCAGAAGAAAAGGTCATCAAGGAAAGAGAAGAGCAGATTAAAGCCCAGCAAAGCCACTACTTCAAAGATTGTCTGCTATTGTTGCAATAGGCCTGGACATGTAGTGGCTGACTGTCCTGATAAGAGAAAGGAGTCTTCAGACAAGAAGAAGACTCATCAGAAAGGCAAGAAGGAGAAATCTTTTGTTGCAAAGAAAGATAGGAGTCTAACAGACCAGTCAACTTCAGAGTCAGAATCTGAAGCTGAAGCATATATTAGACTATATGCTGTGTCTGAAGAAGAGGAGTTTCTGCAGTTGCTAGACTCCATCAATGAACCAAAGGATCAGCAGTGTATGGGGCTAATGGCAGGATCAGAAGAGGACATATGCCAGAATCAGTCTGGTCCTAATAAGGTACAATGTCCTTCTATTACATCTGTTTGTTGTACAAGTGAAGAATCAGCTACATCTGCATCAAGTGATGTAGATGCATCTGAATCTGAAGGAGATGTCTATCAATTGATAGACAAGTATGGGGATTTGTTGCAGGCCCTTAAGAAAAGCAAGAACCTAGTTAAATCTCAGGCTCAGGAAATTGCTGAACTAAGGGTTGCTACAACTGAGTTAGAGAAAGTTATTGATCAAAAATTAAATGAAATTGCCAAGCTGAAGAATATAACTATTATTTAGATGGGCACAATTAATTATACTAATGATCAAGTGAAGAGTCTGGAGGCCAGACTTAGAATTGAAAGGGATTTAGTGGCTAGTTACTCTAAGCCAAAATCTGTCTTACCCTTGATTGATGAATTTGTCACTCAAAAGGGTAAGGCTGGATTAGGATCTAAAGGTAACTCCAGGGCTGGCAGATTCAAGAGGAAAGGCAAAGCTCCTGTTCAGCCACTAAATCTTTCAGTCCCCATAAAGTTTAGTAAGGTGGAAGTGCCTTCTAACAAATATGATCATGAAAATAGTCAAGGTCATAATAAGACTAATGTTCTGAAGAACAAGGGTGTAAATGCAAGCAGGCCTACCTATGATCATAAACCCAATGGTTTTAAGAAATCAGCAGGTGAAGTTGCTGTAGCACCAGCAATGAACAGAAATTCTTCTGACAAGGATGTATCTAGATCTAGATACAATAAGTTTGAATGTTGGTGCTGTGGCAAGAGAGGGCATTTTGCATTAGACTGCTGGTATAACACAAGTGTTACAAAAAACAAAAGTCTACCTGTTAGAAGATGTTATGGTAGCTTTATTAATGCTAACCTGAACCAAGGACCCAAGACTTACTTGGGTTCTAAGGGTAAGTAATTCTGTGTTGCAGGTGAATCCAAGTAACCATGCCCCTATATGGTACTTGGATAGTGGTTGTTCCAGGCACATGACTGGAACAAAGGGGCTGCTGAAGGAGTATTCATCTGTCAAAGATGGATCTAAAGTGATCTTTGGTGGATCTAGAAAAGGAGTCATCAAAGGGTTTGGTAACATTTCTCCTAACCTTATCACTATCACTCAAGTGGCTTATGTAAAAGGTTTGAAACATAATCTAATAAGCATAAGCCATCTAAGTGATTTAGGATATGACATTTAATTTATTAAAGATGGATGTCATATCAAAAGGTCAAGTGATCAAAAGATCATTTTGACTGGGTATAGGAAGAGAAATGTATATTGTCTTAATTTTGAATGTGAGAATAAGGCTTCTCCCATCTGTCTTGTAGCTGATGACAATGCTTCTCATTGTGTTAAGTGGCACAAGAGATTGGCTCATCTAGACTACAAGACAATTGGCCAACTCTTTAGCAAAGAGTTAGTGAGGAATGGACCTCAAATTAAGTGTTTAAAGGAAGGGATATGCTCAGCTTGTCAAAAGGGCAAGCAGCCAAAATCCTCCTTTCAAAGCCTTGAAAACAAGGATTCGGTGAGGTGCTTATACCTCTTGCATATGGATCTTTTTGGTCCTATGCCAGTTCATAGTCTAGGTAGGAAGGTCTACACTTTTGTGGTTGTAGATGACTATTCTAGATTTACATGGGTATTCTTTCTAAGACAAAAATCTGAAACCCCAGGTGTATTACTTAATTTTGTAAAGCAAATTCAGAATGAACTGAATAGTACAGTGGTCAAAATCAGAAGTGACCATGGTACTGAGTTTCAATCTGAAAGCATAACAAAATTGTGTAAAGACTTTGGGATTTTCCAAGAGTTCTCCTCACCTAGAACACCTCAGCAAAATGGAATTGCTGAAAGAAAGAATAGAACATTAATTGAAGCTGGTAGAACTCTATTGAGTGACACCTCTCTCCCAGAATATTTTTGGGCTGAGGCAGTTAACACTGCTTGTCATGTAATCAATAGGGCTACTATCACCAAAAGCCACAAAATGACTCCCTATGAGATTGTGAAAGGCAGAAAACCAAATCTATCTTACTTTAGGATCTTTGGTTGTAAGTGTTATATACTTAACAATGGCAAGTCATATTTGACTAAGTTTGCTGCCAAATCCCAGGATGGGATATTTGTTGGGTACAGCACTAATAGTAAGGCCTATAGAGTCTTCAACTTGACTACTCAAGTTGTTGAAGAATCTGTGCATGTTGTGTTTGATGAAACAAGATTAATCAACTGTGAGTTGTCTTGTAGATCAAATGACTCAACAGGTATAAGCAAAAGTATGGACAAGCTCTCCATTACTGAAGGATCAAAGGAAGATGGGGCATTGGAAAATGAAGGCTTCTGTCCAGAGGGAGAACAAGACACTATAGAAGCTGATGAAAACCAAGAGATTCAGCTAAATGAAGGAGCTGGAGATGTTCAACCAGAAGGGAATCTTCCACCAGCTATAAGACATTTGAGAGATCATCCAATTGATCAGATAATATGTGATCCAAGACAGGGGGTGCAAACTAGAAGCAGAAATCAAAACACAGTTCTACATTCAAGTTTTCTGTCACAAATGGAGCCTAAGAAGTTTGAAGAAGCTATCCAAGACCAGCACTGGATTGATGCCATGCAAGAGGAGCTGAATCAATTCAGAAGGTGCAATGTCTGAGAGCTTGTTCCTAAACCAAGAGGCCACAACATAATTGGCACAAAATGGATATATAGGAACAAGCTAGATGAAAGTGGGATAATAGTAAAGAATAAAGCAAGATTGGTTGCAAAAGGATACAGGCAGGAAGAAGGGATTGACTTTGATCAAACCTTTGCTCCTGTAGCAAGGCTGGAGGCAATCAGAATATTCCTTGCCTATGCAGCCTATCAAGACTTCAAAGTATACCAGATGGATGTGAAGTCAGCTTTTCTGAATGGTGATCTTAAAGAAGAAGTATATGTAGAGCAACCATCAGGTTTTGTAGATCCTCTTAAACCTGATTTTGTTTATAAGCTTAGAAAAGCTCTGTATGGGTTAAAGCAAGCCCCAAGGGCTTGGTATGAAACTCTGTCTACTTTCCTTATTGAGAATAAATTCTCAAGAGGAAAAATTGACAAAACTCTATTCCTTAGGGAATCCAAAGGCAAGATCATCTTAGTTCAGATCTATGTTGATGACATAATCTTTAGATCTACTGAAAACAACCTTTGTAAAAAGTTTGCCAAACTTATGCAAGGGAAGTTTGAGATGAGCAGTATGGGGGAACTGAAATTCTTCTTGGGACTCCAAGTAAGACAGACTGATGATGGCTTGTCCATATCCCAGTCTAAGTTCACCAAAGAATTGATTAAGAAATATGGTATGGAGTCATCCTCCACCATGAGAACTCCTATGGGAACAAGTATGCCTATATGCAAAGATGATGCAGGTAAACCTGTTGATGAGACTTTGTATAGAGGAATAGTTGGCTCTCTACTATATCTCACTGCTAGTAGACCAGATATTATGTATGCTATATGTGTCTGTGCTAGGTACCAAGCCTGCCCTAAAGAATCTCATTATACTGCACTTAAAAGGATTCTGAGATATCTTAAGGGCACACCTAATCTAGGCCTTTGGTACCCTAGGAATAGATATTTTCAACTAACAGGCTATTCAGATGCAGATTTTGCAGGATGTAGAGAGGATAGGAAGAGTACTACAGGTACTTGTCAATTCCTGGGAGGAAGACTAATATCATGGAGTAGTAAGAAGCAGACTAGTGTGGCAATTTCCACAGCTGAGTCAGAGTATGTTGCTGCTGGAAGCTGCTGTGCACAGCTATTATGGATGCAGCATCAGCTAAAGGATTATGGTATTCAAGTAAGTAGAACACCTCTTTTGTGTGATTCTAAGAGTGCAATTTCTATTGCTAATAATCCTGTTTCTCATAGTAGAACTAAGCATATAGAAATAAAATACCATTTTCTTAAAGAACATGTAGAAAAAGAAGACATCTCATTGGAATTTGTGAAAACAGATTATCAAATAGCAGATGTGTTTACTAAGCCCCTAGATGAGACAAAATTCAATAAATTCAAAATTGAATTAGGTATGTTAACCATTGATTAGTGTAATCACAAAATCATCAACAATAAAGTTGAAGTGGTAACAAGACATTCAAGTGATATTAAGACACATAGAAGTAGTATAAAGTACTTTGTTGTACTTATAAGTTGTGATGAACAAACAGAAATTGGCTAAGTGAGATGGTGCCGACACATTCAGTAATAATGTGTCGACTCAGGGTAGTAATGTCGACAAGTCAGAGATATTGTGTCGACACAGAAAATATGTGTCGACACTTAAGAATCTTATTGTCGACTTATCCAGGAATGTAGTGTCGACTTCACCAGGAAAGTGGTGTCGACACTTACAGATTTTGTGTCGACACTTATACTAAGAGTCGACACAGAATTTCTGATGCTCTACTATATACCTCTGGTGTCGACATAACCGCAAATTGGTGTCGACACATAGTAGACGAACTTGTAGTCGAGACAATAGAAGCTTGTGTCGACACAATCCATCTGTGTCGACACTTATAGTCTGTTTTTGGCGTCTTTTGTTCTTCTTTAAACAGAAGGTATAAATAGGTCAAGAACTCATTCTGTCGACACGCTTACAAGGTTTTCGAAACCCTGTGTCGACATTCTCTCTCTCTCTCTCTCTTTCTCTCATCTTTCAAGCTTTCTCGACTGATCGATGGCGCCAAAGATTGAAGATAATGTGAATGAAGGATATGAATTGGTGTGCCAGGCCTTTGAAGCTGCCCCTCCAGATGTTCTTGGGGTTATCTCTCTCCTCTCCGACTCAGGTTTAGAATTTCTGGTCTCCGAACCATCAAAGATCTGGAAGAAGGAGGTGCACGAGTTCTTTACCTCTGCATCTGTAAACTCAGAAAGTCATGAGATAAAATCCACAGTTCATGGGTCACCTGTGGAGATTACACCAAGAAAGTTAAGAACAATTCTGCAATTACCTACAATTGAGAATGAAGAGGATGTCCCTGCTTCTAAATCTAGGGAGGCTCTTCAATGGTGTGGATTGGATTCCACCATGAAAATTGGAGCAGCATTCAACAGGAAAGGAATGAATCAACAAGGCAAGTTTCTGTCAGAAGTAGTTGGAAAAGTTATTCTGTGCAAGCCAGGTGGACATGATAGGATTTCTGCCTATATGTTCAGCCTAATGACCAGGATTGTTTTTACAATTCCTACGGATTGGTCATCTGTAATCTTTGAGAAGATTAAGGAAGGAATCAAGAAGCCAAATCTGGCTAGGATAATGAGTATATACCTTAGTAAGGAGATTCCAGAGGTTATGCAACAACAACCTGGAACTAAAATTAATCACATGAGAAGGATGGACATGAGATTGTTCTCCAGATGGGATAGGGTGCTGACCAAAGAGATGCCTGAAGTGGAAAGGCAGGATTCACCTGAGAAATCCCCAGGTCATGCTACTAGTACTGGGCATCCACAAGAAGAGCAAGTAAGACTAGAGGTTGAAGATCAGCCTGCATCTACACAAGTTCAGGATGCCACAATACCTGCAGTTCAAGAAGAAGAAGTAAGTATACCAGCTCAGCAAGTTTATTCACCTACACAAACTGTATCTACTCATGACCAGGTACAGGTGCAGGGGGAGCTGGTGTATTTTCCTACAAAAGAGATTTCTAATATTTCTATTTCTGCACAGGTCCAGGGGGAGCAAGTGCAAGAAGATGCTCAAATTGATCAATCTCCAAATTTGAATACTGCAAATGATCAAGCCCAGAAGGAATATACTCTGGAGGAGTTATTTCCAAATGATGAAATAATTACTGATAGTCTGGAAGTGGAGCAAGAAATTGAGGGGGAGCCAGTGCATGTTGAGACTGTACAATATGGCACTGAAGCAGCTGTTTCTCCTCCTCCCAAAGAAAGAGTTCAAATTGAGAGTACTTCTGAATCTGAGAATGAAGAAGCTAGGGTGGCTAAAAAGAGAAAACTTATGGTTTTCCAGAGAAGGAGCAAGAGTTATAAGCAGGCTCTACAGTCTACAGCACATCACACTCCTTCTGACTTTGATTATAACAAGTTCTTGGTAGATTTACAAGTGAAATTGGATGAACACAGAGTGGATATAGAAAAATATGTTGATGAAAACAACAAATCCCTGCAATTTGATTTAGCCCAAGATATAAAATCTATTAGATTTGAGGTAAATATGCATAAGAAGGAGATGACAGATTGCTTCCATAAGGGAGGCAATGCTGTAGTATATCTGGCAAAGCAACAGCAGACTATCATCCCTAAGGTGGATGACATTGCTTTAAAGCAAAGCTATGTCTTGGAAAATCAGCTAAGGATGAATGACAATTTAACTGAATCTCATCATGAAATCATTGAGGAATTGAAAAAGATTGTTCCAAGTCTGCCTGTAACTAGATCAAAGGAAATGGAAGAATTTGATAAGAACTTTCAAACTGCTATTGATTCTGTTAAAACTGCTATCACAACCTCTCAAAAGGAAATATCTGACAAGCTTCAAAAGTTAAAACCATTTTTTAAAGAGGGTGTGAATTATCTAGATGGTCAAATCAGATTTCAAAAGCAAGATCTTAGAGATCATGTTTCTAGAGAAGCCATAAAGGGGGAGAGGATGCTAGTTCATGCAGGCTCAGAGCACACCAAATGGGTGACCAATAGTATTCGAGCCACATTGGGATATCCACCATTGTGTGATGATGCTATGGTGGCTGAGTCAGGAATACAAACAAGTCTACTTGAAGGCAATCAACCTGAGGTTGCTCAAGTCATTTACCCCCCTCCAGATTATGATATGATTGATCAGCAGGTTCAAGGGATGTATAGTCCTCCAAAGGAGGTTACTAATATTGTGATTGGGAAGGTTGATAAGCCTGAGGCTACTTTGAAAGATCAGCAAGATGCTCTTCTATCTAAGAAAAGGTTTAGAGAGCAGGCTGAACTTAAGCCAGACTTTGAGCAGTGGAGTCCTACTTCCAGAAATATAATACTCACTGCATGGAAGGCTGTCAAAGACCAAGTGCAGGAAAGAGGCAAGTGGTACAATGAGATGGAATGGCAGAAGTATGAAGCCAGGCAAGAGGCCATTGTACAGTTCAGAAGAAAAGCCAAGCTGGGTAGGCTGTCTCCAGATGCTCAGGAGCCAAGCAAGTACTTCCCAAAGCCCTTTCATTATTTTGAAAGGCAAAGGCTCAAGGAAGAAGCAAAGAAGAAGGCTGATCTAAAAGGCAAGAAGCCAGCTGAAGACTCTGAAGCTCCTGTGAAGGCTCAAGTTCTATCTGGCAAAGGGATTGTCATTAAAGAGCCTGATCAGTCTTAATTCTTAGTTCTTTCAAAGTGTTTTGTAATGTTTTGATTAAATCATTAGATGTAAATCTCTGTATTCAAACATTATCAAGTTATAAACAAAATGTTGTGTGATATCATATAATGTTCATTTTGTGATGGATTGTTTTTATGTTTTGTTTATATTAAGTATTCCTGTTATGTCATATATCATCAGTTTATACTTTTTATAAATGGTGTATATCATTGGCTATAGGGTTATGACTTCTCCAAATAGGGGGAGATTCTTGGGTACATTGGAAAATGTGTACCTGATTTGAAGAAGCCCAACTTAGCTCAATGATATACATCAAGGTGTATTTGATGTTGTTTTGAGTTGACATGTGCAGGTGAAGAAGTATTAAATAATGCAGAAAAATATTCTAAGTCCACATGTCGACACCTGAAGAAATTGTGTCGACACTTCAGAATATTTGTGTCGACACTTCAGAATATCAGTGTCGACACAGATAAAGATAGTCGACCACATTTATGTCGACACTGGGAAGCAGTGTCGACACATAAAGAAAATCGTCGACCTCGACACTGGGAAGCAGTGTCGACACATAAAGAAAATCATCGACCTCAACACTGGGAAGCAGTGTCGACACCGTGAAAGATAGTCGACCAGAGAAAGTTAGTCGACACCGTGAAAGATAGTCGACAAGAGAAAGTTAGTCGACACCGTGAAAGATAGTCGACCAGAGAAAATTAGTCGACACCGTGGAAGAGAGTCGACCAGAGAAAGTTATTCGACTAGTGAAAGATAGTCGACCAGAGAAAGATAGTCGACTCACAGAAGAAGATTGTCGACCACAACTGTGTCGACACTGGGTGGATGTGTCGACACCAGAAGACTGAGTCGACACATATTGGCAGAAGTCGACAATGCTTGTGTCGACACCAGAAGACTGAGTCGACACATTTTGGCAGAATTGAACATTGTTGTGTCGACACCAGAAGGCTGAGTCGACACATACTAAGTTCTGAATCTACAACAACTGTGTCGACACACAGGACTTGTGTCGACACACTGCAGAGTCTAGACCAAGTTATTCTCTGAAGAAGATGTGTCGACTTAAAGGCAACTTAGTCGACATCATCAAAGACTGTGTCGACACCAAAGTCACTTGTGTCGACACAGATAGACAGATTGGTCTCGACACTTTCTAACTGACTGTCTCGACATTTTGCTGTCCAAGGCTAAGGTACAAGAACTGTTTGAAGACTTGACAGCTGTGGGTTGCCACCGTTTAACTGAAGCTGTCAGACCTGTCAGAAAACAGTTAGAAACCGGATCAGCCGGTTACCATGAAGAAAGTCTATAAATAGACACATTCAGAAGGAATTAAAAAAAAGGAGCTAAGCTAAGAAAAATAATATAAGAAGATCTAAGAAGAAGAAACAGAAGGATTACGATCCTGTTGAAGTTTCAATTCAAGAAAGTGAAAAAGAAGATCTTCATCAGAAGGTCTAAGAAGAAGAAGTCTGAAGTATCAGTAAAGGTGTTGGATAGAGGGAGATCCAGTCATCTTGAAGAAGAAGGAGGAAGCCATCAGTGGTTTCTCAAGAAGCTGTTTGGAAATCAACTCAGCTAAGTTCAGATTCAAGAAGCTTTGAAGAAAGCTCAGATTCAGTTGATTTCATCAGCTGATCAAGAAGTGTCTTGTCCTCTTCTCTCTCAACAAAGGCAAGACATCAAAATATCTTTTTATAAATTTCTGTAGGATCTGTTTACACAGATCTGAGTTGTAAGCCTGTGTTATAAAGGCTGAGTGTAGGAGAGGTGATCTCTGAGTGGTAGGGCTATTTGCCTGAGTGTAGGAGAAGATTATTCTCTGAGTGGTAGGCCTTGAGGCAAGGCTGAGGTAAGGCTGTTGAGCCTGAGTTGTAGGAACCTATCCTGGTTCTGAGCTGTAGGATCTGAGGATCTGAGTATAGTGGAAGTTTGGCCGAATCTAGCACATTGGTAGATAGGTGAAGGGGGAAAGTGGATGTACCCAGATCTTGGGGAACCACTATAAAATGTTGTGCAATCTGTTATGCTTAGTTGTCTGTGAATGCTGTGCTAGATAATTTAATTTGCAATTGAATTCTGCCTAGATTTATAAACAAGAAATTAGAACCTATTCACCCCCCCCCCCTCTAGGTGTTTAGGTTGTCTTGAAAGTAAAACTATCAAGTTGTAAATGAAGTACTGTATAAATTAACCCAAAAGCCTCAACAAAATTATATTATGGCCATTTGGACCAGAAACTCACTTTGCCCAAACTTTACTTGATTTGAAGTTCAGTTGATAGCTTAATAATTAAAATTAAGGTTGGTGACTTAAACTAGGAGTAGTGTTTTAGTTAGGCAAAAGGTCTCCAAATACCATAAAATTTTGACCAGATAACTTTGGTACCCTTATGGTCCTCTTCACCAAATTTCAAGTCAATCCAAGGTCATTTGACTCCATGACCTTCACAACCCTAAAAATCACCATTAAGGGACCTACCCTAGGTTTCTAGGGCTACCCTATCCCAAACCACCCCAAATTACATTGGAGGGTGTTTCATGCCCCAAACAACCATTGGACAAAATATCAGCCTCGGTTGAGGTTTTTTGACCACTCAAATCCCAAATGGAATGAATTGACCTAATTAACCCTATAAGGGCCAACCTAGGGTCGAGTTAAACCTCCATCAAAACACTTCCAAATGAGGTGGAATTTTTACCAGAGTTATAACATTCCCCCTAAGATCTCCCACCCAAATTAGGGGGGATTTTGAGGTGTTTAGGACACCTAAATAAATTATACATGAATTATTAAATTTTTAAAAAACCTATAGAAAAATATTCTCCAAAAATTCTGATTTTTGGATAAGACCTAGGTATGGCTAATAATAGCCCATACCCCAAATTTCAAGTCATTTGGATGTCTGGATTGATGTGGGCATCTAAATCAATCTCAGGACAACCCTATGGATAGACCTCACCAAAATGTGTGATGTGGGCTAACCAGGACTCCAAATCGAGTGAAATCAATTTTGAATTAAACTAGACTTCAAGGGATACATTTTCTATGTTCACCACTTTTTATGTTTCAGCATTTACGGGCTTCAATTTTCAGTTTAAACTTAGTGTACAGTAAAGGGAATTAATTTCTAATTATACAATATATAATATGTTAAAATAACACTGTTCATCTTCTTCTTTACCCAAACCCGAACAGAACCAGAAAAACAACTATTCATGTAGCTTTTCTAAAGCTATTTCCCGGCCACCCAGCCATCTCCCTGGCCGGCCACCACCACCACCACCTCTGTTGAGGTGAGGGCTACCGTCAGGCGGCGGCACGGCCGTCGGAGAGGCGGTTTCCGGCGAACCCGCCACCATGAAATTTCGGAAAAACCATGGAAACGCTCACCCGATCCAGCTCTTTTGAGCCCTATATCTCTCCTAATGATTTCTAAGAACTATCCATAGAAGAAGAGGTAGAGGAGGACCTTATTCGAGGTTTGGAGTCGAGTCGATTGCCGGGATGCGATTGGCGCGGTGGTGGCGTCGCCGGAATTCTTCAACGGCAAGGTAATGAGCTATAGATTTATCTGGCAAGGGTGGAACCTTCCTATCTAAGTCTAGGGAGTCTTTTATAGGAGAACAAGGCTACGGGAGGGCGTAGAAACGGTCCAGCCATTAGTTCCTCTTACATGTAAGCTTCGGCCATGGTGGAGGGGAACTGAAACGGCTTGTAACAGCTAGAGGAGGGCTGTAAACTCCTCCTATCCCTGAGAGGAGTTGAATCCAGCCGTGAAAGGGAAGGGGGAAGGCCATGGCATCAAATGCCAATGATGGCCATGAAGCCTAGCTCTCGGCCATGGCCGTCACTGCTCCTTTTGCCAAAGCCGACAGTCCACGTGGCACAGCTTCACTTGACCGGTCAACCTTCTTTAAAATAAGAATTAATTGGGTTTTATTAAAAGGAAACGGCCCACTAATGCATTCTGTCCCACTTCCTAGACCGGCCCAGTTCAGCTGAACCAGCACACAACCAAAAAAAATGCCAAAAAAATTCTAAGTACAATGGCGTTGAGTGAGCTCAGCTCACTCAACGCCATCCAAGCTACGGCATTGAGTGAGCTCAGCTCACTCAACGCCATCAAAGCTACGGCATTGAGTGAGCTCTGCTCACTCAACGCAATCCAAGATAAGGCGTTGAGTGAGCTCTGCTCACTCAATGCCATCCAGAATAACCTCCTAGACTATGGCGTTGAGTGAGCTCAGCTCACTCAACGCCATCCGGATTATGGCATTGAGTGAGTTATGCTCACTCAACGCCATACAGAATAAGCCCCTTTTAAATGATGGCATTGAGTGAGCTTAGCTCACTCAACGTCGTCCGGATTTTGGCGTTGAGTGAGCTTAGCTCACTCAACGCCGTCCGGATTTTGGCGTTGAGTGAGCTTAGCTCACTCAACGCCGTCCAGATTATGGCTTTGAGTGAGCTTAGCTCACTCAACGCCGTCCAGGTTATGGCATTGAGTGAGCTTAGCTCACTCAACGCCGTCCAGGTTATGGCTTTGAGTGAGCTTAGCTCACTCAACGCCGTCCAGATTATGGCTTTGAGGGAGCTTAGCTCACTCAATGCCGTCCAGATTATGGCTTTGAGTGAGCTTAGCTCACTCAATGCCGTCCAGGTTATGGCTTTGAGTGAGCTTAGCTCACTCAACGCCGTCCAAGTTATGGCTTTGAGTGAGATTAGCTCACTCAACGCTATCCAGGTTATGGCTTTGAGTGAGCTTAGCTCACTCAATGCCGTCCTGATTATGTTGAGTGAGCTCTGCTCACTCAACGCCATCCAGACATCACCAAATGGCATTGAGTGCGGTCAGTGCACTCAACTCCGTTCAACTTATGGCGTTGAGTGCACTCAACGCACTCAACGCCATCCCGTCTGACCTTCTACGGCGTTGAGTGAGCTAAGCTCACTCAATGCCATCCAGTCTACGGCGTTGAGTGAGCTTAGCTCACTCAACGCCAACCTGCCAACACCAGATGGCATTGAGTGCAGTCAGTGCACTCAACGCCATTCAACTTATGGCGTTGAGTGCACTCAACGCCATCCCGCTTATGGCTTTGAGTGAGCTAAGCTCACTCAACGCCATCCAGACCACGGCGTTGAGTGAGCTTAGCTCACTCAACGCCATTCCAAGGTTACGGGCGTGACAGATCGGTCACGGGCTTGTCTAACCTATGTTGAATTTTCTGAGCTCGACGATCGTCTTCCTGAGGTCGACGATCGTCGAAGGGGGTCACGCCCTAGTTCACGGGCGTGACGGGTCAGTCACGGGCGTGACCACCCCTTGACTCAAAATTTTGATCGACAAAATTCAATTCTTGGGCTTCCTAGGGTTCTGTTAAGACAAAACCACTCCCAGGGGTCTAGTTGGGAATGGGATGTTACAAATCCGATTAAACAAAACAAAGATTTCGTCCCCGAAATTAAGGTTAAGCCTACGGGGCTCCTATCGGGAGAAAAGGCTTGTAACATCCCATTAGAGTTGAGAGATTTACATCTCTACGTTACGTTTGCTATGTGTGGTTTGAAGGTGATTGTCAAATCTAAGACCAATTCGTCCAGTTGACTAGGTATATACCCCAATAAACAAAAGATTAGCCTCTATTCTTGAAATTTCAGTCCTATTAGTTTAAAATAGGAACGCAAATTTATTGTCCAGAGGGGTTGTGAGGTATACCTGTCCGAAAAGCTCCGGATACTTTTGCCGTATCAAGTCCTGTGGCTCCCATGTATGCTCCTCCTGCCCATGCTTGTTCCACAGAACCATGACTAATGGAACCTTCTTCTGTCGCAAGACCCGCACTGCCGTGCCATCGATGCTTATTGGCTCCAACTGAACTGACCGGTCGGAAGCTACCGATCCATTTGTGGTAAAAATCTGCTGCTCCGGGCACAGTAGAGCCCTCCTAAGTTAAGAAACGTGGAATACGTCGTGCAGAGCTGCCAGCTCTGGTGGCAATTCCAGCCTGTAAGCTAGGGCCCCGATCCGCTCCAGGATCCTGTAAGGGCCCATATACCTAGGGCTGAGCTTCTTCCTCCGACCACGCACCCGTGAAACTCCATGCATGGGCCGAATCTTCAAAAATACTCGGTCCCCTACCTAAAACTCAACCTGACGATGTCGGGCATCATAATACTTAGCCTGTCTGCTCTGTGCTTCTAACATCCTGTCTCTTATCAGTCTCACCTGAGCCTCGGTGTCTTCGACAAAATCTGATCCCAACGCCTTCGGATTCCCATCCTATATCCAAGAAAGCAGGGTCCTGCATCTCCTTCCATACAAGGCTTCGTAAGGCGCCATCCTAATGCTAGACTAGTAGCTGTTGTTATAGGAGAACTCGACCAGGGGTAGGAGCTTCTCCCATGGCTCCCCGTGGTCCAAAATGCATAGCCTCAGAAGGTCTTCCAGCGTCCGATTGGTGCGTTCTGTCTTCCCATCCGTCTGGGGATGGAATGCGGTGATGAAGGTCAATCGTGTGCCTAAGTAAGCCTGCACGGATCTCCACTCCCTTGAAGTGAACCGGCCATCCCGATCCGATACGATTGTCTTGGGCACCCCGTGGTATCGAACAAACTGCACCACAAATCTCCGCACTTGTACCCCCACAGAGTCATCCTTCTTGATTGGAATGAATCTGGCCACCTTCGTCAACCGATCGACGATGACCCAAATAGAGTCGTTTCCCGTCCGTGATCGGGGAAGTCCATGAATAAAATCCGTCTCGATGCCCTCAAATTTCCACTCCGAGGGTACATGTTCTGAGATACATCATCCTTTTGATGATACAACATACGATTAAATCTTTATCTTCTCAGCTATCCCGAATCTTGTTACCCGTCATCTAATTTCACGTGATAATAGTTAATTCTCGTAATTACTCTGTTTTATTACCATGTCATTGTCTTGGTAACGCTACGGGTCATAATTCCAAACATGTTTTTTACAAAAATCTTATGTTTGCCCGAATAACGTTGAATTATATAGACTTCAAACTCACTATGTTTATTACGCCACTTTCCCTAAACTACGTCCAAGGGAACCCCAGTCTATACTAATTTGTCCAATAAACAAAAGTTTAGCCCCCAATAAACAAAAGATAAGCCCCTACCTATCTTTGGCTAAGTATCTTTGATATTACCCTGTTACATCTGTCCTAGCTAGGTGCACAATCCCTAGGGCATTAATCTTCGACTTGGGGTTCCACCCTGAAACTCGTTAATATACTCCATACTTAAACTCTCTGAGTCACATTTACGACAAACTTATCCGGGTCAAAATGTTCCCAATCCCAAATGGGTATCTTCCGAACTTGAATTCCTATCCGACCCTCAGTGTTTGTCTCAGTGATTGCCTCTAGGTAATTTTATTACCGGTATTGAGGGTTAAGACTACTTGTCTTTTACCATTCTGCTAATGTATTATTGGTCTCAATTCTCCTTAAAGTAGTCTACCGCTTTGAATAATCCTTGATTGGGATAGTAGGGACACCTGAGTTTACGTCTTAGGTAGTAATTCTCGTGCTAAACTCCTCCTTTATTATCTTTGGGTATCTCCTTACCTTAACCAAATTCATACCCAAGGTCTATTTTGAACTAGGGCATACTATAAATTGTCATGGTTAGTCACGAGTCCTAGTTGGTTGAGTCTAACTTGTTAGTTAGAGGATTATAAGATGAGGTCTTCGTAGCTGGAGGTGTTCCTTGCTGGGGCAGGGTTTGCCGCAGGCTACGAAGAGGAATTCCAATTAATGATGAAGTGGACTTTCACATGTGATTTCCCTTATGGGCACACCACTGCTTCCGCTGCTTACTTTGTCCTCAAACTAAACTCGAGCGTGGGTGACCTAGGGTTAGTGGACTGCTACTTTTCCGATCGAGGTTTGTACTGATACCACTTGTAAGACCCCTTTTTTTCTTTTAAACACCGGGGTCTTATGCCCAGAACCGCCGCTATGTGGTGACACCATCACGCCCGGGAAGGTCGTCACTACAAAACGTCGATCCTGTCGGCCAAATCGATCGCAGAATAGTAGCATAAGTAATTATAAACTAGTCCACCATAACCACATGTATATAAAAAAATCTCCACGAAGGGAGAGTCCACAATAATAATAATCAGAGTACAAAAGGAGGGCTTGTGCCCAGTATATGTAATCCTCACTACAAGTCACTCGCGGAAGCAAAACTAAAACTAAGCGTCACCGTAACTGTCACTAAACTGAGAGCACCCAAGCTAGACTAGCCCATCTCCTGACTCCGTACTCTGCTGGTACTACATCTCTGGTTGCTTCTTCCTTTTTGGCCTGCAGTCGTCGGCTCGCAATCCACGTCTGTGTCTACGTCTTCAGCCTCCTGGCTGCTGAGCTGGTGGGATCCCACCCATCAAGGGGCATTTTATCCGTGTATTTCCCGGCTGGTGATAATGGTAACACGGTCGCGGGGTAAACTCTTTCAGAAACTGCAAAACCCGTGACCCTTCCTTATGGTCCACCTAAAATGTTTTGGTTCGAAAACCGTTAGTCTAAAAGACTAAGCCCTATCATCCCCTACCCCTTCCCCCATGGCTCTTAGGTACCGAGCGGAGAGGAAGAAAGGGAAGGACATAAAGGTGGATAATAAGTCAAAAGCAGGTGATAGCAGACCTATGCTAGCAATTCCATAGTAAATATGACAAAAGCAAGAAGGAAGGAAATGTAACCTTAACTTATGCGGAAGCGCATAAGCCAAGGGATCTTTTGCAGGGCTCCCATCATATAAAGTATCTCATACCACTTATACGTTGGGGTGTCAGTTATCAAACAGTATGGAGTAGCAAGTAAGTAAAAGCACAAGAAATATAACCATTGATTTATAGGGATTACCCCAATAGACCAAGGGGTCGTTTTGCAGGGCCTATCGTATAAAACGTCCCATACCATCTTATACGATAGGTGGCAATGTTTATGCTATGACACACAAATATGCTATGGAATGCACAAGCAAGTGCAACACACCCACACGACTCCATGCGCACAGACCTTTAGTTCCCCCTGTTCGGGCAGCTAGCTTCACCCCCAGGAACCTCTGTAGTGGCAAACGGAGACAGTGGGTCGGGCCCCCAACTTTTAGGCGGGTAACAACACTACCAGGCCTAGCCCTTCCATACGCCCCTAGAAGAACACAACCTAGAGTATCCATGTATTAGTGCTGGCTATATCCACCATGCTTTCTTTGGCTAATTGTCCCACACCGCCGAGTCAACGTACCGACATTGGTGTGATCGATCGTCCAGTACTGATGACCCACCACTTTTATGCACATGCAATCATGACAGTTATATTTGTACAAGTTCTCATGTTACCGAGCTTCCAGCTCTCTAGGCTACCAAGCATATACCAAGTTCCCGAGCATCCCGCTCCCTGGACTTCCAAATTTATACCAAGTCCCCGAGCATCAAGCTCCCCGGACTTCCCAATCACAAACCAGACCATTGACATTACTAGTAGGCCCTTAGACCACGGACCTTCTCTGCCCATTCCATGCCAATTCTTCTTCCTAAGTGTACAAGTGTAGGTGTAAGGTGCAACTATTATTAGGGTTACTCTTGATCATTTTATTCCTAAGATTTAAGGTTAACCTTGGACTTCCTGAGGTTTACCCGGTGAAGGGCTCGCAGCGGTACTAAGAGCTATGATGAAGTGAATCCCAAAGCTCCCTTTCCAAGGCACTTATTGTAATTGATTGGTTCCCTTAACCCATTCCCTTCTCATAATACAGTGGGCTAATCTTAGGGTGACTTTGACTTTTTCTCTTGTCGGGGAGGACGATCTTCCGTCGAACTCGAACACCACTTAACACTAGTCAATCTCACACCCTACCCGTCCTGACTTCCAATAATGAACTTGATTTAACTCACCCTATCCAAATCAGCAAACTACGGAAATTCCATTTCCCAAGTTCATTACCAGCTCTAGTTCAGCTTCTGCAGTTTTACTAAACGCAGACCATCCTAAGCTTTATGAGGTATGCTAGGTGTGGTACTCCAAATTGTCTTCCGAATCTCCTATAATATTTAATGGAGGTCTACCATGAAATAATTAGTATAAATCCAGAAAATAATAATTTTTCTATTTCATCTGGCATTTAATATATTTATTCTCAGCCTCCCAATGCCCTAGTATGAACATGAAGTGTACTAATGAGCCAACAATAAATCACCATAAAATCAGTAAAAATCTTATGTGGCATTTAAGCAGTAATTTCAAATTTTGAGAAATTTCAAAGGTGTTTAGGCCTATATTTCCTAATTTACCATTTTAAGCCACTTTTACTATATTATGAAGCAAGTACTGTAAATATATATCCAAAAATCACAAGAAAATTATAGAAGCTTTCTGGTGACCTAAAACAATTAGAAACCAAGTCCCATAATTTTTATCAAATATTTAGGCTCTGAATTTATTTAAATGTAAAACACCAATTTTCCTAAGTTAGAGAAGGAGGTACTATTTTTAATCATCTAAAAATCTAGATAAATTTACAGGATGACTATCATGGTTTGATACACCCACTGACCAAATTTCATAATTTTACAAATAGTAATTAGGCATTATTTGTATTTTTGACTATATATCACAATTAGTACGTTAAAGAGTAAAGCACCCAAAATAATCGGAAAAAACTCTCAAGAAAAATACATAAGGTATAACATTTTATAAGATGCCCTAATCCAAGATTTCATAACATTCCAGTGCATAGAAATTCCAAAATCATCAAGATAAATATCTAGGGCATAATTAGAGTTGTAAATGAAGTACTGTATAAATTAACCCAAAAGCCTCAACAAAATTGTATTATAGTCAATTGGACTAGAAAATCACTTTACCCAAACTCTACTTGATTTGAAGTTCAGTTGATAGCTTAATAATTCAAATTAAGGTTGGTGACCTACACTAGGATTAGTGTTTTAGATGGGCTAAAGGTCTCAAATACCATTAAATTTTGACCCGAGGACTTTAGTACCCTTATGGTACTCTTCACCAAATTGCAAGTCAATCCAAGGTCATTTGACCCCATGACCTTCACAACCCTAAAAATCCAAATTAAGGGACCTACCCTAGGGTTCTAGGGCTATCCAATCGCAAACCACCCCAAATTATATTAGAGGGTGTGTCATGCCCCAAACAGCCATTGGACAAAATATCAGCCTCTGTTGAGGTTGTTTGACCACTCAAATCCCAAAAGAAATGAATTGACCTAATTAACCCTATAAGGGCCAACCTAGGGTCGAGTTAAAACTCCATCAAAACACTTCCAAATGAGGTGGAATTTTTACCACAGTTCTAACATTCCCCCTAAGATCTTCCACCCAAATTAGGGGGGATTTTGAGGTGTTTAGGACACCTAACTAAATTATACATGAATTATTAAATTTTTACAAAAACTATAGAAAAATATTCTCCAAAAATTCAGATTTTTGGATAAGACCTAGGTATGGCTAATAATAGCCCATACCCAAAATTTCAAGTCATTTGGATGTCTGGATTGATGTGGTCATCCAAATCAATCTCAGGAAAACCCTATGGATAGACCTCACTAAAATGTGTGTTGTTGTCTAACCAGGACTCCAAATCGAGTGAAATTAATTTTGAATTAAACTAGACTTCAAGGTATACATTTTCTATGTTGACCACTTTTTATGTTTCAGCCTTTACGAGCTACAATTTTTAGTTTAAACTTAGTGTACAGTAAAGGGAATTAATTTCTAATTATACAATATATAATATGTAAAAATAACACTGTTCATCTTCTTCTTTACCCGAACCCGAACAGAACAAGAAAAACAACTATTCCTGTAGCTTTTCTAAAGCTATTTCACAGCCCCCCAGCCGTCTCCCTTGCCGACCACCACCACCACCACCTCTGTTGAGGTGAGGGCTACCATCGGGCGGCGGCACGGCCGCCGGAGAGGCGGTTTCCGGCGAACCCGCCACCATGAAATTTCGGAAAAACTATGGAAACGCTCACCCGATCCAGCTCTTTTGAGCCCGATATCTCTCCTTTTGATTTCTAAGATCTATCAATAGAAGAAGAGGTAGAGGAGAACCTTATTCGAGGTTTGGAGTCGAGCCGATCGTCGGGATGCGATTGACGCGGTGGTGGCGTCGCCGGAATTCTTCAACCGCAAGGTAATGAGCTCTAGATTTATCTAGCAAGGGTTAAACCTTCCTATCTAAGTATAGGGAGTTTTTATAGGAGAACAAGGCTCCGGGAGGGAGTAGAAACGGTCCAGCCATTAGTGCCTCTTACATGCAAGCTTCGGCCATGGTGGAGGGGAGCTGAAACGGCTTGTAACAGCTGGAGGAGGGATGGAAACTCCTCCTCTCCCTGAGAGGAGTTGAATCCAGCCGTGAAAAGGAAGGGGGAAGGCCATGGCATCAAATGCCATTGATGGCCATAAAGCCTAGTTCTCGGCCATGGCCGTCACTTCTCCTTTTGCCAAAACCGACGGTCCACGTGGAAAAGCTTCACTTGACCGGTCAACCTTCTTTAAAATAAGACTTAATTGGGTTTTATTAAAAGGAAATGGCCCACTAATGCATTCTGGCCCACTTCCTAGATCAGCCCGGTTCAGCTGAACCAGCACACAGCCAAAAAAAATGCCAGAAAAATTCTAAGTACAATGGCGTTGAGTGAGCTCAGCTCACTCAACGCCATCCAAGATACGGCATTGAGTGAGCTCAGCTCACTCAACACCATAAAGGTACGGCATTGAGTGAGATCTGCTCACTCAACGCAATCCCAGATAAGGCATTGAGTGAGATCTGCTCACTCAACGCCATCCAGAATGGCCTCCTAGACTATGGCGTTGAGTGAGCTCAGCTCACTCAACGCCATCTGGATTATACCATTGAGTGAGATCTGCTCACTCAACGCCATCCAGAATAAGCCCCTTTTAAACGATGGCGTTGAGTGAGCTTAGCTAACTCAACGCCATCCGGATTATGGCGTTAAGTTAGCTTAGCTCACTCAATGCTGTCTAGGTTATGGCGTTAAGTGAGCTTAGCTCACCCAACGCCGTCCATATTATGGCTTTGAGTGAGCTTAGCTCACTCAATGCCGTCCAGGTTATGGCGTTGAGTGAGCTTAGCTCACTCAACGTCGTCCAGATTATGGCTTTGAGTGAGCTTAGCTCATTCAAATCCATCCAGGTTATGGCGTTGACTGAGCTTAGCTCACTCAATGCCGTCCAGATTATGGCTTTGAGTGAGCTTAGCTCACTCAATGCCATCCAAGTTATGGCTTTGAGTGAGCTTAGCTCACTCAACGCCATCCAGGTTATGGCTTTGAGTGAGCTTAGCTCACTCAATGCCGTCCAGGTTATGGCTTTGAGTTTGCTTAGCTCACTCAACGCCGTCCAGATTATGGCGTTGAGTGAGCTCTGCTCACTCAACGCCATCCAGACATCACCAAATGGCATTGAGTGCGGTCAGTGCACTCAATGCCATTCAAATTATGGCGTTGAGTGCACTCAACGCACTCAACGCTATGTCGTCTGACCGACTACGGCGGTTAGTGAGCTAAGCTCACTAAACGCCATCCATTCTATGGCGTTGAGTGAGCTCAGCTCACTCAACGCCAACCTGCCGACACCAGATGGCGTTGAGTGCAGTCAGCGCACTTAATACCATTCAACTTATGGCATTAAGTGCACTCAATGCACTCAACGCCATCCCGCTTATGGATTTTAGTGAGCTAAGCTCACTCGATGCCATCCAGACCACGGCGTTGAGTGAGTTTAGCTCACTCAACGCCATTCCAAGGTCACGGGCATGACAGATCGGTCACGGGCGTGTCTGACCTATGTTGAATTTTCTGAGCTCGACGATCGTCTTCCTGAGGTCGACGATCGTTGAAGGGGTCACGCCCTAGGTCACGGGCGTGACCACCTCTTGACTCAAAATCTTGGTTGACAAACTTCAATTCCTTGGCTTCCTAGGGTTCTGTTAAGACAAAACCACTCTGAGGGGTCTAGTTGGGAATGGGATGTTACAGCCTGCATGGCAATGGTATTCACACGTGTGTAATCTAATAGTTGTCACAAGTTATATATATGTTGGATATTCTGTGCACCATGATTAGACTGGTTGTCTAAGTGATAGTGACTGATGGACACAAAGAAGAATGCTGGAAAGACAGAAATATGTCTAAGTCCATAGGCATGGAGTGAAGCCATTTCAATCAACCCCAGATGTCTAGAAGCGTTGAGTGGAGCTAACATTGTCAAATCTACAAAGATTCTGTCAAGAATACCAACTAAGTACAGAAGCGTTCAGTGAAGCAAATTCACTCAACACCAAGCTCAAAAGCATCGACTGAACAATATGCAGTTGAAGCCTCAGAAGAAGCAGACAGAAAAATTTTCTAAGTCCAAAGGCATTGAGTGAAGACAGTTCTCTCAATGTCAACTCAACAGAGAAATCAGCTAAGTACAGAAGCATTGAGTGAAGGAAGTTCAATCAACGCCTAATCAAAATAATAGGCAAAGGCTAAAAGCGATAAGTGAAGAAGCTGCACTCAACGCTTCCTCAACAAAAATATTGGTTAATTCCAAGTGCATTGAGTGATGAAGGATCACTCGACACCTAAGCTGAAATACTATAAAATTCTACAATTCATCGAGTGATGAATGATCACTCGATCCCTAATGGTACAGAATATTGGCTAAGTCCAAATGCATTGAGTGATGAAGGTTCACTCTACGTCTAAGATGAAAGACTATAAAAGTCTATAATTCGTCGAGTGATGAATGATCACTTGACGCCTAATGGTACATAATATTGGCTAAGTCCAAATGCGTTGAGTTATAAAGGTTCACTCAACGCCTATGCTGAAAGACTGCAAAAGTCTATAATTCTTTGAGTGATGACTAATCACTCGATGCCTTGTAAGACAGAAAACTGCCTAAGTGTTTTGGCGTTGAGTGAAGGTTGTTCACTGAACGCCAATACAAAATTGCTTGAATTTGGCTAAGTCCACAGGTACTAATGTCAGCAGAATTCAAAATCATTGTGGGAAGTCTACAGTACGCGACAAATGGCGTTACATGCCTACTGTACGACATTTACTGATAAAGCAAAGTTACAGCCAACAACTCCTGGTGGGCCCACTGTTCAAAGAGCCGTTGTCCCTCAGGGATAAAAGGAAAAGATCAAAGCGATGAAGAGAGATCTGGGGGATTAACTTTTTGATAAACTTTTGAAAATCTCTAGACTTCATCTTCTTCCTCTCAACATTTTTGCAGAGCCTGAAGAATAAGTTCAATCTTTCGATCTAAGAGTTCAAGCAAGATAGATGTTATGATTAATACCTTCAACATCAAGTTTAGAGATACTTCTCTCAGGTAGAAGAAGAAGAAGCCAAGGCAAACCCTAGCTGCAGCATCTTTACAGCTCAAGAAGTTTAATTCCTGGAGATCATTTTCTAGAGCTGTGAAGAAGAAGATATCTGGACTGAGTCAACTCAGCACAGAAGGAGGAAGACACAGAGATATTTTCTCTGGTGTTTATTCTACAAAACCAAACCTTTCTACTTCTTGTAGGATCCTTTGGATCTAAGAGTAAGCCTATATTATAAAAGCTGAGTGTAGGATCTTTTATAGATCTTAGTGGTAGGATTCAGAAGTGAATCTAAGGTAGGATCTTGGATTGGATCTGAGTTATAGGGAAGCTTGCCTAAGGTAGGATCTATTATAGATCTGAGGTAGGAAAGTATTCCTCTCTAAGTTATAGGGCTATCCTCCTAGCCTGAGTGTAGGAATATTAACTTAGTCTAAGGTAGGTGATCTTTGGATCACTAAGCTGTAGGAGCAAAGCTTGCTCTATATTGTAGGGCTTTTTTCCTGAGGTAGGTCTGGAAGGAGACTGAGAGACCCTATGGGTTCTCTTAGGAGCCGAGTTTGGAGAAGTTACTTGTCTAACACACTATTAGAAAGGTGGGAGGGACAGTGGACGTACACATAATCTGGGGAACCATTATAAATCTTAGTGTGTTGATTTGTGTTCTTGAAAGCAAGTTAATTAAGCTAACTCAACACACCTGAGTTGAAAAGAAAGAAAACAGACTTAAAAAACCTATTCACCCCTCCACCCCTCTGGGTGTTTAGCAATCCTTGAAACTAAATACTTTCATCTTGTCCTTCTTCAAGAATGCACACACCATCATCTTCTTCTTGGGCTGTTAGAGGAGTGTCCTTGATGGTTAGTTTACCCATCTCCAACTCTACACCTTTAGATATAGAGGAGCTAGGCAGCTCACTATTAATCATTGATGATTCATCAAATACTACATTAACAAACTCTTCTATTACTTGATTTTTCAAGTTGTAGACCCTATATGCTTTGTTATGGTTGTTGAACCCAACAAAAATTCCTTCATAGGATTTGGCAGCAAACAAAGTCAAGTAAGGCTTCCCATTATTTAGCACAAAGAACTTGCTACCAAAGATCCTAAGATATGCTAGATTTGGTTTTCTGCCTTTCATAATCTCATAGGGAGTCTTCTGGTGATACTTGTTGATAGAGGCTCTATTCAGGACATGGCATGCATCGTTCACTACCTAAGTCTAGAAGTATTTTGGGAGAGAAGTGGCACTGCGTAGTGTCCTTCCAGCCTCTATGAGAGTCTTGTTTTTCCTCTCGGCTATCGCATTTTGCTGGGGTGTCCTTGGAGAAGAAAATTCCTGGTGAATCCCTTGATCATCACAGAACTTTTTCGTGCCTTCAGACTGAAATTCAAAGTCATGGTCACTTCTGATTTTTACCACAGAACTGCCTTTTTCATTCTGAATTTGCCTAACAAAAGTTTTGAAGATGCAAAGAGTTTCAGACTTTTCTTAAGAAAGAACACCCAAGCAAACCTGAAAAAATCATCAACTATCACCAGTGTTTAGATTTTCCTACCTAGACTGTGAACTGGCATAGGAACAAATAAGTCCATATGCAGGAGGTATAAACACCTCTCAGAATCCTTGGCCTCAATGCCCTTAAAGGATGCTTTGGTTGCATGCCTTTTTGACATATAGAGTAAATTCCCTCCTTAGTGCATCTTATATTGGGTTCATTTCTTACTAGATCTTCATCGAAGAGCTTATTAATAACTTGTAGTTCAAGTGAGCAAGTCTCTTGTGTTATTGCATACAATAAGAGACTTTCTCATTTGCAACCAAACAAACTTGTGAGTGTATACTAAAACATAAGAAGTTTAAATAATATACATTTCCACTCCTAGTTCCATACCTCTCACTACACTGACAAGTAAAGATCAGAAGTTCGTTTGGATGCCTGAGTGCGCACGAGCTTTTGAAGAGTTAAAGAGTCGTTTGACCACGACGCCATTCTTGAGTTCTCCATGTGGTACAGACGACAATGAGATTTATAGTGATGCATCAGGGAGTGGCTTAGGTTGTATTCTTCTGTAGTTCAGTAAAGTTGTAGCTTATGGCTTATGCTAGTTTAAAGTGCACAAGCGGAACTATCCACTCCATGATTTGGAGTTGGCGGCTATGATTTTTGCACTTAAGCTGTGGCATCACTATATATATGGCGTGAAAGTTGACATCTTTATGGACCAAAAGAGCCTTAAGTACTTAATAGTTCAAAAGCATCTAAATATGCGGCAGCAAAGGTGGATGGAGTTCCTAGGGGACTACACCTTCTAGATTCATTACACTCCCGGGAAGGGAAATGTGGTCGCAGATGCCATGAGTCGTCGGACTCCAGCAAGGGCAAGTTGGTTACAAATGCAAGAGGAGCGTCTGATCCAGAAGTTGGAGGACTGAGACATTTCTTGTGTTGACAAGAATACTACAGCAAATGTATGCTTGAACAGGACAGAGGTGCAATATAACCTCGCGGGCAGGGTCCGGCAAGTGATGGAACTTCATAAGAGTATGAAGCGTTATACAGCAGATGGGTCAAATTCCCAATTCTCCTTAGATGATGGTCTTTTGAGAAAAGAGGGTCGTTTATGCATCCAGAATATGGGAAACTATGGGAGGAATTTATGTATGAGGCACACTTCACAAAATACTCAATCCACCCAGGGAGCACAAAGATGTACAAGGACATGAAAAAGATGTTCTGGTGGCCGGGTTTAAAGAAGGACAGAGCCCTTTACATGGTAAAGTGCCATACTTGCACCTTGGTAAAAGCGGAATATCAGAAACTTGGTGGTTTACCTAAACATGTCCACCTACAGCACTCCTAACAGGAAGACTCACCCTTGCCCTTGGCACACTAGAGTTATGCCAACAATCTATGGCAAAGTGACCCACTTTACTACAACACCAACATTCATGAATGTTGTATCTCCTCTTCTGAACAGCCCTTATGGAGTATAGGGTATCAACAACAATCAGAATGGAGAGCTCCATCCTTTTTCTTGTTTCTTTTTGCAAGAATCTGACTGAAAGTGAGTTGCCAGTAGATGGACTTGGCTTAATCTGAGTTCCTCTAACAATTGTCTTCTTTTTAGTAGACAAGCTATTTATGGCATCAAAGATGGCCAAGTCAGGCTTACTAACTGACTTACCTTCAGTCTTGGCTATTGCTGGAAGAGCCTTAGAATAGGCCACTACCTTATCTTTAAGTGTGGCGGTTAGAGTACCAAACATAAATGGTCCATGATGGGCCATCTGAATTTCCTCATGGGGATCCTTCATGCACTCACACCCATGTTCTTTCTCCCTCCAATGTAAGATACCCTTGGATTCAAGAAGAGTTCCCATTTTTCCAGTGACCATAAATATTATCTTGGTCATACCTGTTTGATGGGACGATTACCTTATAAAAGGTTGACTGAGTCACTATAGGAGCTTTTCCCTTCCCTTTGGAGTGGGCAACTCTAGAGTTCCACTTGAATCCCAAACCCCTCTTCTCCTTTTGATAGGTGAAGGAGTCTATAATTGGCAACATTATCTTGGTCTTACTGATTTTAGCCACAATCTATTTTTCCTTAAGGAGCTTCTCTTCAAGATCCATTATGATCTTGTTCTTCTGGCTGATGGTCCCAATCTGGATAATTGAGATGGTTTTCATTTGGTTGACTTCCTTCCTAATTTGATCAAGCAAGGGTGTTGATTTAGACTGTAGGGAAACAGCTAGCTGTAGGGAGACAATCTCCCCAGCTTGTTTCTTGACAAGCCTCTTGCTCCTTTTCAGAGCATCCAGAATGGCACCATACTTATCAATCAATTGATTGACATCCTCTTAAAAATCTGATCCATCATCTCCACTAGAGGAGGTGGATGTATAAGAGTCTGAGCCAGAATTATAGATAGAGGAAGGCTAGGGATAGAATGTACCTCATCAGGAATAATATTATCCTGATTGTCTACTGATAGAGCCATGAGGCAGAACTCCTCATCCTCTTCACAGACAATGTCAACAGAGGATAGTGGGGCACTGATTCCTATCCTTGCAGCTAGATAGTCCTCATCCTCTTCAGTACCAACAACAACAAAGAGCCCTATATAGGCTTCATCTTCTTCTCCAGAGTCAGAAGATGTTGATTCAGTTTGGCTCAAGCTCTTCTCATTCTTAGCAATGAAGGTCTTTTACTTCTTGCCCTTATGGTGGTGATGCTTCTTCTCATCTATCTCTTTTCTTTTGACTGGACAATCAGTAATGACATACCCAGGCTTGATACAACAATAACAAATAATTTTAGAATAATTATGTTTGCTAGGTTTAGAATCAAACCTGTCTCCTTTGGAGAACTTCTTCCCGGATTTGTTATGATCCTTATTTTGATGAGAGGAGGAGGAAGGATTGTTCTTCCTCTACTACCTCTTCATCATCTTCTGGAATTGCCTTGAGAAGACAGCAAACTCTCCATCTGACATATTACTGTCAGATGAGCTAGACTCAGAGCTTTCTAAATCTGTTGGCCTCCTTGGGGGTGAGTCAATCCTCTCCTTGCTTTTCTTAGAGCACTCAGCCTTCAGAGCCACTATACTCTCCTTAGTATGGGACCTAAAGGTGGACTCCTCCTCCTTCCTAGCATATAACTGCATCTCATAAGAGAGCAGCTTTCCAAACAAACTTTGAGGAGGAGTCTCAACAAGCTTAGCCACATCCATGATAGCACATATCTTTGTGTCCTAGAATCTGGTTAGAGATCTTAGGTACTTATCTTTCAGCTCATAATTTCTAATGATCCTCCCATAGGTCCTCAGCTCGTTGACCACTCTGAAAAACTTTTCATTGCAATTAGCTATGTTATTCTTGCTGCTTTGCCTGAAAGCCTCATATTCCTGATTAAGTAGGGATTTCTTATCATCCCTAACTTCTTCAGTGCCCTCCATGTATATAATCAGGGTGTCCCAAATATACTTCAATGCCTTGCAGTAGACAAGATTCTGGAATACGGAGTCTTCGATGGCACTTATAATTATATTTTGTTCCCTCTTGTCCACAGTTTACAAGATAACCTCATCCTTGGTCATCTCAGTGTATTTCTTTGGGGTTTGGACATTAGCCTCATGAATAGAGATCTTCATTAGAATGAAGGGTCCTTCCTAAACTGTGATGAAGATCCTAGGGTCGGAAGCTTCCATGAATAACCTTACCCTCTCTTTCTAAATACCAAACATTTCTTTTCTATAGATAGGAAGATTCATGAACCCCAACTCCTTGTGGTTGTCACTTGAACCTATGGAGAAAATTTTTCGCTAATCTTAGAGATCTGTTCAGAATGTCAAGTGCCTTTTTAAAAACCTCCCTCTGATACTACTTGAAAGTCTTTGTTTTGAAGAGTAGCTAAACACCAAGTGGGGGGTGAATAGGTTGTTATGTCTTTTATGACGATCCTTTTTTACTTATTATGTTGTGATTTAGTTTTAAGTTAGCTTTTAAGAACAGATAATAGCACACAAGTATTTATAGTGGTTCCTCAAGGTATGGGTACATCCATTGTCCCTCCCACCTTTCTAACAGTGTGTTAGACAAGGCAAACTTCTCCAATCTCAGCTCCAAAAGCTTACAACATAGATCCCTCAGTATCTCTCAGACTTCTCCAAGTTCTACCTCAGGCCCAAGGCCCTACCACTTAGAGCAAATGATGTTCCTACAGCTCAATGATACATAGATCACCTACCTCAGACTTTAATTAATGCCCTACAACTCAGGATAGAAGGATATCTCTACACTCAGATCCACTACAGGTCCTACCTCAGAGAATGAATCTCCTACAGCTCCGACATATAGGCCCTACCTCAGATCTACAGAAGGATCCTATAACTCATCCTTTATATTTCAGGCTTACAGCTCAGATAAAGAATGATCTTACAGGGAAAACAAGTTTGTTGTTGTTGACTTGGTCCTGAGAAAGTGTTCTCTGAGCCAGCTTGCTAAACTGAGTAAACTCTGCTCTATCTTCTTCATAGCACCAAGAAAAGATCTTCAAGGTTGGTTATGCTTGTGCTGGGAAGAATCCTAGAAATAAGAGCTTATGATCATGTTAATGAAGAGCTAATGTTGTTGATGTTCTTTTATTCTTCAAACAGCTTACCTTGTCTGAAGTTTTCAGACAACTTGTTGAACACGAGTTGTGGAGCTCTTTTTCTTTGATTTTATGTAGAAGATGAAGCAGCGAGTTATTTTTTCCAAAAAAAATTCTCCTTTAATTTCATGAAACCCTGCTTTTTCGATTCCGCCGCCCAACGGCTCTCTGTGCAGTGTGGACCACCGAAAATTGCAACTGCAACACCTCTATTTGCTTTAACAGTTGTATTAGAGGCAAGCGGTACCTTTAATCATCTAGCGTGTAAAGCACGAGATATTTGAATTCTTGTTTTACGTTAGCATAAATCAGCTCCTGTGGACTTAGCAAATTCCAGACAATCTGCACGGGCATTGAGTGAAGCCTTATCACTCAATGCCAAAGTACTTAGCTAAATTCTGCATCTCAGGCCTTGAGTGAACCTTCATCACTCAATGCATATAGACTTTTATAGTCTAACTACTTATGCATTGAGTGAGCCTTAAACACTCAATACTTTTGGAATTATTTGAATTTCCTATTGATTAGGTGTTGAGTGAACTGCCTTCACTCAACGCTTTCTGCCTTAGAAAGAAACCTTGTTGAGTAGGCGTTGAGTGAACTGCCTTCACTAAACGCTTCTGTCCTTAGACAAATTTCTGTTGAGTAGGCGTTGAGTGAATTGCCTTCACTCAATGCTTTCTGCGTTTGACTGGCTTCTTATTGAGTCGTTTAGTGGCTTGTCTTCACTGAACGCTTCTATCCTTAGAAAGATTTCCATTGAGTAGGCATTGAGTGAACTGTCTTCACTCAATGCTTCTGTCCTTGGACAGCTTTCTGTTGATTAGCCGTTGAGTGAACTGTCTTCACTCAACGCTTTTATCCTTAGATAGATTTCTTTGATAATAATACTATGACTTTGACTACTATATGTTCTGTCAACATTTTTGGTCTTCTAGCGTTGAGTGATCTACCTTCACTCAACGCTTTTATACTTAACGAGATTTCTTGTTTGCACCACTAAGGCTTTGACAACTTGAGCTCGAGTTAATTCTTTTAGCTTCTTGGCATTGATTGAACTACCTTCACTCAATACTTCTAGACTTAACCAGATTTCTTATTTATACCACTAAGGCTTTGACAACTTGAGCTCCAGTCGATTCTTTTTGCTTCTTGGCGTTGAGTGAACTGTCTTCACTCAATGCTTCTGGACTTACCCAGTTTTCTTCTTTGCCAGCCTCCTATCTTGAGTCCATCTATCATTGTGACTCAGACAACCTATTTAATCATGGTATAGTAGATAACCTGCACACTCTGAACTTGAACATACATCAAATACAATTATGCACTTAGTTTTGATGATGATGTTTCTTCAAATTCAGAGAACATTGAAGGGCAATATTCCCAACAAAAAGTACATGCTAAAAAGGAAAAAGTTCTACTTTTGAGGATTAATTATCATAAACAAACGTTTTCATACTTCCCTTTGAACGAGCATTATGTTTTGCAGGTATTTTAGACTTTGTAGTTCGACTCGCCTCTAGGTTGACCATCTCACACTATTTTCTAAAATTTCTCTTCTTTGTAAATTACTTATGTTACTATACTTTTTAGTATTTTTCTACATTATTTTGCATGTCATTTTTCTCATCTGGATCTTCTTTAACGTTGTAGTTGTGTTATTTATCAAGTATAGTTTAGTACAATGATTTTTTTTGTACAATTCATAATGGTAACGAGTTATCATCTTTAGCATACTACTCTAACTTATGTGTACAAGGTAGGTCTATCGTATATCTACATCTACATAAACACTGTTCTACCTCCAAACACCTAACTTTTTGCAAAACTTCTTCCTTCTTAATTATTTTTAAGGTCGTAATAGAAAACTACCATTAAGATCTGCATAAGGGGAACATTTGAAACCAGGCACACAAGAATCTTACTTTGACCAAACATTCTTTTAATTTTCATATGTTGTAACTTTCTCATTTGATCAAAAGTTTAACATATAGTGGTGAGATTTCTTAGTTAGTTCTGCTCATCCTCTATATAGTTCATCGATGTATTCCCCAAATGCAGACACTTATCTAACCAACATGAAACAAATAACTCCTTTTAAGCCCTTATTCATATTATTGTGACATAAGAAAGAACATTCATGTTGGAACTGAAAATTGGTCTCAACCATAATTCGGACCCAAGGGTGTAGCCCGCACCTACTTCTCCCATGCTTGGACACCAGAATGATGGTTAAGGAATATGTAATAGACCCAGACCTGGATCGAGGAGGTTTTGCCACAAACCCGAAAGATCTAAGATAACTTCTCCTCCTAAACCAATGCTATAGTTGGGAACCTTAGAGAGCACTAGAAACTAACCAAAGCGAACGAAAAGAGGAGAAAGAACTAGAATCAGATTCTCTCCAAAGGTTCCCTTAATGGTATATTTATAGTTTTCTAAACCTGGCCTGCACATAGTGTGATCCGGCCTTTTGGATCTACTAAACAAAACCCAAAGTTTGTCTGCAAATAGCAAAACTCCGTTGTTTGGGAAAAATATTAGCAGGCCAATAAGGGAATTCTGGTAAAAGCACTGCTGGGCGAGTGATTTTTTTGTGATACCACTCGAGTGAGGCGGCTAGTGCTTTGATTAGTCTAGCACTCACTACCACCCCCGAGGATGACAGCGAGTGCGGGTTTTTTACCCCATTCGCCTCTCCCCTGCCTTAGTCTAGGGGCGAGTGTAGGTCAAAATGACCAGCTCACCACCATACTAGTGGCGGTCTGATCTTATGCGAGTTAGAGAAAATCTATTTCCACTCGCATAGACCGGCCCGCCTGAGCCTAATACTGCTCCCTTTTTAATGGTCACCTTCCAAGGGGCCCACTCGGTGAATACGAGGTTGTACACAATCCTCGCACTTTACGAGATTGTCCCAAGCTTCAAAATAAAAGTCCAAACCCGAGTGTTCAATGAGTGGGGGCTGACCTTGAGGGAATCTTTTAGTGGGCTCCACAACGTGCTATATATATATATGCAGACCTAGGGCGGTTAGGAACTCCCCTCCTCTCTCTTCTCATTTTTTAAAACTATATCACTTGATGCCTCTCTCTAAGGAATTTTAGGATTATCATGCCGAAGTGAGAGAGCTGAATTTCTCGAAAACCGCAAAATTCATGCCTTGGTTCTCGCACAGGTCTCCAATCTAGCTGTTGAAGAAGAAACTAGCCAAGAAGGTAAAGCGTGACTTGACAGTAGGCGAGTCCTCCCTCAACATTCCGCCTACCACTCTAAGTAACGGAACCATAATCCCCGAAAATACGTAGGTTTTGATGATTTTTATTACTCGGGCTATGTAAAAAAGGTTGTTACTTGACCATCTTAAATGTATTTGTAGGGGGATTACCCTACAGGGGAAGATGTTGAAGGGGCACCGATGAGTCTTGGCACTCTGTCTTGTAGTGACACAAACCATCAAATGTCCTAGGAGAACCTCTCCCTCAAGGGCGTACACCTTCAAACTAATACTGACTTTCCTGAGGACACTCTTGGTAATTTTGAAAGTGAGGGATAGATCTACTTTACACTAGAGGGGGGGTGAATAGTGTATTTTAAAAACTTTAATTAATTTTTATTGCGGATTTAAAGTAGGTGATATATTTATATATATAATGGAAAAATCACAGCACAAAAATAAAATGAATAACAATCACAGACGACACAAGGAAATTTATAGTGGTTCCCCAATAAATTTGGGTACGTCCACTCTTCTACCACCATGGTAGGAATCCACTACAGGTTTTTGATCAGGTGTCCTACCACCACAGGTTTTTGCTCAGGTTCCCTACCACCACAAGATCAATTTTTCTAAGGGAGATCTAGCAACCCTTTGAGCTTTTAATCAGGTGCCCAAAAACTAAATTAAGTCTTTTGATTAGGAGACTTAGGAATCAAAAGATAACTTTTGAAGGGAGTTAAAAACCCTGTACACAGTTTATGAAAATAAACAAAGTTTATAATGATGTCTTCTCTATCAATATTTTTTGAGAAGACTAGTGGATGTTGAAGAAGAAAGCTCCCCCTAATTTTAGTAGAGTTTATGATCAGGAGAGGGATTCCTTTCTTCAGGGTGTAGGCCTTCTTGTATCTAAGAGATGAAGACTTTGCACAAGCAGAGATTGAAGATCTAATTAAGTTAAGAGTGTGTGTTGATCTGTAAGTCTCTAAGTCGGTATATCTAAGACTATAACCTTGAGGAAGCAATCTTCTGTACATATATATAGAATGTTGAGAAGAATTCAAACATTTGAATTAATCGATTCTGAAACGCCTGAGAATGGTAACTGCCTTGGAAATAGATTTACTTTAAACTCTCTAATAAATCCATATTTAATGCTTCCTCTAAACGTTTATATTTGTTAGAATATTTGGCATTAAATATCAGAGTCATAGTTATCTATAATTAATCCTATAAATTATTCTGTCTTGAGAATGTAATCATCCTGAAATTAAGCCTGAAACTTTTCTGCCTTCTGTAAATAAACCTCACTAAAGCACTGCAAAGAATTAGTCGAACTCAGCAAGCATTACGTCGACCTGAGCCCAGAGTTCATCGAATTGGATCTTCTTAGTTGTCAACCTGAGCTCAGAGTTCGTCGATCTGAGCTTGACTTTTGTTGAGTTGATTTTTTGAGTAGAGATCGGAGTTCGTCGAGCTAAACTCAGAGTTAAGACTCTGATTCAATGAAATGAGATCGTCATTCGCCGAATGCAGCTCTGCTTTCATCGAACTGAATTATGCTAGATTTCTTCTGAGGCAATGACCCTGGAAAAAAACCTATGACCCTAGACTATACAAAATGGGTCAAACTAAATATCCTTATAGTAATCCTAGCCCAAATCAGTAATCGGGTTCCAACAATCTCCTCCTATTTGGGTGAGGATACTATTAAACAAAATCAAAACACAAAGCAAAGATATCTAGCAGAAATAAAATTTCAGCAAATATAAAATAAGTGCTTTGAGAATTTAAAGAACATAAAAACAAAGTTTAAGCTTTAATCAAAGACTAAAAGTCCTTTTTAGGAGCAGCTGCAGGAGAATCTGAAGAGGATTTAGTGAAGATTAACTTCTTGTTGGGGTCTTCAGCTTCTTTTTGAGTCATCTTTAAATCTTGAGATCTAATAATCTTCAAAGATGAGCTCTAGGCACAACTTCTTCTGGATGCAGACTTATGTATCTATCAACATTGAATAAGTTCTTTACCTGGTATTTGTCAAGCTCTTTCTTTCTGTAAGAGGACATGGTTGAGAACTGAGAGGTGCCCTTTCCTTCTTCTTTAGCTTTATTAATTTGAGATAGGGAAATAAGCTCATTGAACCTTGCCATTATGAAGTTTAAGTCCAACTCTTGATCATAAGCTGGGGAAGGAGGCCTCTCTGGGCTTGGCTGTTGTTGCTGGTATCTTCTTTGACCTAGATATTGTTGGCTGCTGTTTTGAGATTCTGACCTTGAAGGTTTGTCTTTGCTGTCCTGAGAAGCTTTTGGATAATGAGAAGAAGGCTTTTGAGAATGAGGAACACTACTTGCTGCTCCTACTGTTGGAGGAGGAGGAGGAGGAGAAGGTCCTCTCCTAGACCTTGGAGGTGAATTATATCTCTTCATTTTTCTTCCTCCTTTTCTGCTCATTTTTGGAATATCTCATCCAATGTGGATGATCTGGAGTGAGAGTAATCCCATATAGAATATAGTAGGGGATGTCAGCAGTAGATGAAGGTTAAGAAGCAACCTTTGTTGGAGCCTTCTTCTTCAATTTTCTATTTTTAGAACTTGAGTACTCGAACTCATCAGATTCTTCATCATTAGATTCATCTTTAGGCAGATCATATAAATCATCAATATATTTAATTAACTCATAATAATCAATAGCTTGAGCTTTTGTCTATACAGTTATAATCTCTGTTGTATCAACTGGTATATGTACATTGTCATCTTGTTCCATATCTTGAAAAAGAGTATCATCAAAATCTGGCATAGGAGTTTCATCCCAATCAAACCTTGTAGGGGAAGAAACTTGCTCTGTGATATTTATTGTATCATTAATAACTATAGACTTAGAAGAGATAACTGTAAGGCTGGCCCTTAGTTGCTCTAAAACTGATGGACTAATAGGAGCAGTGTAACATACTATAGCTTTAGAAAAAATGATCTCAAAAAATTGGAAAACCAGTATGCAAAGTATCAAAATAAGATAGTAAAGAATCCAAGTTGAATGTGGGATGAATAGAGACATCACCAACAGTGACAACTTTTGGAATTTCTACTGCTAACTCTTCTTCAACTATACTAATCATCTTTGAGTCCTGAATAGTGTCAAAAACTATTGTTGGACTGACAGGAGCCTCTGTTGCTGCTGCAAGAACTATTGGGGCTTCTTCACTAAGCATATACCCCTACCTAGATCCAGGGAAACCAGAATCTCGGCCCCTAGAAGAAGGGACAGTAGAGGAAGAGGATAGCTGAGAAGAAAGTGCAGACATAGAAGCAGCAAGAGGTGTCATTTCTTCATCTATCAGCTTTTTGAGTGTGGGGTAATAAGATTCAAGAATGTTAGCAGAAATAGAAGAAAAATCAATATACATAAACTCATTAGGATTCTGAGTAGATGTTGAAGGTTGATTGGAAGTAGAAGGAATGGAGGTAGAAGAGATGGAGCTGTTAGCACAGTTGGAGCAGAGATAGAAAGTTTGTGGAATGGATGATGGAGGAATGACAGTATGAGTGTCATCAGGAATTATTTCATGGATTGGTGAGTGTTGTGGAGATATTTGAGATTGATTTGAATGTTTTGGAGATGAATTTTGTAGAGAAAAGTGAGGAGGAGAAGAGAGTAATGGAGATGTAGGTAGAGACAAATGAATTGGTGATTCTGGATGAAATGAAGTGGATGGAATATCTTCAGATGTAATAGGTGGTAGAGGTGACTGAGGAAGAGGGTCATCAACATGTGGAGTTGATGATGGAAGTTGGTCAAATATAGAAGGTGGTGGAGAATGTTGTAGAGATGGTTGGTGAGATGGTGGAGATAGCTGTCTAGGGGAATGGTGTGGAGATGGGGGAGGATAAGAAATATGAGGAGCAAAAACTTTTGTTGGGGTTGGATGAGAGGCTGGATCAGCCCTTGTGCCTTCAGAAGCTTTCTTGGAAGAGGCAGCCCTGGAAGGCTTAGGGATAACCCTCTCCCATCTTCTAAACAAGACAGAAGTAAGCCTTTTGGATGCATTAATATGGGTAGTCTGTGAGACCAGGAGTTCAGGGCACTTAGCCTATAGGAAAATTCCTAGTACCCTACCATAAAAGACATCCTTCTTATTAATTTTCTTCTTAATTGAATCAAATAAAATCATTCCCAGTTCACATATTTCTGATTAACCAAAGCACTCATCAACAAAAACTGGTGTCTGGTGGCATAGTCATGTGCAGACTGTTTTCCTAACAGAACTTTTCCAACAGTGCTGGCTAAGAATTTGTATCCAATAGAAAAGTTCTTTTTCAGGAGGTGGTTAGGGTTTCCCTTATTATGACCCATTCTGTCTAGCATTTCATCAGATTCACTAGTAGATATTTCTATGTCATCTTTACCTTTGACAAAACCAAAAATTTCAAATAATATATCAGGTGTTAGAGAAACCCGATTTCCTACGACCGATCCAGTAACAGTTGTGGGGTCTTGAATCCTTACAGTATAGACCCATTCCTTGATTTCCAAGATGGGGAGTTTGATTCTTATAGACATAAAATTCTGCAAATGTTGTGCCTCAAACAGTTGCAATATATCCTTGAAAATCTGAACTAAATGGTTGAAGGAGTCCATGTCTATATCAAAACATGTGTCAAATTTCATTCCAGAGAGAATCGCCTGCGACACCTCCATTTTCCTGATAACCTCCATCACATAATTGACTTATGGAGATGAGGTTATGCTTGAGACCATTCACATAGGCTACTTTCTTGAAGGTAACTGCTCCAACCTTGACATTTCCATTGCCTTCTGTCTAGTCACAGTTGGAGTCTCCAAAGATGACTTTTGGTCCAAGCTTTGCTTTAAAATCCATTAGATTAGCCTTACTTTCTTTCATGTGTTTTGAGTACCACTATCCAAATACCACTGTTCCTCTATGGTAGGATAGTTCTTTACCTATATAAAAACAAATTAGGTGTTCTTGACCCAGGTTACCATGGGTCTTAATTTTCTTTCATAATGATAATTGGAAATGTAAGAACACTCTGGTTGATCTTTATAACCAAGTTTATGATATCTCCTAGGAGGGATGATCCACTGAGTAAAGGGGTTTTTCAATTTTTGTTTTTGATTATTGTTTTGAAAATAATTAAAATTCTTATTTTGAAAAACTGGGTTCGATGAATTATAATTATTTCATCGAGCTTCATTCGACGAATAGTATTGATTTTGTCGAGCTCGGTTCACAGAATGATAGTATTTATTTTCTGTGTTCCACGTTCGACGATCTCTGTTCGACGAATCATATTGATTTCGTCAAGCACCAGCTACTGAGTAATTATTCCATAATTCTAGGTTCAGAATTCATTGATCACCGCTCGACAAATAATACTAATTTCATCGATCTTGGTTCGACAAATTTTGTTGAACATAATTTTTCTGTGAGTGTCCATTTTGCTTTGATTTATTCTTTTGTGAAACTTTAGTAATTTTATCTGTAACTTGTAGAACTTCTTTTCCTTTAGCTGATATAAAGTTTATAGGGGTTGATAAAATATTTTTCTAAATAAGATGAGGCTGACAAGATGAAGCCCCCAAGCCTAGTTTGCCATTGAGCCTGCCATTGACAGTGCTTATGATATCCATCTGTTTGATGCTCCTCCCATTAAGGGATTCTTAAAACTTTTTAGCCTCATTTAACTTGTTTTCTAAAGAACCTATTTGTTCATTAGCAATTTTTCAATTTTCTTTAAGTTCAAGGTATTTTGAATAAAGATATTCTAATTCAGTTAGTTTCTCTCAAAGAAGTTTTATTTCCTTCTCAAATTTTATTAAATCTTTACATAATAATTTGAAATCTAATTTAAAATGATCTGAAGTAAAATCAAAAGTAGATATTACTTGGTCTTCTTAAGTTTCTTACTCAGACTCAGAATTGCTACATGATGCATTGATTGCCATCAAAAAGACTTCTTTAGCCTTTGCTTCTTCTTCATCTTCACTTGAGTTAGATGAAGATTCTGAATCAGATTCACACTAAGTCTCAGCAACAAAGCCTCTCTCCTTCTTTTTGTATTTTCTGGAAGAAGATTTGTGTGAGTGCTTCTTGTTATCTTTCTCCTTCATCTTGTCTTTCTTCTTATTCTCAGGACATTCTGGAAGGATATGTCCTGGTTTCCTGCAACCAGAACAAATTATTTCTTTAGTGGGAGTTTTATCATACCTTGGTTTGTCATTATTTCTGGAAGATCTTCTCCTAAAGTCTTTTCTTGACATTTTGTAGAATCTCTTAGCCAAGAGACCTATAAGATCTTCATTCTTTGGAGATTTTTCTTTTTCTCATGTTGCTTAAAAAGCAATACTTTTCTCTTTCCTTACTAGGGGTAAAGACTTCTGTTCAGCTTCCCTAGTTTTGATGAGCTACTCATAAGATTTGAGCTTTCCCAACAGGGTCTCTATTATAATCTCATTTAAGCTTCTAGCTTCTTTGATTGGCCAGATCCTTGAATTCCATGTGCTAGGGAAACACATGAGGATCTTATCATTGACTTCTGTCAATGTGATGTCCATCTCTATGGTTTTCAGCTCATTGATAATGAGACTGAGTCTTGTGTACATCTCAACAACTAATTCAGATTCTCCCTTCTTGAAATTCTCATATTGAGAGATCAAGTGGGATCTTCTGTCCTTTCTCTCATCAGGAGATCCAGCAATAATTGTGTTGAGGGAGTTCTAGATGTCCCTTACTGAAGAGCATTCAGCAATCTTCTGGAAAATTTCATCTGACATGGTTTGAGCTAAGATGTTCATAGCTTTGGCATCAACAATCTTTACTTTCTTCTGGATTTCTGTACATTATGGAGGTGGTACAGCAATTGTACTTGGTGTTGCCATTGGTAGAGGTTGACCTGTCAAGATGGAGTTGTAGATATCTTCATCAATAGAGTTCATATACAGCCTAATCCTTGCCTTCCATAGTGCAAACATATTTAGATTGCACATAGGAGGTCTAGTGCTTGAATATTCCTTATTCTGTGCCATGATAAATTTCTAGGTAAAAAGAAAATCTATTAGATCTTATAGTTCAGGTGTTAGCCTGTAAAACCAAAGAACAAACCTCTGATACCAATTGAAAGTGAGGGATAAATCTACTTTACACTAGAGGGGGGATGAATAGTGTATTTTAAAAGCTTAAATTTATTTTTATAGCGGATTTAAAGTAGGAGATATATATATATATTTATATAAAGGAAAATCACAGCACACAAATAAAATGAATAACAATCACAGACAACATATGGAAATTTATAGTGGTTCCCCAATAAATCTGGGTACATCCACTCTTCTACCACTCTAGTAGGAATCCACTACAGGTTTTTTATCAGGTGCTCTGCCACCATAAGTTTTTGCTCAGGTGCCCTACCACGACAAGATCAATTTTTCTATGGGAGATCTACCAACCCTTTGAGCTTTTGATCCGGTGCCAAAAAACAAAATTAAGTCTTTTGATCAGGAGACTTAGGAACCAAAAGATAACTTTTGATTGGAGTTAAAAATACTGTACACAGTTTATGAAAATAAACAAAGTTTATGATGATGTCTTCTCTATCAATATTCTCTGAGAAGACTAGTGGATGTTGAAGCAGAAAGCTCCCCCTGATTTGAGTAGATTTTATGATCAGGAGAGGGAGTCCTTTCTTCAGGGTGTAGGCCTTCTTGTATCTGAGAGATGAAGACTTTGCACAAGCAGAGTTTGAAGATCTAAATCTATAAGAGTGTATGTTGATCTGCAAGTCTCTAAGAAAGTATATCTAAGTCTGTAACCTTGAGGCAGAAATCTTCTGTACAAATATATAAAATGTTGAGAAGAATTCAAACATTTGAATTAATCGATTCTAAAACATCTGAGGATGGTAACTGCCTTGGAAATTGATTAGCTTTAAACTCTTTGATAAATCCACATTTAATGCTGCCTCTAAAAGGCTATGTTCGTTAGAATATTTGGCATTAAATATCAGAGTCATAGCTGTCTGTAATTAAGCCTTTAAATTATTCTACCTTGAGAATGTAATCAGCCTAAAATTATGCCTGAAACTGTTCTTCCTTCTATAAATAAAACTGACTAAAGCATTGCAAAGAATTAGTCAAACTCAGCAAGCATTTCGTCGACCTGAGCCTAGATTTCGTCGAACTGAATCTTCTTATTTGTCAACCTGAGCTCAGAGTTAGTCAAGCTGAGCTTGACTTTTGTCGAGCTAAGTTTCTGAGTAGATATCGGAGTTCATCGACCAGAGCTCAAGGTTCGTCGAGCTAAACTCAGAGTTAAGACTCTAATTCGTCGAACTGAGATCGTCATTCGTTGAACGCTGCTCTACTTTCGTCGAACTTAATTCTGCTGGATTTCTTCTGAGCCAATGGAAATAAACCTATGACCCTAGACTATACAAAATGGGTCAAACTAAACATCCTAAGAGTAACCGTAGCCCAAATCTGTAATAAGGTTCTAACAAATTTGTTGACCTTTTGATTCATGATGAAGCATAATTTAGCTTAGTTTATTAGGGCAAAAATACTTATATTCTCATTTAAATACTTTGCCTTTTGTATTTTTAGGTTCTTTTTAGTTTCTTTTCTCAATTATTATTCTAACTTAGTTTATTTTATGTTTTTTCAGGTTTTTGTTTTTTTATGTTACACGCCCCCGGGTCACGCCCTACCAGGGCGTGTACTTAGGGCGTGTAACCTAGATGGAATGAAGCAATCAGTCCATAGTATGTTCCCAGCAAAGATTCAGCTTACACGCCCGTGTACCACTACCGCGGGAGTGTCTCTGAGTCATGTCCCGCCAAGTCCTGAGAAATCACTGCAGCATAATTTTTCCACGCTTCAAAGTCAAGCCGAATTTGACACACCCCTCGTACATAGGCGTGTCAAAGGGGCGTGTAACCCATCTAGCGCGCCAGTGGCTTCTAGACTTTAATTTCAGCCAGAAATGTCATGTCGAATGTGACATGCCCCAGGTACACGCCCTACCCGGGCGTGTAAGGGGGCGTGTACTTTCGGAAAAAATTCTATAAATAGTCCTATGCTCCAAGTGTTTGGGGGCAGATTGAAATCCTGGTAGAGAGCTATGAGAGTTTATCTTAGCTTAATGTTTTCATTTATTAGCATTCTTGTAATCTTGTTTAGCATAATTTTAGTATTTTTAGAAACTCTTTTTGTAATTACCTTATGTCCTCTTTGTGACTGTTGTGCAATAAGAAATAAAATAGTTCGATATTCCCTCTCTCTCTCTCTTTCTCATTATGCATATTCTTAAAATAGTTTTTGTTCACTACTACTTCATGAGTAACTAAATCCTCATAGTACTCGATCTTGATGATCCGAGGATGAGTTGATCAGTTATAATGTTCTAGCTCTCTTTCTCTTTTTAGAATTATGTCTTCGATTTTCTCATGACTTATTTCAAATGAACTTATATTATCGATATATAGTTTTCATCCATGCTTTCATTCATGGCTAGCCGAGAGGCCGATAGTTTGAAGTGAGCAATCTATAGTAAAGAGAGTTCCACGCACCTCTCGAGAGAGAGTGACGTAAATCTCCCAGATTGGATTCAAATCCAATATCGGGGTTCATTACTTAAAGCGAGCGTTAGGTATTCGGATACGGGATGAGTGTTCGGTCGGATCTCCCTAACCTCAGATGGGCACTTCTCCGAGAGTAGCGTGTTCAAGCTTCGGGAACCCCTATGGTCAAGGTATCTTTATTTTATTAAGTTAAAGTTTATTATTTCATGAAAGTGGAGGATAAAATCAGTCTGACTCTAGAGGGGGGGGGTGAATAAAGTTTGTTAAAATAATTTTTCAAAATAAAACTTTATAGAGGAAGAGTTAAGTTAATATAGTATGTGTATTGTGCTGCAGCAATAAAACAGAAGTAATAATAAAAAGAAAACAAAAGATTCACAGCACACAGCAAAGAATACACACAAGCAACCAAACACAAGAAGCTATAGTGGTTCCCCAATCAATCTGGGTACATCCACTCTTCTACCACCCTTGGTAGGAATCCACTCAGGATGAGTTGATCAGGTGTCCTGGCACCAATGAGCTTTTGATAAGGTGCTCAAAAACCAAATCTATATTTTTTGATAAGGTGTCTTGCCACAACTGAGTTTTGACAAGGCTCTCAGAACCATATTCAGAACTTTTGAAGGGAGTTTTGATAACCCTTTTACAGCAGGAAAAGAAAAAGGAAGAGGTGAAGTTGTCTTCTCTATTTCAATCACTGAGAGAAGACTTAGTGGATTGATTGTGTTATCAAAGCTCCCCCTGAGATATAGATGGTTCAGGAGTGAGAGATTTGCTAGGGTGATAGGCCTTCAGAAACTTCAGATCTCCAGCAGAAGATGATTTCAGCAGAGGCTGAAATATGAGTAGTCTGGAGTCTTTGATGTTGAAGCTATGAACACTTTTCAGTATACTAATTTTCAATAATACTCTTCAGGATTGATCACTTGATTTTTCTCTGAGTTGATCTCACTATCTATGTATGTCTGTATTGAGTGTTTTATGTATATTTTCTCTTGATTTGCTGTTGGATGTTTTATTTTCTGATGATCCTCTATCCAAGATAGCCGTTAGCAGTCATAAATGTCTTCCATAAATATTTTGTCTTCTGGAGGAAAGTCCAATAAACATTCTCTGAGAAATCCCTTGAAACTTGCTCCAGAATAAATAAAAACGGCTAACAAATCTCTTGAAATAAATGCTGAGTGAATTTGAAAAACATTCCAAAAGCTGACTGAATTTGAATCCTTAAAGTGATCGATCTCTCAGAAAAATGTCGATCTGAGCTCTACGATCGTTGAACTGAGCTCAGAGATTGAACCTCAATCCATTCAAGATGCAGAGAAAGATCCACACTGGATCATTGCAATGCAAGAGGAGTTGCATCAATTTGAAAGAAACAAAGTTTGGGAACTAGTGCCTAAGCCAAAGGATCATTCCATTGTTGGAACAAAATGGGTGTTCATAAACAAATTGGATGATCAAGGAATTATTGTAAGGAACAAGGCAAGGCTAGTTGCTCAAGGATATTCTCAAGAAGAGGGGATAGACTATGACCAGACCTTTGCACCAGTTGTAAGGTTAGAGGCCATAAGAATCTTTCTAGCTTATGCTGCTCACAAGGGATTCAAAGTCTACTAAATGGATGTGAAGAGTGCTTTTCTCAATGGGGAGATCAAAGAAGAAGTCTATGTCAGACAACCCCCAGGTTTTGTCTCTCCAACTCATCCTGATTATGTTTTCAAACTGCATAAAGCATTATATGGTCTAAAGCAAGCTCCTAGAGCATGGTATGAGACCCTAGCATGCTTTCTTCTGGAAAATGATTTTATAAGGGGTAGAGTAGACCAAACTCTTTTTATTAGAACCCATAAGTCCCATATACTACTAGTACAAATATATGTAGATGACATCATCTTTGGTTCTACTGATTCAAACTTGTGTAAAAAGTTTTCCAAGCTTATGCACTCTAAATTTGAAATGAGTAGCATGGGTGAGCTATCCTTCTTCTTAGGATTGCAAGTCAAACAACATGTTGAAGGCATATTTATTTCTCAAACCAAGTATGCAAAAGAGCTGGTTAAGAAATTTGGTATGTCTGATGCATCATGTATGAAAACACCCATGCCTACCAATGCTGTATTGGATGCTGATGAACATGGGAAACCAGTTGACCAGACAACATATAGAGCAATGATTGGCTCTTTATTATACCTTACAGCTAGTAGGCCTGATATAATGTTTGCTACATGTATATGTGCTAGATTCCAAGATAGCCCTAGAGAGTCACACTTAACTTTAGTAAAGAGGATTCTTAGGTATGTTAAAAGCTGTCCAAATCTAGGTCTCTGGTATCCAAAAGATTCAGCATTTGACTTAACTGGATTCTCAAATGCTGATTATGCTGGATGCAGAATAGACAGGAAAAGCACTAGTGGAACTTGTCAGTTTCTTGGTGATAGACTTGTCTCATTGTTTTGTAAGAAACAAACATCTGTGTCAACTTCAACAGCTGAAGCTGAATATATGGCTGCAGGTAGTTGTTGTTCACAAATCTTGTGGATACAAAATTAACTCCTAGACTATGGTTACAACTTAGAGAAGTCTAAAATATTTTGTGACAACACCAGTGCTATTTCCATTTCACAAAATCCAGTCCTCCATAGTAGGACAAAACACATAGAAATTAGGCATCATTTTCAAAGGGATAATGTTGAGAAAAACAAAATTGAACTTCAATATATCCCAACTGATTTGTAAAGGGGAGATATTTTCACCAAACCCTTGGATGAGAAGAAACATACATTCTTCCTAAATCAGTTAGGCATGTTAGATGGAGGAAGCCTAAAATAAATTACAAGATCTTAAAAGCTAAAAACAGACCAAGATTAGGCTAAAAACTTATTTCTTTTTGTGTCTGTAGGATAGTTTCTGTCTCTGAACTGCGCTCGATGATTTTCCTCAAGATCGTCGAACGGAGATCGACGTTTTCCCAAAACGTCGACCGAAGTTCAGCGCTTGTCAGATAGTTTTATACTATCTCTTTCAGGTCAACGATCGTCGAACGTAGATCAACGCTCTCAAGAACGTCAAACTGAGATCGACGATGTTGAGGACCTTTCAGCTTCCCTTAGGAGCCCCGATCGTAGAACGGAGATTGACGATCCTTCCTTTTCAGCATCAAACCCTAATATAAAAATCATTTTTCGGCCGTCGTTCGTCATTTACGCTTTCATACTCTGCAAATTTTTCTCTTTCCCTCCAAACTCTCTACACTTGGTCGTGTTTGTTCAATCTTTGCAGGTACAAATGGCGGTGTCAGTTGCTGCTCTTTCCAAAATGAAATTTGATACAGGTTTTGACATAGATATGAACTCTTTCGATGGCAGCGATCAGAGGTTCAAAGATATTCTGAATCTTTTCCGAGAACAACAGTTAGTTCAGTTTATGACCACTAGAATAAAGAGATTTGCCGCAATCTCAAATTGAACCTCAATCCATTCAAGGAGAAGAATACTTCTACCATAGAACATTTGCAGGTACACTCTCTAGCTGAAGACTTGGACAGATTGCAAGTTACTCAAATGGATGAAAGTAGTGAAGATGAAGAAGCTGCTCAACATTTGGAAGAAAATCTTCTTGAAGAGCCAGTTGCTGTTCCACAAGAGGAAACAACAACACAGGTTGGTGAACAATCAACAACCCCTGTTGATTTAGTAACATCAAGAGAGTCACTTGATATCCTTCATCACAAAGTTGACTGATACTTATCAAGTTGTGCTTGAGTCCTTCAACATAAGCTACTTTCTTGAAGGTGACTGTTCCAATTTGGACTGCACCATATCCTTTTTTTGTTCCAAAGTTTGAATCACCAAAGATTACTTTGGGTCCAAGCTTGGCTTTAAAGGATGTGAAGATGTCCTTGTTCCCTGACATGTGCTTTGAGCACCCACTATCCAGATACCATAGCTTGTTTGATGTTGGATAGGTCTTCACCTGTACATACAAGAATTTACATGTTTTTGACCCAGTTTACCTTGGGCCTAGGTTGATATCCTTTAAATTCAGAAATGAAAGACATCCCAGGTTGACTCTTATAACCTTCAGGATGGTATCTCCTAGGAGGTACTATCCATTCAGTATAGGGGTTGAAACCTTGGGATGTAGGACTTCTAGGATTGAATCTAAATGTACCTTTGAAAGTTTATTCAAATCTCTGAGCTCCGTTCGACGATCATCGAGCTGAGGTCGACGATCTTGGTTCAGATTGTCAAGCTCTATTCGAAGATCGACTGTCCTGGAGTTCAGAGTTCAGGTGTCGTCGAGCTGAGTTCGACGCTTTTTTCTTGGATCGTCGAGTGCCGTTCGATGATCATCGAGCTCTGTTCGACGCATTCTGTTGAACTATAACTTTCTTTGGCAAATCTGCATTCTTCCTAGCTACCTCTACAACTTTCTTTTCTTTATCAGAGATAAATTTGATTGGAGTTGTCAAAACTATAGGCTGGCTGGATGAAGCTCCCAAGCCCAGTGTACTATTAAGTCTAGAGTTCATTATGCTTGTGATATCCATCAGTTTGATGCTTCTCCCATTAAGGGATTCTTCAAACTGCTTGGCCTTGTATAGTTCACTTTTCAGTGAAGCTATCTGCTCCCTATAGCATTCTAACTCTTCAGAGAGTTTGAGGTTCTCTAATTTTAAAGTGCTATACTCAGACAGTTGTTTTCTGAGGGAAACGATTTCCTTCTCAGACTCTAATAGATCTAGGCATAGTACTTTAAACTCATGTTTAAAGTCCTCAGAACTGAAATCAAATGAATTGATTACCTGGTCTTCTTCTAGTTGAATTTCTGAATCTGACTCTGACTCTTCTGCCTCTGAATCTATTTGAGAGGCATTGATAGCCATCAAGCAAAATTCCTTTTCATCAGCATCATCCTCATCATCACTGGAGCTGGATGAAGCTTCAGAATCCTCTTCAGTTTCACTCCATGTCTCAGCAACAAATCCCTTCCTTATATGTTTGTTCATGCTGGAGGAGGGTTTGTCTGAGTTATTCTTCTTAAAGTCTTTCTCCTTTCTTCTTTCTCTTCTATCTTTCTTGTCCTTGTTTTTGTTTTCTGGACAGTCAGGCACAATATGGCCTGGGTTCCTGCAACCAAAACTTATAATTTCTTTGTTGTTATTTGATTTATCATACCTTGGCTTATCATGTCCCTTGTATGATCTCTTTCTGAAATCTTTTCTGACCATTTTGTAGAATATTTTGGCCAATAAGCTGAGTAGCTCCTCATTGTCTGTGACCTTTTCTTTAGGCAGGTCCTCAGCAGCTTTGAAGGCTATTGTCTTTTCTTTCCTTGTGGCTGGTGAGGCAGCCTTCTATTCTTCTTCTCTATTTTTAATGAGCAGCTCATAAGATTTGAGCTTGCCCAGGAGAGCTTCAGTGGTAATCTCATTTAGACTTCTGGCATCTTTGATTGGCCAGATTCTTGAATCCCAAGTACTGGGGAAACACATTAGGATTTTGTCATTCAGCTCAGTCAATGTGATTTCTTTATCCAGAGTCTTTAACTCATTGACAATAAGACTTAATCTGTTGTACATGTCTACAACTAACTCAGCTTCTCCTTTCTTGAGGTTCTCATATTGGGATATGAGATGAGATCTTCTGTCTTTTCTCTCATCAGTAGATCCTGAGACAATCTCAGAAAGTTTGTCCCAAATTTCTTTGGTTGAATTGCATTCAGCTACCTTCTGAAATATCTCATTAGACATTGTCTGAGCTTAGATATTCATGGCCTTGGCATCTGCAGTCTTCCACTTCTTTATTTAAGCATCTGTTCCTGAAGGAGGTGGAACAGCATTTGTACTTGAGCTTGCTGGTGGACTTGGGCACACTGTCAAAACAGAATTAAATATATCTTCATCAATAGAATTCATATAAAGTTTAATCCTAGCTTTCCAAAGTGCAAACTTGGATAGATTGCACACTAGAAGCCTGGTGCTTGCATAATCTTTATTATGTGCCATGTCTTTATATAAAATTAAATATAATGGAAATAACCCTCTTAAAGGATTGATCTTATCAAGGATCTTTTGGTTCAGGTGTTAGCCTGTATGAACAACCAACCTCCCTCTAATACCAATTGAAAGTGGAGGATAAGATTAGTCTGACTCTAGAGGGGGGGTGAATAGAGTTTGTTAAAATAATTTTTCAAAATAAAATTTGCAGAGGAAGAGTTAAGTTAATATAGTATGTGTATTGTGCTACAACAATAAAATAGAAGTAATAATAAAAAGAAAACAAAAGATTCACAACACACAGCAAAGAATACACACAAGCAACCAAACACAAGAAGCTATAGTGGTTCCCCAATTAATCTGGGTACATCCACTCTTCTACCACCCTTGGTAGGAATCCACTCAGGATGAGTTGATCAGGTGTCCTAGCACCAATGAGCTTTTGATAAGGTGCTCAAAAACCAAATCTAGATTTTTTGATAAGGTGTCTTGCCACCACTGAGTTTTGACAAGTCTCACAGAACCAGATTCAGAACTTTTGAATGGAGTTTTGATAACCCTTTTACAGCAGGAAATGAAAAAGGAAGAGGTGAAGTTGTCTTTTCTGTCTCAACCATTGAGAGAAGACTTAGTGGATTGATTGTGTTGTCAAAGCTCCCCCTGAGATGTAGATGGTTCAGGAGTGAGAGCTTTGTTAGGGTGATAGGCCTTCAGAAAATTCAGATCTCCAGCAGAAGATGATTTCAACAGAGGCTGAAATATGAGTAGTCTGGAGTCTTTGATGTTGAAGCTATGAACACTTTTCAGTATGCTAATTTTTAATAATACTCTTCAGGATTGATCACTTGATTTTTCTCTGAGTTGATCTCACTATCTGTGTATGTCTGTATTGAGTGTTTTGTGTATATTTTCTCTTGATCTGCTGTTGGATGTTTTATTCTCTGATGATCCTCTGTCCAAGATAGCCCTTAGAAGTCATAAATTTCTTCCATAAATATTTTGTCTTCTGGAGGAAAGTCCAATAAACATTCTCTGAGAAATCCCTTGAAACTTGCTCCAGAATAAATGAAAACGGCTAACAAATCTCTTGAAATAAATGCTGAGAGAATTTGAAAAACATTCCAAAAGCTGACTGAATTTGAATCCTTAAAGTCATCGATCTCTCAGAAAAACGTCGATCTGAGCTCTACGATCGTTGAACTGAGCTCAGAGATTGGATTTGAATATCAGACAAAAAATGTCGAACTGAGCTCGAAGTTCGTCGACCGGAGCTCAGCGACCTGAAGAATAAGAGAGGATAGATCATCGATCTGAGCTCGAAGATCGTCGACCTGAGATCGACAACTTAGCAGAGTTGAGCTCAAAGAACGTCGAATGGAGTTCGATGTTTCGTCGACCTGATCTCGACGAAAATTGTCTTTGTCTCAGCTCTAAGTCTTGATCCTTGAATGGTCCTGGGGGCAGCTTCAAACCTAAGTTCTAAGCCCTAGACTCATTCTAACTTGACCTTTTAACCTATACATCTAGGTCAAACTGATTTCCTAAAAACATAGTGATCCTTGCCCAAATTAGTAATAGGGTGTTCCAACATTGCATTCTTGATTAATTTATGCCAAAGAAATTCAAGATCGAGTACTACCGCTTAATCTTCGTTTAGACTTTCTTTTATTTTCAAGTAATTTTCTCTCTTCTCTAAATTAGTAAGAAAGCCCAAAAGAACTCTTATTTGATAAGACAATAGTAACTCCTTGGAGTAGAAATAATCAAATCGCCCTGGGTAATACGACCTTGATATTGAACTTAATATCCTATACTATATGCGATAAGGTACACTTGCCTTCTTCGAATATAGAACAAGAGAAGATCTCACAACCACACTTTCACCTTCTCTTTCCTTAACTTCTTCTTCTCCACGCATAACCCCTTCTCCACGTAAAATTTAATATCAAGTTTTTGGCGCCGTTGCCAGGGATTTTGTTTTGATATTTTGAAAATAGTATAGCTATTAATTTTATCGCTTCTCTTTCACTCTCTTTCGCTCTATTTTTAGTGTATGACCCGAGGAAACCCTTCAGAGATTCTTTTTGATCCTGAGATAGAGCGCACCGCTTTACGGCACCTCAGTTCACATAATAAGGAATCGGGCTTTGGCACAGAAGAGTCGATCGGAGACACTCCTGTAGAAACTATGGATCAAGATCCACCCAACAAGGCTGAGACCCTGCTTAGGACCATGTCCTATTATGTGCGGCCGAACCTGGAGGGTACACAATCAAGTATTGTCCACCCCACGGTGGCAAACAATAACTTTGAGATCAAGTCCAGCATTATACAAATGATGCAGCAGTCGGCGAGCTTCGATGGTCTACAGAACGAGGATCCAAATTGCCACATTTCAAATTTCCTCGAAATCTGTGATACTTTTAAAATCAATGGAGTCTCAGATGATGCCATTTGTTTACATCTCTTCCCTTTCTCTTTGCGTTAAAGACAAACAATGGTTGAGCTCTCTTCCTAGAGGGTCCATCACTACGTGAGCCGAGATGGCGGGGAAATTTCTTACAAAGTACTTCCCACCTGTGAAGACTGCCAAATTGGGCACAGATATTGCATCCTTCGTGAAAATAGACTCGGAGACTCTATACGATCCGTGGAAGCGCTTCAAGGAGCTATTGCGAAGGTACCGACACCATGTGCTTCCCACTTGGCAACAAGTGAAAATATTTTATAACAGCTTAAATTCCTAATTAACGAGGCAAATGATCGACACGGCTGCTGGGGGAATGCTAAATAATAAAACCCCCAAGCCTACTAATGAACTTTTTGAGGAAATGGCTATGAATTCATATCAATGGAATGCGCCCCGCGTGCAGGCTAACAAACCGGCGAGAATCTTTGAAATTTACGCTACCTCGAATCTTGCCCTCCAAGTTGAGCACTTAACAAAGCAAGTGGCGGAGATGACTACTTCCTCCGCCACTCCTCCTTGGAATAATAATTATAATAATTCCTCTATAATAGAAGAGTAGGTTGACTTCATGGGAAATGCTCCTCGGCAATCCTATAACCCGAACAACGCACCGTATAATAACACCTACAATGCGGGTTATAGGAACCATCCGAATTTCTCATTGAGCAACCAAGGAAACACTCAATGCCCCCATAACCCTCCTCATAATCATAATCCAACATTCAATCTAGCTTCCCCCCTAAATTTAAATCCACCCGGTTTCCAATCGCAACCGGCAAAGCCCCCTTCACTTGAAGAGGTCTTTTCCAAATACGTTTCTACAAATGAAACGAATATCAGGAATATTGTCGGGTCCATCAAAAACTTGGAAAACCAGGTGGGCCAGCTAGCAAAAATAATCTCCAAGCGGCAACAAGGAGCTCTGTCAGGCAATACCAAGCAAAATCCAAGGGAAAGTGCAAACGCCATTACCCTCTGCAGTGGAAAAGAAGTTATTTTACCATACGAACCAAAGGTACCTCTCTCTCCTCCTCCTGTTATTTTAGCTTCATATTTTCCTACTATGCTAGCGCCACACGCTTCTAGCTCTAATTTACCGTATCCGTCTAAGATTAAAAATGAACACGCTGAAGGAAGTTATAAAAAAATTTTAGAAATTCTAAAAATAATTCATATAAACGTGCCGTTCTGCGAGGCTATCTCTCAAATGCCGAAATACGCGAAATATCTCAAGGAGCTACTATCAAATAAGAAAAAGCTCGAGGATATTTCACATATTTGCTTAAATTTAGAATGCTCTGTGGTTGTGCTCAACAAATTACCCCGCAAAGTGAATGACCTGGGAAGGTTCTCCATCCCGTGCCTATTCGGTAATTCGTTGATCAAACACGCATTTATGGACTTAGTAGCAAGCATAAATCTCATTCCTTTTTCGTTGTTTAAGAAATTAGGTCTAGGATCTTCAAACCCCACTCGTATGAGCATTCTGCTAGCTGATCACTCTATTAAGCATCTAGTAGGGATTGTGGAGGATGTCTTGGTCAAGGTGGACAAATTCATCTTCCCGATGGATTTTGTCCTCCTAGACATCGAAGAGGATGATAATGTACCCCTCATACTCAGTCGCCCCTTCCTTGCCACCTCTCGCGCTATTATTGATGTTAGTGATGGAAAACTCCTCCTTTGGGTTGGAGATGATGAAATCACTTTCAGCATTAATCCTTCGATGTGTAACACCCTAGAGCACGACGATTCCTTCTTTTATCTAGAGGAATACTTCAGAAATTAATTTTATGCACCTTCTAAATTAGTTTCTTCATCAGTTGATGAGTTTCTTATCACTGATCTCTTCTGCTTAGAAGAAGTCTCCCACGCTACCCCCCCCCCCTCGAATCACTACCCATCGATGCCGTAAAATTCAAAACCTCTTACGAGGAACCACCCACCTTGGAGCTTAAGAAACTCCCCCCTCATCTAAAGTATCTCTTCCTCGAAAATGACTCTAAGCTACCAGTTATTTTCTCCTCGGATCTGAGCAATTAAGAAATTTCTGAGTTGACTCTAGTTTTACAAAATCACCGCCACGCAATTGCGTGGCAGTTATCCGATATCAAGGGGATTAACCCATCATTCTGCACACACAAGATTTTCCTAGAAGATAATTCTCGTAGTACTATCCGGCGACAACGACATTTAAATCCAGACATGAAGGATATCGTGAAGGCAAGGGGATCGAGGTCGACCAGGCCAAGATCAAAGTTATTCAAAAACTCCCCCCTCTAACGAATATTAAAGCCATTCGTAGTTTCTAGGGCACGCAGGGTTTTATCGGCATTTTATCCAAAACTTTTCTAAAATTATGAAGCCAATAACCCATCTTCTCGAGAATAGTCACCTTTCATTTTTAACAACGATTGTCTTCTTGCTTTCAATTTAATAAAAGAAAAATTAGTAAACTCCCTGATTCTAGTTGCTCCGGATTGGTCGCTTCCTTTTGAAATCATGTGAGATGCGAGTGATATTGCGGTAGGCGCGGTCTTAGGCCAACGGGTGGATAAATTCTTCCACCCGATTTATTATGCAAGCAAGACACTCACGTCTGCACAAGCCAACTACACCACCACCGAGAAAGAGATCTTAGTGATCATTTTTGCCTCCAATATGTTTAGGTCTTGTATCACCCTCTCCAAAGTAATCGTCTTCACAGATCACTCGGCCCTTCATTTTTTATTAAGTAAAGAGGACGCCAAGCCCCTCCTTTTGTGATGGATCCTCCTCATGATGGAGTTTGATTTAGAGATCCGGGACAAAAGGGGTGCCAAAAATTTGACAGCCGACTATTTATCATGTTTAGAAAACCCCGCCAGCGAAACATTAGTGGAAGCTGACATTAACGATAATTTACCTGAAGAGCGCCTCCTTGCTCTTGAAAATTCAAAAGATTATCTCGCGCCCTGGTTCGCTGACTTGGCCAAATATTTAGTAGCTCGGGTCTTGCCAAAGGAGTTCTTAAGTCAGAAAAAGAAGAAATTCTTTTCTGACTTAAAGAATTACTTTTGGGAAGACACTTTCTTATTCCGAGTCTGTGCGGATCAGGTAGTTCGGCGTTGCATTTCAAGTGAGGAAGGAGTGCAAATATTGCGGCATTGCCACGAGGGACCAACAGGTGGTCATTATCAAGCGAACCGCACTACAAGGAAGGCACTGGAGGCGGGCTTTTATTGGCCCATGCTATTCAAAGATGCTCACACCTTGGTGATTACTTGTGAAAGTTGCCAGCGGGCAGGCAATATCTCACGAAGGGATGAGATGCCTCAAAATATGTTCTTAGAATGTGAAATCTTTGATCTTTGGGGCATCGACTTCATTTCCCCCCTCCCTCCGTCTTATCAAAACAAAAAACATTCTCGTAGTTGTCGACTATGTATCAAGATGGACGGAAGCACAAGCTCTCACCACCAATGATGTACGAGTTATAGTTAAATTTCTAAAAAAATTATTCTCTCGATTTGGCACGCATCGCGCTCTATTTAGTGATAGGGGAACCCATTTCTGCAATAGCCAGTTCGCAAAAAATTTTGCAAAATATGGTGTAACGTACAAACTTTCCACCGCCTATCACCCCCAGACGAGCGGTCAAGTCGAGGTTGTTAATCGTGAATTGAAACATATTTTAGAGAAATCTGTATCAATAAATAGGAAGGATTGGGCACTAAAACTAGATGATACCCTATGGTCCTATCAAACGGCGTATAAGACATCCATTGGCTGCACGCCGTATCGATTGGTTTATGGCAAGGCTTGTCATCTTCCGATTGAGTTAGAGCACCGTGCATTTTGGGCACTCAAAACATTAAATCTAGATCCTACCCTAACCGGCGAACAACGTAAATTTCAGCAAAATGAACTCGACGAGTGGCGCGCAAACGCGTACGATATTAATAGGCTTTATAAAGAGCGAACAAAGTTTTATCACGACAAAATTATTAAATTTCCTAAAACTTTTTCGCCAGGCGATCTCATCCTTCTTTATAACTCTCGACTTCGCCTCTTTCCGAGTAAATTAAAATCGTGATGGTCTAACCCCTTTATTGTTAAAGAGGTTTGGCCATATGGGACGGTTCTCCTTTCGCACTCGGAGAATGGTGAATTCAAAGTAAATGGTCACCGATTAGAGCTCTATTTGTCAAAAGACTTAATTCCAAATGCGACAGAACAATTAGTGTTATCAAACTATTGAACTATTTTTTAATTTGGACTGTAATAATAATTTAATACTTCTTATTGCTGGACAATATTCTTTTGGGTCGAGCTCAAACGACCTTTAAACAAAGGGCGCTCTTGGGAGGCAACCCAAGGTTCTATTTTTCTGTTTTCCTTATTTTCCACTTTTTGCCCCGAGCGGCTCCGACATGCTTAGTCTCTGCGATCTCTGGCTCTAACGTTGCTGATTCCACCAAAAGTTCAGGATGATATTTCAAAAAAGTTCAAAAGCACTAGCATGTGGAAGTGGCAGCACCCAGCCATTCGCAACTCACAAATCCGGGGAAGTACCTATTTTAATTTATTTAATTTTTGTTTTCTTTATTAGATCTCTCTCTCCTACCCCTCCTTTCTACATTGAGGACAATGTTTGACTTTAAGTATAGGGGAGTGTATTTATAATCTTTTGAAAAAAAAAATCTCAAATTAAATTAAGTTAATTTTGCCAAATAAATTAGTACCCCGCTACTTTGCATTTTATTATTTTCTTTCAAGCTCATGTCTACTTGCTTAGTTAGAATAAATTAGATCAATTTTTTGCTTAAATATGTTTAGCGAGTAGTATGTTGACTCAAGCAAAGTTCCTATTTAGGGTAGTATGTTATTTTTGAAAAAAATTTTGAATTTTTTTCACCTTTCCCTAGGTTTTTTTTTATATCTTTTACTTTTATAAAACCTATCATCATGTATTTTTCCTTATTAAAATCTTTTTAAATGTTAATTAGTATAAAAAAAATAGTAGACACAAACCGGTCTAGACGCTTATTATCATTGTTTTCATAAAAGAAAATTCTCTATTTTCTATTTTTATGCTTTTTTTTTAAATTTCAAAACATTATTTTGAGTAGATTTAGGAAGCAATAAAATGAGCTAGGCATTTCTTTTTAAAAATTTTTAGCCTTTGCACCCCGCCTAACAATAATCGTTGCTAGCCATTTTGTGTCTTTTCCTTTCCTTTTTGTAGCCGCACTTTTTATTTCACCACGGCCAAATAGCTTACTTATATGCACTCTTTAAATTTGTTTTTGAGCTTTAATTGCTAATGTGCATCTTTTTGAAAAATTTGTGAAAAATCCTTGTATTATCTTTTGCTACAAAAGTGTAAATATTTAAATATGTAAAATGAAAAAAAAATGAAAAATGAAGAAAAAATATATTTGATGAAAAAGTAAAAAAAAATATTGTGAAAAATATTTATTTTAGCTAGCATTACTTTTTGCAAAGCTCACTTCTTTTTGTTTTAAGTGTGCAAATACACCTTGTTTTTATCTTTTGAATATCGCACCCTTAAAAACCTAAGCCTAACTGTATGCCAAATTAAATCTCTAGTGATTCATGCTTCCTACATTTACTTTTTTGTATAGTATTAAGAAACTAGATTGAGTAAGTTCATTTATATAGAAATATTGATCTTTGTCTTGATTGACTATTATTTTAATTTGTCTCTTAGACTTCAGTAGTTACTCAATGTGTTTTTACTCGTTACTTTAATAAGTTTTTAATTCTATAAAAATTTGGGATTACTTATTTTATGTTTAGTGAAATTTATAAAATTCTGTGCTAAGTTAAATTAAGAATTTTCACTTCTTTTTCAAAATTTCTCTACCTCTAAATTCTCGTCTTACTCGTTTATAACATTTTTAAACTTTTCAATTAATCCTCTTTATATTTGCTAACTCGTAGTCTTTGCTTGAGGACAAGCAGGATAATAAGTATAGGAGAATTTGATGAAGCATAATTTAGCTTAGTTTATTAGGGAAAAAATACTTATATTCTCGTTTAAATCCTTTGCCTTTTGTATTTTTAGGTTCTTTTTAGTTTCTTTTCTCAATTATTGTTCTAACTTAGTTTATTTTATGTTTTTTTTCAGTTTTTGGTTTTTTTCTATTACACGCCCCCGGGTCATGCCCTACCAGGGCGTGTACTTAGGGTATGTAACCTAGATGGAATGAAGCTATCGGTCCGAAGTCCGTACCCAGCAAAGATTCAGCCTACACGCCCGTGTACCACTGCCACGAGCGTGTCTCTGAGGCATATCCCGCCAAGTCCCGAGAAATCACTACAGCGCAATTTTTCCATGCTCCAAAGTCAAGCCGAATCTGACATGCCCCTCGTACACAGGAGTGTCAGATGGGAGTGTAACCCATCTACCGCGCCAGTCACTTCCAGACTTTAATTTTAGCCAGAAAAGTCACGCCGAATATGACACGCCCTACCCGGGCGTGTAAGGGGGGCATGTACTTCCCGAATATATAAATAGCCATATGCTCCAAGTGTTTGGGGGCAGATTGAAATCCTGGTAGAGAGATATGAGAGTTTATTTTAGCTTAATGTTTTCATTTATTAGCATTCTTGTAATCTTGTTTTGCATAATTTTAGTATTTTCAGAAACTCTTTTTGTAATGACCTTATGTCCTCTTTGTGACTATTGTGCAATAAGAAATAAAATAGTTCGATATTACCTCTCTCTCTCTCTCTCTCTTTCTCATTATGCATATTCTTTACATAGTTTTTGTTCACTACTACTTCATGAGTAACTAAATCCTCATAGTACTCGATCTTGATGATCCGAGGATGAGTTGATCAGTTATGATGTTTTAGCTCTCTTTCTCTTTTTAGAATTTAGGCCTTTTATTTTCTATTGATTTATTTCAAATGAACCTATATTATCGATATATAGTTTTCATCCATGCTTTCATTCTTGGCTAGCCGAGAGGCTGATAGTTTAAAGTGAGCACTCAAGAGTAAAGAGAGTTGTATGCACCTCTCGAAAGAGAGTGACGTAAATATCCCAGATTAGATTCAAATCCAATAGCGGGGTTCACTACTTAAAGCGAGTGTTAGGTATTCGGATACGGGACGAGAGTTCGGTCGGATCACCCTAATCTTAGTTGGGCATTTCTCCGAGAGGAGCGTGTTCAAGCTTCGGGAACCCCCACGGTCAAATTATCTTTATTTTATTAAGTTATAGTTTGTTATTGCATTCTTGATTAATTTATTCCAAAGAAATGTAAGATCGAGTTCTACCCCTTAAACTTCTTTTAGACTTTCTTTTATTTGCAAGTTATTTTCTCTCTTCTCTAAATTAGTAAGCTAGCCCAAAAGAACTCTTATTTGATAAGATAATAGTAACTCCTTGAAGTAGAAATAATCAAATCACCCCAGGTAATATGACCTTGATATTGAACTTAATATCCTATACTATATGCGATAAGGTACACTTGCCTTCATCGAATATAGAATCGGAGAACATCTCGCAACCACACTTTCACCTTCTCTTTCCTTAACTTCTTCTTCTCCATGCATAACCCCTTCTCCACGTAAAATTTAATATCAATTCACTTTTCTTCTCCTCCTAACACATAGTGCATCACCTTACTGCAGCTCCACCCTTTAGGTTCACCAGCCTGGGCTCTCTGTCTCTGATATCGCCGGCTCATGATCCCGCACATTTTTTCTCCTCCAGTTAGGCACACATGGCTAAAGGTGTCGTAAACATCCCAGTTCCCTCCTTTGCTCTAATTCCAGATCAGGACTCCTTTTTCCTGGGTCACGGAAAGGTACTCACTATCCCTCTTGGTCAACCCTTCGAAGGACAACCGAGATCTTCTCGCCGGCAATCCAACTCGTGGAACATTTCTTCACAAGTTTGGTCATAGTACTCACTTCCTCTCTATACTCTAGGTCAACCTTAACTATTTGACTTCAACTCCTCCAGGTCCCCTAGGGGTCTCTAAGGCTGAAGAATCGTTTGGACAGGAATTCTTCTCGCTACCTCCCTCTCCCAAAATGGTGGAAGATTTTCTGGGAGATCCAATCGGTACCATGGAGATGAAGAGGAGGATGACAGAGGTCCTCCGGAAGCACGGGTACATGCCGCGAGAACTCTAGAGGGAGAGGGTAGTTAGCGAGCAACGGCTTCTTGACCTTGAACAAGGCTACATGCAGCTTGCCAAAGAGGTGAGGAGAGGAGTGGGAGGCAAGGTAACCTCCTTCGCATCGCTCATCGACTGGATCAAGGACAACATACGCCTCATGCATATGGACCTCCAGTCCGCGCGCGAGTTCAATAACCCTGGTCGACCACTATGGGCAGGAGTGCGATGTCGGGGAAGATGCAAATGGTTCCAGCACTCCCCCCTCCTATTATTGCTATTATTGCTTTTTTCCTTTGTTATCTGTTCATTTTAATCTTTCCTCATTTTGAGATCTTTCTAAGAACTAGATTATGTAATAGTTGAGGTAATAATTATTGTTTGCTTATTTAACGCCAGTGTGGGGGTCTAAATTTTAGACTCATTATTTCATGATAAGACTTCTCATTTGGTTTGCTTGATGGCTTATTAAGTCTTGGTGGGTTGACGCCTAAGTTAGCAAGTAGTGGTGAACTAATTACCCGTACACCACCGGCCTCTTGCTATAAATAGGACCCCTTACCCACTCCTTTATTTACCGTATTTATTATTTTTGAATCTCCTTTTCTTAACTCTCACCTTCCACCACTCATGTACACTACCTTGTTTTAGATGGGCAAGGCTAAAGAGGATGCGGATGGGAGGTCAAAATCCACAAGACAATTTGTTGAGTATCCTTTATTTGATGGGAATTTGACTGAGGAGTATCTCGTGTTTGTGGCAGACTATGCCACCCCTGGGTTCATTATGTGCTGACCGAAAAGAGTTGAGGCGATAAACACATTTCTCGACGAAGAACTCACTATCCCCATCTCTCACTTCGAGGTGGGGATGCAACTCCCCATCTGGCTGGAAGTACGTCAGGCCCTTAAGTACTTCGAGGCCATCCTCTCGCAGCTCAACCCTAACGTGATTTCCATGCTGGTGTCCTTTACGTGCTTCCTCCTCAAAGAACAGATCGAGTTCAACCTCACTATTTTTTGGAAGCTTTTCATCTACCGGGACACCAATAATGGTGTTTCCTTCTTCGCCGAATCGCAGTTAAAGGTGAGCGAGACCGCCAACAAAAACCACAACTTGTTTATGATGTTTTCTTCATCAAAGGGGACCTTGGGAACATTCCCTACTCGCTCGTTCAGCGGAATGAGGTGACGTACCACACGCCGACCATATCAAATGATGATGCCAACCTCTACTAGTTCTTTCTCCACAAGGACTTTGACATCACGTTCCTGAGGAGGGGTCTCAACCTACTCCCTCTAGTACTCTCGGGCGAAGGTATGCTTAATAATCGCTCAATTATTATCTCGCTAGTGAAAAATACACATCTTATAAGAATACTGATCCATCTCCCTGCCGGGGAGAGACTCATATTAGAGAACCCACCTTATGCGGATATTGTACTAGACACCGACCCACTTTCCTGAGAGAGGGCTGCCATGGCGGCATTTATGAAGGAGCCAGAATCATCTTCTCCCTCTAGCAGCATGAAACGAACCGCTCCTACCAACCCCGAATCTCCTCGCACCATTCTGTCATGCAAGAAGCTTAAGAAAGTAGTGGTATATATGGGCAAGCAAAAACAAAGGGTTCTAAGGGAGGAGGAACAGGGTGCTGGTGACCTCTTAAAACCATCTACCGGGACAATGTTCGAGGCTTGTGAGGAGGATTTGTCGGGTGCACATTGAAACTTTGGCCTAGGCGGGAAGGTCAAGGACCATGCATGCAAGACGATGGTGTTATGGGATGAGAAGGCCATCAAGGTCTCGATATCCTCGCTCATTCCCTCCTAGTAAGAGCACTGAACTTCTAGTGGGCATGTCTTCAGCCTCGACTTTGGGCTTTATGGGCATGAGTACGTGAAGGTTTATGACAACATGACCATGCAGAAGCTTGCTCATGAGAGTACTCGAGCTCAAATGCGTTCTCTAGAGCTAGCACATATGGCTTTCCATCGTGGCTTTACTCTCATCCATAAATAGAGTGATGATGAAGAGGAGCGAACGCTTGCAGAGGATGAGGTAAAGGACCTGAAGCAGAGACTAGAGATTGTTGAGGGCCTCCTTGAGAAGAACTCTCAGTGGGGTGGTAACGGTTGATCACTTTAGGCTTCTGTCATTATTATTAACCTTTTTATAATCATCTAGCACTCACAAGATGCTGAGACCTCCGACCGAATACGCACACGCATCACCTACATGGAGGAATAGAATAAAAATCTACAAGTTGAACTCAATCGCCTACTTGACACCATCATACCTGCAGCTAGCAGCGAATCGACTGACCGGGGAGGTAATCTACAGATGTATAGCTTTTCAAAGGTCAATGAGATGACTAGAGTCACCACTGTCAAGGCTGCCAAACATATGTTAAAGATGATGCGAGACCTCAAGGTGCTGACGCCAGACTACGAGAGGATTACTGCTAAAGAACTGGTCCCATAACTATTTCGCCTCATCGCAAAATTTTTATGTGGAGGATGAGCTTGACTTGTTGTTTGGCGACCAAGATGACAACCATGATGATCAGTCCAAAAAATCTGACTAGGAGGGAACTTTTTACTTTTTTCCTTATAACATTTTGGGCTTTTTTTGTACACTCGCCCGCGAGGCGATTTTGTAAACAGTTATTTTTAAATGGAAAAATATCTCTCTTTTTATTGTCATCATTTTATGTATGTCTCCTCACTAAATGCTTGATTCTCACTTCTCTCCTCCAGACTCTAGGCGTGTTTATCGTGGGCCCAAGTCACTAATCCGTAATCGCGGTAATCTTTTATGAGCATGCATGTCGCACTCGCCCGTACCTGCTATATCCAAGGCACAATCGTTCTAAGGTAAAACCCTCTACATTTAGCATTCACCGAGGCTAGGTTGGTCCTAATGACTAGTGTCCTACAAGCACATGCTACTTGTGTATCACTCATTCCCAACCCATATAAGGGTTAGATACGGGTTATAAATTAGGAACCACTCAGCACTTGACTCAATGGTGTTTGATGATTGTTCTTCTGGGTATTGGCGAGTACTTTTTCGTCTAGATCTGTCCCGGAGAAACCACACTTGCATACTCCTTCCTTCTAGTCTCCCAGCCTCTCCATCTAGTGGGATTCTTATATCAAGACTTTCCTTAGTGGCATTATCCAACTATCATTTTCATTTTTCCACTGAGTGACTTCCATCCCTGCTAGCTGGTGAAAGCCTGGCAACGAGATCCTTTTGTGGGAATTTTATAGCTAACATTTTTATTCCACCACCGAGTGCCTTCCATCCCTGTCAGCTAGAGAGAGCCTGACAGCAGAATCTTCTTGGGGTCATTTTCTAACTATCATTTTTTACTCCATCATCGAGTACCTTATAGCCCTACCAGCTAGTGAGAGCCTTACAGCGGGATATTTTTGGGGTCATTTTCAAACTATCTTTTTTATTCCGCTATTGAGTGCCTTCCAGCCCTGCTAGCTGGTGAGAGTCTGGCAGCAGGATTTTCTCTGGGTCATTTTCCAACTATCCCTTTTACTCCTCCAACAAGTGCCTTCCAGCCCTACTAGCTAGTAAGAGCCTGGTAGCGGGATCTTCTCGGGTTCATTTTCTAACTATCATTTTATTCTGCCACCGAGTGCCCTCCAGCCCTTCAAGCTAATGAGTGCCTTGCAACAGGATTTTCTTAGGGTCATTTTCTAACTATCATTTTTACTTCGCCACCGAGTGCCTTCTAACCCTACCAGCTAGTGAGAGCCTAGCAGTAGGATCTTCTCGGGGTCATTTTCTAACTATCATTTTTATTCTGCCACCGAGTGCCTTCTAGCCCTGCCAGCTAGTAAGAGCCTGGCAACAGGATCTTCTTGGAGTCATTTTCCAAATATCATTTTTACTCCACCACCGAGTGCCTGCCAAAGATTGCCTTCCAGCCCTGCCAGCTAGTGAGAGCCTGGTAGGGGGATCTTCTCGGGGTCATTTTCCAACCATCATTTTAATTCAACCATTGAGTGTCTTCCAACCCTGCCAGCTAGTGATAGTCTGGTAGCCGGATCTTCTCAGGGTCATTTTACAACTATAATTTTTACTTTGCCACTGAATGCCTTCTAGCCTCCAAGCTAATGAGAGCCTAGCGGTGGTATCTTTTCAGGGTCATTTGAAATAATTGTCGCTTTTACACAAAAAAGAGCACAAAATATAAATACTAAGATATTGGGAAAGAGAGATACTAAGAATATAAGCATCCATATTATTCAATTTATGGGTAAAAATGTTTCAGGTCATCACCACTACAAGTGAGATTGATGGACACCCCCTCTACATTTTGTAGGAGGTAACCTCCTGACTTCAGGGCTTCCATGATTACATAGGGACCCTCCTAGTTGCGATTGAGCTTCCCAACAACTGTAGACTTACCGGCTGCATCGACCTTCTTCAGAACTAGATCTCCCTTCACAAACTGCTTGACCCAAACATTCTTATCGAAGAATCTGGCCATTCGATGCTTGACCTATCCTTGTCAAATGATAGCTAGATCGTGGGGTTCTTCTATTAGATATAATTATGGTCGTAGCTCATCCTTATTCTCCATCCTCCATTCATTTCCACCCTCTCCCGCGACGATCACCCAGGGTGACTTGACCTCGAACTCTATCGGAATTACTGCTTTGCAACCATGGGAGAGTTTGAAGGGGATTTCCCCTATGGTTGTGTTTGGTGTAGTTCTCAGGGCCCATATAATTGAAGGGAGTTTTTCCATCCAGGTCCCCTTTAGGTTCTCCACTTTATTTTTCAACACGTTCACAAAGATTTTGTTCGCCGCCTCCACCTGCACGTTACTTCAGGGGTGATGGACTGAGGCAAACTTGAGATCAATTCCCAACTAGCTGTAGAAGCTGACAAAACCTCACTAGCAAACTATGGTCCGTTATCGGTGACTATGGCTGGGGGTTGTCCATGCCGACAGATGATCTCTCACCACAGGAATTACAGATTACCTGAGAAGTTAATTTGGCCAATTCCTTGACCTCCAACCACTTCGAGAAATAGTCGATCGTGACCAAGAGGAACCTCCTCTGCCCACTTGTTTGATGGAAAATTCCCACCAACTCCATTCCCAAAATTGTGAAGGGCCATGGAATCGTAATGCTCCTTAGCCTCTTTGCTGGCAAAAGGTGGAGTGGTGCGAACAGTTGGCACTTCTTGCACCTTTTTGCAAATTCCTCTACATCCTTGCTCAACATCGGCTAAAAGTATCCTTGTCGCACCACCCTCCCTCCAAGGTCCTTCTTCTTGAATGGCTGTCGCACTCACCCGAGTGAACCTCCTAGAAGATCTTAGGGACTTCCTCTTCAGCTATGCACCTTTACAGGAGCCTTGAGAGGGTCTTTTGATATAAACTCCCCTCGTGAGGTAGGTAATATGACAACTTGCATATGAATCTTCTTTTTTCAGGTATCTCCTATAGAGGCACCCCTGTAGTCAATAAGGTCACAAAAGGATCTATCCACAAAGTGCGCTATCAACCACATTGATTCACCTTCTTTGACGGACTGGCAGAATAAGTCGGATAAGGTCCCTCCTGCCCGAGGTATGAACTTGACCAGCTCATCTGTGGGAGCACTTTCTTCATGAGGGATGTGTTGAATGGAGAAGGTTTTAAATATTCTGATGAGGCTCCTCACCTTTGACAAATACCATATAAGTGTGGGTTCCTTTACCTCAAATCCCCCTAACCTGGCAGGCTATTGTTGGTGTTACCATTGTGATCTGGAAGTGATCAAGCTTGTAGTCTCACTGCCAATGCAATATGAGCTTATAGGGTCACACATAAGAACATTTAGAGAAATTGGAGGAATGGATTATATTGGTCTTGCTCATATGTGATGAGTAAAGGACTAAGCTGTCATAACCCGCATTTTCTCAGCATTAAACAATATATCATAGTAAGAGAAAATAAGCGTCGTGATGCCACATCATGCAGGGGATAACTACAGACGCTCAGGCAAGAACCTAAACATAGCACTTTGTATGAAATTCTCAAGTTTGATATGTGGAAAATATATTTTTGATTAAGTTTGGATGGTCATATCCCTCGGCTCAGTGGATCAATTAGTCCACAGGTAAACATATGAATATATATTGCGGAAAATACTATATATATTTCGATTATTATCCTATATGAGCATGAACTTCAAATAGGACAACTAATGATATGCATACCTCTAGATTTAATATAAGTACAAAAAGAGTTCCTACGTTCGTTAAAATAAAATAACCTAGGATTTTAAAAGGTGTCGTGAGGATAAGATAGACATAATGATACTTTTATACTTTGAAAATATCTAACATGCAATCCTAGCATAAATTCTTCCCAAAGAGCAAGTTAATCCAACAAATCATCGAGCAAATTGCACAGCAACTAGCAAGTAACTCAACATTCTACAATAAACTCTAGTGGGCATCAACAACCTGACATAAACCCACAAAATAACATGCATTTCTGAACTAAAACAAGGTCAACAAAACTACCTCACAACGGTGAGGGAAGAACCAGTACAATAACTGAAGAACACCTGCGTCTACTAAATCTAGCTACTCAGATGGCTACTGCTCCGAGCCTGAGGCATTCAAAAGAAAAGAATGCCTTAGCAAAAATGCACAAGTGGCAATTGATAAATCAATATTTATAGTTATTTTAATATATCTTTTATTTAATAAATAATTGATTTTTATTTATTTTATATTAATATTTTTATTAACCGCTTTATTTTTAAATTTCAGGTATAATTGGGCTTCAGATATCAATTTTAAGTCCATGCCCATGATCTGGAGGAATTTTGTAGAATATTAACATTTTTGATCGCGGATAGCTGAACTTTAAATGGTCATAACTTTCAAACCAGGAAGAGTTACGGGACGTGCAACTCGTCAACGGAAAGAGGACGACGTCCTCTACAAATCTGGAGAGTTTCATAAGTACACTCACCCAAGTCACGGGCATAAGAAGGGCATGAACACGGGCATGTCTAGGGCAAAAATACTATTTTCTTCAGAAAGCTTCTCGGGACAATTCTGGAACTTTTTCTACGTACACGCCCCAAAGTAACCGGCGTGACATTGGGCGTGACCTAACAAAAACTGCCGAATTGATGACAGATTGCCCCATTTACAGCAGTTTGCTAGCCCAGTCAGTACATGCCCCCATATCACGGGCTTGACTTGGGGGCATGACCAGAAAATTAACAGATATTGGCAGTTTTTCCCGGGCTTTTTATGGCAGTAGTTCCATACCTGACACGCCCTAGGTCGCGGTCGTGACCCGCAAAATAGTATATTTTTGCGGTTTTTATCCAGCGTTCTCGGGCATTCAAGAGGACGGTTTCGTACCTTATACGCCCCCTAGTCACGGGCGTGACTCTCCAGAAAAGTTTCTATAAATTCCATACATAGCCAGAAGCTCAGGGAGAAGATTTGGAGTTATTTTTAGTATTTTATTTCCCAGATTGTTTGCATTTCTTTATGTACTTCTCATTTCATAGAATAGTTAGTTTTGTTTAATTTTCACTTCAGCACTTCTCTTTCATGCAATCATGTTTTTCTTCTCTCTTTTTATGTAGTTTTTACATCATGTTAAGTAGTCAATCTTCAATTAGCTCATGATCATGATGATCTTTGAAATAAAATAAATTTCTTTTAACTGTCAAGCTCTTTATTTCCGCTTCGATCTATCTTTGATTTAATTTGTGTCGATTTCATATTTCATGATTTCGATCTTAGATCTGTATTCTAGATTTACTGAGAGTTTATGGGTACGAGTAGATCACTCAAAGGTAGAAGGAGTTGCATGCACTCGTCAAGAGAGGATGACATGAATCTTCCGGATTTGAGTCAAGTCCAATAGTGGGGTTCACCGCAAAAAGCAAGCTTAGGGGTTTCGACTGGCCGAGAGGTCTTAATCGATCAACCTAAGTTTAGTTGAGAGTGTATTCTAAAGAGAGGCGCTTTTGAATTTAGGGAACATCCACAGTCGAAGTAGGTAAATTAGAAGCTTGAATTTTATAAAAGTTTATTTTATCAAAGGGATTCTTGATCTAGTGCTAATATTTATTTTTATAGTTTAATTTAACCTATTTTTAATTACCGATAAAATAATATTAATTTGCGTGAGTATAAGTAGTCAACAGGCTCGGAAGAATATGACCTTGATATTTTTATATCCTATATTATATTTCAATATATACACTTACCTTAATCGAATATAGATTGGAGAATACAAATTTTCGCAATCAGCAATAAAAGATCAACACAAAAAAAGACCAAGAAGAGTCAAAGGGTTACCAACCCAAAATAGAAATAGCTGTCAAGCCACAACAAATAATTCATAATATAATAAGTAATGAATAATTCTCAAAAGTTTAAGTATGAGAAGTTGCATCAAGTGCGATATAAAGTCATGCTTCGATAACATCTATAAGAGTAAGCATAATAACATATATCTATATATAATAAGAAAGAGACAATCAGCTCTAAACACGTGCATCATGAACACTTGACAAAAACGTTGTTGAGTCAGTGGCACATTATCTAACACAAACCATCAGACCAAACATCTCAAAAAGGCACGATGATGGTGGCCACATTGTCCAACACAACCCAACAGTCCAAACATCTCTAAAAAGGCACTGTGGTAGTGGCCACATTATCCAACACAACCCAACAGTCCAAACATCTCTAAATTAGCACTGTGGTGGTGGCCACATTGTTTAAGATAACCCAACAGTCCATAATAAAATACGAAAACCCACCAAGTGTAATGATTCACAAACTGACACTAGGTTGGTGGTCCTTTAGCCACTGCCAACCATGGGCCATAGCTAAACATCCCTAAACAACGAAAAAAACCCCATACAAAGAACATGATTTCTCCAACGACGAAAAGGAAGGAAAAATACCGAAAATTCTTCTAAGGCAATACTCGACGATTCGGTCTTCATTCGGCGAGAAAAATCCTAAGTACACACTGATTCGTCGAATATACTCGACGAATAAAGGAGTCACTTGACGAATCGTACTCAATGAAATTAAGCTAACCTAGCAATACTCGATTAATCGGCGCATAACCCTCTAAGTCCACGAGGAATTAGTCGATAATACTTGACGATTCTCCCTTACCTCATGGAGAAACTCGACGAAAAAGACATCACTCGATGCCAACTGATTTCACTCGATGAACTCAATGCCACAATCACTCGACGAACTCAAGGCCAAAATCACTCGATGAATTTACTTGACCTAACGCTAATATTCGACGAATTTTACCCAGACCAATTCCCATACTCGGCCAATTTAACATAGTCGGCCTTCTATTCTACCGGGTGGATGTCGACCTAGCCGAAATCTACATTACTCCTATCTTCTAAGGAGGAAAGAAATGAGGAAGAAAGGTAATACGAATAATAAACTTAGCAAGGGTAAGAAATAACTACTTGCCTCAAACCTTCAAAAATCCGGCCTCACAAGGGCTCCGCTGCAAGGATAGGCCGCATGAACTCCTTGGCTACAGTTCCTGAAACTTTTTGGGAGAAAACGAGAGTCAAGGTCAAAAACCCTAACTCCGAAAATCCATGAAATTTGGAAAACTCACCTCGCATGGGAAGATCTTGACGAGGCCTTTCCGAATCTACCCTTTTTCGACAATTTCGAGCACTGGAACTCCGATTGGAGGTGGCAGAAAGACTCTGTAATGATGTGTCGTCCTCTACTTCCGCTCTTCGCAATATCCGATGGCTTGGGAGAGATGATGAATAGGGTTCCTTCTATTACGTACAAGCTTATATATATTATATTATAAGTATACTTTGCTAAACGTCTAAACGACCAGAAAACCTGAATAAACTCAGATTTCCATGAAAATCGCACCAAGGCTAAATCCCGATGTTAAAATCCAACGGAAAGTTGAAATCAGGATCCGAAAAACCAAACTCGGGTTAAAATTCCCCGAAGTCAAACATCAACAACCCTAGAAAAACTCCACCGAGTCTCCAAATAAGCCCGGTTCGCAAGGAAACTCACAAACATGCTAAAAATTAGCCATACTAATTTTCCCAAGTCAAAACCTCGGATTCCGATGAGAAAAAATAACGCTCCAACAACGGCGCCTGTTAACTACGCGTCAACGTAACGCCCTTGTGCCAATAATACGATACTAAAGGAATTTAAAATAAACATCGAAAAATCAGGGCGTTACAGCCACTCCCCCTAAAAGAAAGTTTCATCCTTAAACTTGATACGCAATTGAATCTACTACTGAAAGGAAGTAACCAAAGGTTATCAAAAAAGAAACACTTACCAAAAGAAACTAGGAGAACAGATGAGGATGAGCCTCTCTCATAGCTGACTCCAACTCCCAAGTCGCGCTCTCGACGACTTGGTTTCTCCACAGAACATTGACCAAGGGTATTGTCTTCCTTCGCAGCACCTGATCCTGAGTCTCCAAATATGAACAGGAACCTCAACAGAAGAAAGATTAGGCTACAACTAGGTTATCGAATCAAGGACATATCGGTTACTAAGCACACATTTCCGCAACTGTATCACATGAAACACATCGTACACACCCGGGAAATTAGCTGGAAAATTCAACCTATAAGCTGACACTCCGATGCGTTCAACAACCTAGAAAGGTCCCACATACCTGGGATCCAACTTGTGGTTCCTTCCGAACCTCTTAATACCTGACGTCAGAGAAACTTTGAGAAAAACCATGTCAACAACTGCGAACTCCAGATCAACTCTTCTTCGATTAGCGTTCTTCTCATAACACTCCTAAGTTATACGAAGCTTCTCTCGAATATGCATCACAGAAGTATTCGTCTCTTCCAAGGCTTCCAGACAAAACAACGGTCCTTAACTAACTTTGGCCCAGAATAAGGGGGTTTGTAACATCTAATCATATCTTTAAAAAACTTGATTAACTCTCTTCATCTGGCCATTAGTCTGCGGATGATAGGCAGTTGAATATTTGAGGTTGGTACCCAACCCTTCCTGCAAACTTTTCCAAAAATAAGACGTAAACCTGGAATCTCGATCGGACATGATACTTACCGGTACCCCATGCAATCTAATGACCTCATCCAAATACAACTCTGTTATTTTCTTCATGGAATAACCAATTTTGAATGGCACAAAGTGAGCATACTTCAGCAATCTATCTATTATGACACACACAGAATCATTCCCTTGGGGAGATCTCGGCAAACTGGCAATAAAGTCCATAGACATGCTCTCCAAATTCCAACTCCGAATATCCAAAGGTGAAAGCTTGCCACCTGGCCTTCTATGATCTGCCTTAACACGCTTGCAGGTGAAACACTCTGACACAAACTTGTCTATATCACTCTTCATCCCATACCACCAGACGATCTGCTTCATATCTCTGTACATCTTTGTAGAACTAGGGTGGTAGGCAACACTAGAACCAAGTGCCTCACTACACAACTTTGCTCGAATGTCCTCAATATCGGGAATACAATATCTACCACGGTACTTCAAAGAACTCGCATCATCAATTGAAAAGTCTGGTAATTCCCCTTTTCTGTTCTACTACGAATATGCGACAAATCAGGGTCGTCCTTTTGATGTATCCTAGTAAGTGTAATCCATGAAGGCTCTGGCACATCCAAGCTGCTTGGCGAGTTGCTACTTCCAACAGAAATGTTCATTAATAAAAACTCTTCCACCAAGGATTCTATAGAAAGGTTAAAGATTTGGACGGTCTTCCTGCTCAAGGCACCGGCTGCCATGTTAGCCTTACCTGGATGATAAAAGATTTCGACATCATAATCTGCGACATACTCCAACCATTTTTGTTGGCACAAATTCAATTCCTTCTGAGTGAATACATACTTCAAGCTTTATGGTCTGTGTAAATCTTACACAATGCGCCATACAACAAATGCCTCCACAGCTTCAAGGCATTAATCACGCCGCAAACTCCAAGTCATGAGTAAAGTAGTTATTTTCATGAATCTTTAATAGTCTTGACCCATACACAATCACTTTTCCTTCTTACATCAATATACAACCAAGCCCAACGTGTGATGAATCCACATAAACAACATACTCAATTCCTTCGGTAGGCAAGGACAACACTGGAGCAGTGCACAATTGATGCGTTGAACAACAAGTGTACCGGTCGCACAAGTAATATAAAATGGGTGGCGTTCCCAAGTATCGAACTCTTCAAGGAACACAATAAGGGGGGAGTTAATATCGAGGAGGACTTGAGATTGAAGTCCTTAGGTTGGAGTTAACGATGGGGGGTTTTGATGGTTACGGAAAAGTAAAATAAAACACTATCAACTACTCCTATGCAATGCTGCTATGCATCGCTTTGCCAAGCGGGATGGAAGACTACATGGGCCGCTATGCACCAAATCGCTAGGCGGATGGACGAGTAGGAAAGAGTAAGAACCAGAATTTGAGGGTCATAAGCACCTCTTCGCTACGCACGCCACTAGCAATTGCTAGTGCGGTAAGAAAAACTATGGTGGTGGATGGAAACAAAGGCACACCTCAAGAAAATAACGAACACATACAATCACATTGACATGATTATATACAAACGTTTATCAAAATAGCACAACCTAATCATAGACAAAGAGTTCAACTAAACTATCAACAACAAGAGAAGAAAAGTGTGCAAAATTGACCGGATCCAAAGTCTTACCGAGGATTCACGGTAGGATTCGTCGGGTTGTCATTCCGCGTCCTATCTCATTCCTCAATTGCATCTGTGGTAGAGGTGGTTGTCACTCACTCCCAATGAACCCGTCTTCTTCGTGTCACGAGCCGGTGGAGGATGGCACAACTTCTCCTAGCTTGGTGGAGAAAGCTAGATAAAATCCCTTCTTGAAGCTCAAGGATGAAGGCGGAGGCCGAGAGGAAGCTCCGGCTTGGATTTGGCATTGAATGCTTGCCCGGATCTCCTCCCCTTGGTGGAACGGCGGAGTTCCACCCTAAAAATGGGGAAGGAAGTGGCTGGCAGAAGTCTCTAGAAATGGAGAGAAATCTGCGCTTAAATAGAAATGTCAGGAAAAATGGTCACGCACGGTCTGGCGCATGACCGTGCGTGAACCGTGCGATATTCGCACGCAAAAAATGCCTGAGGAAGAAGAAGCGTTGACCTGTGCATTTTACTCGCGCATGGGAGATTCCGCCCGTGCGTGAAGGAAGTCGCACGGGTAAACACAGAGCTGGAAATCAAAGCAAGCAGTGGAACCGTGTGTTTTAATCGCGCACGGGCGCTGTCGCCCGTGCAGGAATAAAACGCACGATTAACCACAGAGCACTGGAAAGCTTGGCAAAAGGTACAGGCCATGTGTTTCCTTCTCGCACGGATTGGCAGAAACCGTGCGAGAACAAATCGCACGGGTAGAAACAGATGCCCCAGGAATGTTGTGTGAAACGCACGATTGGACTGGAACCGTGCGCGAAGAAATGCGCACGACCGTACGTTTTACACAGAACTGAAAATGGAATTCGATACATCCCGACTACCTGCATAGCAATAAAACCAGGCTGGAGCACAAGCTTCCAGCACCAAAATGCAAACAAAACTATACAGAAAGATAACGAGGAGCACCATGTGCATACCCCGGACAATAGAATGCGCAATTGCACACCCTCAGACCCAAAATAGTTCACAATGAGGTCAACGACCAGACAATGCAAATATAACTGAATACCAGATTGAAATGTAGTGCACGACTGAGAAAACAAGCCCAAGATGAGTCCGAAAAACACTATAAATATCAGACTCATCACACCACCAGACTTAAAACATTTGCTCGTCCCGAGCAAATCATCCCTCCGTGGACTCAAAAACAGCTAGCTAGCTTAGTAATTTAAAAAAAATGTAAAGCGAGAAATCAAATACACATGGGTGTAGAGAATAAAATAGATAAACTTTTTAATAATGCTACGGTGTTTATAAATTTTGACATGCGTAAATAAATATTGTAGCTACTCAAAATAGGAATGCTAGAGAATCGAGCGGTCAGGCGTAGGAAGAAAGTAGGCAGGCCACTGAGGTGAGCATTGCCAAAAACCGTGGCTCAGGATCACCTCCAAAGGAATCCACCAATGTCAGGAACCATACGCTCTCCCATTCACACTCTCTCCACGACGCTAATTTGACTCAGGCGTGAATCAGTAAGGCTTTTAAGAAAATAATGGGGCTTAGGCGAAGGCGGGATAGACAAGGGTAAACAAGACGGACACGCACATCCAAAATGAGACCGCCTGAAAACACTCACAACTATAAATAATGGTAAACTCGTGCAATGCACCAACAGACTTGGAATTTTTTTACGGCGCGTGCATGCCCACCACGATCACAAAACCAAAAACATTTCACAACTTAACAACAACATAAATATTCTTTTTATTCCCAACTGGGAAATTTCATTTCATGCACTTTTTTTTTCTTTTTTTTCTTTTAAACCAAATAGCCGCAACCAAATACAAAAACACGACAAACACCACAAGCTGCACAAATACCACATAACTGTCACACATAACGGATACAAATGACAATAAAGCAAACTAACCGAGCGATCACATCCAGATGTGCGAGTAGGAGAGGTCTATAATGCTTTGGTAGCGAGGCGTAGGGATGTCAAAGGAAGGGACAGGCTCAACAGGAATAACAACGGATAGACGTTTGGGAATGGTACAAGGCTCAAACTAAACAATTGACGGCCTACATCACACTTCACGCTTGACTAACCATGCACCAATGCTTCGAGAGTAGCTTAGGGCAAGTTCTTAGTCACCGAGAAAGATGATCCTTCCTCCCAACTCGAGCAATACGAGGCTAGTGGCGGCTACACACATTCCTACTCTACTGTTTGATAACTCAAGATTCAGTAATTGGAGTAGCACAAATAATATTTACGAATGCAGAAAAGTAAAAACTACGAGCATAAAGAAAAATTGAATCTATACTATTTCTACACACCATGAGTACTCGATTAGGAGCACTGCACGAGTTTCGAACTACTCTATCCTAAAATCCTAAGCCAGCATCACTATCTTAGAGTTAGCACCAAAGAAATAAATAAAACTTGGGTCGAGCGCATGCTTAAGTGCGTGCTCGTGCGGTGTAGGTGTGCAATGATGTCATGATAAAATAAAAACTGAAAATGTAAATACTCTTGTGGTATGCAAGTGTATGTAGTGCATGTGCACAGGTAACGCGTAACTCTCCCCCACTAGACTTAAACTAAACAACCAATCACAAGATTTACAATAATAGCAATGAAGTAAAATTTGGTGAAGAGATTACCCAATGTTCTACAAATGAGCATACCAGAAGATTGACGTTAAAGAATGAAGCCAAACCGGCAAAAAGTTTTAGCTCACCCCGCCACACCAAGGAAAGGCCACCTACAAAATAGCTCCAACCAAAAATGTAAACAAAGCCATAACAAATATAAGCTAAACAACACTTGCGAGTTAGTACCAAACACAATATCATATCACATTTATCAAATGAAACTAAACATAAAAGTACAGGAAAGACAGATAATGCAAAGAAAAAAACTAATAGCCACCCTTGGGATGAAGCCCCAGTTGAATAAAGTAATGTATACAGTCAGCCAAAATAACAATTATACAAATAGGAAGCAAAAACTACAAATAATCCCAACCGAGGAGAAAAGAATAAATCACTCAGGCTGATCAGAAAAAGGCGGAGGAGGAGTACGGGCACGCGAAGTAGAGGCATTAGCAGGGACAGCAGGAGGCACCCCAAGAAAATCAACAATACGCTCGGTCATGTCGTATTACTGGCGAATCAACTCTTCCATCTGCACATGCCGCGCGTAGTAGTCGGGATAATCCTCCGCGAAAATCCTACGATGCCAGGCATGGGCAAAAGAAGAAGCACGGGCCAGAGGCACAGTATGTCCAGGAGAGGTATCGTCGGGCCTACGAGACTCCAAAGAAGAACCCACAGCAGCAGAAGGTGCCACAGCAGGCTGCACTCGCTCAATAGTATGAACAACATAATGCCACGTACCACCAGAAGAAACATGATGCACCAACCTGAAGGAGGTCATCATGGTCGCAGAAATGAAATCGCCGTGGGAAATGGGAGTCATGGCGGGCAAAGTGTCAAAGACTCCGAATCCCTTAGCAATTCGCGTAATAAAATATGAACCACCGATGGCTTTCAAGGGAACGTACGTGGCCTGTTGAAGGAAGTATTCAGCAAGGACCTGGCCTCGGTGGATAGGGACGCAATGATGCATGCTTAAAAGGTAGAGCAGATCTGACCACCCTGCTACATTTTGGCTCATCGCGCGGGCATTGATACTATGCCAAATCAAATGCTGAACATAGCGGAGCACGGGAGAAATGATCTGGGAGGACTTAGCAGAACGCGCTTCGTACTGTTGTGGCAATCCGGTGATCTCCTGCCAGAATGTATGGGGAGAAGCGCTAGTAGGGAACTCAAAGGGTCGGGCGAGGACGTCTGACTCGGTAAGTTCATCAACCGTGTATATCCCTGCATAAATGGCAAGCATGCCCATAATAAAAGTGTACGAGCGCAAGTTCATCTGAAAGGCCACTGCAGTGGACTCGCCGGTAGCCGCGTCTCGTCACTCTAAAATGCGGAAGGTGGAAAGAAATTCGATTGTGAGCTCACGAAATCTTGTTTCCACAATGGAGAATAGATGTCATCAAGAACCCACATCGAGTAATCGGTCAACCTCAACCTTTAGGCCGACGGCCGCTATCTCCTCGTCCGAAACGAAACGGAAATCCAAAAGCGGTTTTTCGACGAAGCGTTCATACCTCGTGACCATTTCAGGTCTCCCAAAGCGGAGCATCCGCTCTGCGTCTTCAGTATTCACCGGAGCCTCCGGCACATATTCCGGCTCCTCCAGAACCGAAGATCTCGAGGAAGAGGTAGGAGCGCCACCAATACTACGTAGCTTAATAATCACCTTCTTGTAACCTATGGCGATGAGGAGAAAATAAAGTGGAAGAGAAAGAGAGGAGGAATGGGGGAAGATTTGGAAGAGGAGGAAGAAATTTCGCCGAAGAAGAAAGAGGCGAAATAGTCACTTGAGCAGACGCATGGGATTAGGTCCAGCGTGCGTCAAAAACGCTCGGCCTGCATTTTTAATAAAAGAAAACGCACAGTCGTGCGTTTTTGCAGCGCACGGTTTCCCCAACCGTGCGTTTTGCAAAAAATAGTCCAATTCACATCATATTCTCCGGGAAGCCTCATCCTGCGACAATAGCGAGAAAAATAAAAAAAACACATGGAACAAAGAATATCCTGAGAGACTAAGCCACTTCTCGAATTAGGCACAAGCAGACAAAACTCTCGCAAGCAAGCATTGAAATAGAAAAAATTTCCAAACAAATAACACGCAAAGATAACTTTAAAACATTAAATACTAAATAGTTAATCCTACTCCTAGATAAGTACTGGGGTTACTGTCATCCCAGCACGACTTATTCGAGATCCGAAAAGTTCTAGCTAATGGGCCTATGAAAAGAAAAATGCACAGGTAACTGTTCCATTATCCTTTGCGGTAACGGGTACCTATATGAAGATAAAACAGTTACCCTCTGCCTAAATAATCATACCTGCTCCTCGCAGGCAGAGGAAATAGGAAGTAAGAAGAGGAGGAGCGTTGGTCCTCACTCATCTCACCACAAAATATATCCTTGCCTAGCAAGGTATCGTCCACCACAGGTATGCAGGAAGCGATGGTGATGGCATGAGCACAAAGCACATCGTCATCCCAACGTACTCGTGGAGACTCATCCTGCACAGGCTCAGATAAAGAAGGGGGATCAAGCAATAAAAGAGATGAAGAACAAAAATAATCAGAAAATGGGAGAGTGATCCCGGTATCACTCTCAGTTAATCCAAGCATAGATCATCGTCGGTATCATATGAGTAATGTCGTGGAGAATCCGAGAACTCGAGCGCCACGGTGGTAAGGGGGACCTACTCGTCCAATAAAGAGGTGCAAACCTCCACATCGGAAAGAGGATATTCCTCATCCCACCGGGGTGCATACAAGTGTTCCGAAGATCCACCTTCTCCATCGGAGATAGTATAATCCTCATCCCACTTCGGCGCAACCTCGGGCACCGAATCATCCACAAATATGACATCATCAGCCGACTCACTCAAAATGGAGTAGAAAACTCCGGCAAAAACTACGTAGGGGCAAAACTGCTCTCAAAATCAGGCATAGAATGAGCAGGCCCCATCGCCAAATTATCCGCAGACGCCACCTCGTCGACGACCGGAACAATCTCATCGTCCCATTCAGGAGCATCCATGTGTTCTAGATCCAATTCTCGCAAGCTAACACCAGAGTGATTGTCATCACTCAAGGGAAGCTCGTAAAAAGTAATCGAGGGACCCATGAAAGATCTGTATGCAGCAAGAGATTCTTCGGTAATCTCAACGGGCAAAGAACGAGCAAAATGCGCGATGTCAATGTATGGGTCAGGAAACATCCTGGTAGTCCTGTCTATTGCAGTCTACTGCAAGCAGGAGGTTGATGCAGGAACACCCACAGAGGGAGAAGGCTTGCACAAGCGAGGGCAATCTTTCACCATGTGGCCTACACCTTGACATAGCAAACACCTAAAGCAATGCTCGGCTTTCATTTTCGTCATGACATCGATGCATCGGCCCAAAGCGTCATAAAGACAACACTCAACAACAGAGTACATCGCGAATAAAAATAATTACCGAAAAGAGCTACACAGCTAGAATGAAAATAGCACAGATCTGCTATCTAAATCAAAAATAAGAGAAGGGATAAAAGGAATAACCAAAATAAAAATTTTATCAACTAAAGCAAATAAGAAGATGATATGCACAAATGGAAAAGGGCTTCAATCTATTACCTCCCTCTCCAAAAACTCACACGACTGTTTTCCCTGGCAACGGCGCCAAAAATTTAATGCATTGAACGCCAAGTTTAACGGTCGCACAAGTAATATAAAATGGGTGGCTTTCTCAAGTATCGAACTCTTCAAGTAACACAGTAAGGGGGGAGTTAATATCGAGGAGGACTTGAGATTGAAGTATAGAGGTCGTAGTTAACGATGGGGGGTTTTGATGGTTACGGAAAAGGAAAATAAAACACTATCAACTACTCCTATGCAATGCCGTTATGCATCGCTTCGCCAGGCGTGATGGAAGACTACACGGGCCGCTATTCACCGAATCGCTAGGTGGATGGATGAGTAGGCAAGCGTAAGAACCATGAATTTGAGGGTCGTAATCACCTCTTCGCTACGCATGCCACTAGCAATTGCTAGTACGGCAAGAACAACTATGGTGGAGGATGGAAACAAAGGCACACCTCAAGCAAATAACGAACACATACAATTACATTATATGATTACATATGAACGTTTATCAAAATAGCACAACTTCATCATATACAAAAACTTCAACTAAACTATCAACAACAAGAGAAGAAAAGTGTGCGAAATCGACCGAATCCGAAGTCTTGTCGAGGATTCATGGTAGGATTCGTCAGGTTGTCATTCCGCATCGTAGCTCGGTCCTCAACTGCGTCCGGAGTAGAGGAGGCTTTCACTCACTCCCAATGAACCCGTCTTCTTCGTGTCACGAGCCGGTGGAGGATGGCACAACTTCTCCTAGCTTGGTGGAGAAAGCTAGATAAAATCCCTTCTTGAAGCTCAAGGATGAAGGAGGAGGCCGAGAGGAAGCTCCAGCTTGGATTTGGCGTTGAATGCTTGCCCGATTCTCCTCCCCTTGGTGGAATGGCGGAGTTCTGCCCTAAAAACGCGGAAGGAAGTGGCTGGCACAAGTCTCTAGAAATGGAGAGAAATCTGCGCTTAAATAGAAAAGCCAAGAAAAATGATCACGCACGGTCTGGCATAGGACCGTGCGTGAACCGTGCGATATTCACGCGCAGAAAATGCCTGAGGAAGAAGAAGCGTTGACCCATACATTTTACTCGCGCATGGGCGATTCCGCTCGTGCATGAAGGAAATCGCACAGGTAAACACAGAGCTGGAAATCAAAGCAAGCAGGGGAACCATGCATTTTACTCGTGCACAGGCGCTGTCGCCCGTGCGGGAATAAAACACACGATTAACAACAGAGCACTGGAAATCTTGGAAAAAGTTGCAGGCCCTGCGATTCCTTCTCGCACGGTTTGGCCGAAACTGTGCGGGAATAAATCTCATGCGTAGAAACAAATGCCACAGGAATGCTGTATGAAACGCACGATTGGATTGGAACCGTACGCGAAGAAATGCGCACGACCGTGCATTTTACACAGAACTGAAAATGGAATTCGGGACATCCCGACTACCTGCACAGCAATAAAACCAGGCTGGAGCACAAGCTTCCAGCACCAAAATGCAAACAAAACTATACAGAAAGATAACGAGGAGCACCATGTGCATACCCCCAACAATATAATGCACGATTTCATACCCTCGCGCCCAAAATAGTGCACAATGAGGTCAACGACCGGACAATGCAAATATAACCAAATACTGGTTGAAATGCAGTGCACGAGTGGGAAAACAAGCCTAGATGAGTCCGAAAAACACTAAATATCGGACTCATCAACAATCTCTTTTTCAACTCCTGAAAGGCACCTTCACATTTATCGCTCCAAAGAAACGTTGTGTTCTTTTGTGTAAGTTTAGTCAAAGGTGTAGAAAACGCATAGAATCCTTCCACAAACCTTTTATAATAACTTGCCAACCTTAGGAAACTTCTTATCTCTTTAGGTGTGGTAGGTCTTTTAAAATCCATAACAGCGGCTATCTTTTTTGGGTCAACTAAAATTTCATCCTTATTCACAACATGACCCAAAAAGCACACATGAGGTAACCAAAACTCGCACTTACTCAACTTCGCATACAACTTATGTTCTCTTAAAGCGGGAAAAACTAAACGCAAGTGTTGGGCATGCTTCGTAGCACTACGGGAATAAACCAGAACATCGTTAATAAAAAACCACAAAATGATCCAAGAAATCCTTAAACACTCTATTCATCATGTCCATGAAAGTAGAGGGTGCATTTGTCAATCCAAAGGACATCACCAAGAACTCAAAATGCCCATGCCGAGAACAAAAGGCTATCTGCAGAACATCCGTCACACGAATTCTCAACTGATGGTAGACTGAACGAAGGTCAATCTTCGAAAACACCGTACTACCATGCAACTAATCAAACAAATCATCTATTCACGGCAAGGGATACCTAGTCTTGATGGTTTCCTTATTTAGTTCCATATAGTCAACGCACAGCCTCATAGAACCATCCTTCTTCTTAACAAATAATATGAGATCACCCCAAGGCGAAGAATTTGGCCTCATGAATCCACACTATAGCAACTAATCTAGCTGGGTAGGAAACTCTTCCAGCTCACGCGAGGCCATACGATACGGTGCCTTGGCAATTGGGCGAGTACCCGGCTCCAGATTAATAACAAACTTCACATCTCTCTCGGGTGGAAGACCAGGAAGAGTAACTGGGAAAATGTCGGGGAACTCTCACACCATAGAAATTTCCTCGACGCGCGGCAAACTACAAACAGTTTCCAAAATAGAAACTAGGTAAGAAAAACAACTGGAATCTTAGAGTTTATGAGAACATACCGTAGAAATTATCGGGGAATTCTAGCACAGAAACCATACACACTCCTAGGGTTGTTGTTGTCCATCATGAAGTCCAAACGCTTTATCTTGCATTGGACAACAACATCATATATGGACAACCAGTTCATGCCAAAAATCACATCGAAGTCCTCCAGGTCTAACACTTTCAAATCGGCAAAGGCTAGGAAGTCGCCTAAAAGAATTGGACAACTCTGGAAACCCTGGTCCGACACCACCGAGTCACTAGAGGGAAACTTAATGCGAAATGAATAGCCAACTTGATCGAGATTCAGATGATGAGGTTCTACGAAATTAATAGCCACAAACGAGTGGGTAGCATCAGAATCAAAAAAAACACGTGCCCAATGGTTCTTTACCTTAAACTTTCATATTAAATAGTATACGTAACTAGCCGAACAACATCAAAACTATAGCTACGAGCTAAGAACTAGGTTAGAATCTAACCTAAGATCACTAGTGTGGAAGTCTGCGCTTCTTCCACAGTCACCACATTCAGCTTGCCCTTCCCTCTATCTAGTTGCGGTGGCGGCAAGGCTTGAAGTGGAACTGGCTGTAGTGGAGGCTGGGATCGATCAAGACTTCAAATGCCCTCCCTGTCCACACTATAAACATTCCTTATCTTTACTCTAACAACAGGCAACGTCATGACCCTTCTACTTACACGAAGCACAGACCATATCTCCTTTAGGTTTGATCTGAATTGTATGCATCTGTTGCTGCTTCTAAACTCCTAACCTTTTGAAACACTTTTCGAATGGATGGACTAGCCAGACACAAAAACTATACGCCTCCTTGCTTCCTTATTTCGAAGTAGGGCCAGATTCCCGGGGGCTTTTACTATCATCAGACTTTCTCTTGTCCTTTCTTATTTGCATACCTCGATTCTTGGCATTATCGATAGCTTTGACTTTCAGAGCAGCTTCTACAGCCTCGGTATAATTCTCAGATCCATATGCGCTAGCTAATTGCTGGATGTTGCTCCTAAGACCAACCAGAAAACATTTTACTCTGCTCGCTTCTAAGGCCACTAAATCCGGGGTGAACCTACTTAACTTGTTGAATTCAATCTCGTACTCACTAACTGTGAGTTGTCTCAGTTTTAGATGCTGAAAGTTGTTCATCAAACGGTCTTGCTCGATCGATGATAGATATTTCCTCAACAATAACTTCTTGAACGATTCCCACGAACATCCATCTGTAAGGTTCTCTTTTTCCCCTAACCATCAGCACTTCGCAAGACCCTTCTGCTGGTATGCGGATACCATCACTCTTTGGTCAGCATAAATTCCTGAATACGAGAAAATTTCCTCGATAGAAATGATCCAATCATCTAATGCCATAAAGTCAGCTCTATCATCATAGGTAGGAGGTCCTAATCGCTGGAAATGCGAAATGAAATTCATATATTGTGGCAGCAGAACTGGAGGAACCAAAGGAGCAGGAGGAATAGGAATGGCTTGACCCATTGTAGGGTCCTGCACTCTAGGTTGCTTCCCTGAGACGACAGTCAACAATGCCTGAATTTGCGATTGCATAACAACCATATGCCTTGACAAAGCTTCATTGCTTTGTCGCAGCCCTTCAATCACAGCCTCACTTTACGCACCTGATGACTCGCCCTCAGACTGGGGAGTCGACCTCATCACAACAAGCTTAGGCGGCATGCCTAATAGTATAACAAACAACTTATCAAAACCTAGCTTAACGCTAGAACTACTCAACTTAGTTCAGACCATACATGTATAAATACTTGCTCGTGATGCTAACTTGCTTTGGGATTTTTATTAATGATATTATGTTTAACTTAAGATGATATACCGTCATCCTCTTGAGTCATGTGCATAAACTATGAATGCATGAATTCTTATTCTTTTCGGTTTAAATCCATGTGTGTACGTATGCCATCATGTAGATCTTGGCTTGGCACGTGTGTTAATTCTATATTATGTCATGCATGTTGTGTTATGTATTCTAATAAAGGCCTTAATGCATGTTATGAGCTGCATACACATGAAATATTATGCATCCCATACTACATAATATCGCATGTAACCAAAAGGTAAAATCTAATGTGCATTCGTGTGATGATTGTTATGCATCTCATACTACATAACAGTCACATGTTGCTTCCTATGAGGATTTATATACAAACTCAAATTATGCATCTCATACAACAACAAAAAGCCCCGTATACCTATTCGCATGCTTATGAGTGTAGTGTTTATGCTTCGACCAAGATGTACTGATGATACATTGGTGTGTGTATGAAATGGAACAAGACCAGTAAAACCATCCCTCTGATACAAACTGTCACAACCTGCATTTTCTTAGCATTAAACAATATAACAGAGTAAGAGAAAATATGCGTCGTGATGCCACATCGTACAGGTATAACTGCAGACCCTTAGGCAAGAACCTAAACCTAGCACTTTGTATGAAATTCCAAAGTTTAATATGAGGAAAATATATATTTTGATTAAGTTTGGATGGTTATATCCCTCAGCTCAGTGGATCAATTAGTCCACGGGTAAACATATGAATATACGCTACGTAAAATACTTTATTTATTTCTATTATTATCTTACATGAGCATGAACCTCCAATAAGACAACTTATATGAGCATGAACCTCCAATAGGACAACTCTTGATTTAATATAAATATAGAAAGAGTTCCTACGTTCGTTAAAAAATAATGACCTAGGATTTAAAAAGGTATCGTGAGGATTAAATAGGCATAATGATACTTTTATACTTTGAAAATATCTAACATGCAATACTAGCACAAATCCTTACCACAGAGTAAGTTAATCCAACAAATCATCTAGCAAATGGCACAACAGCTAGCAAGTAACTCAACATTCTACAATAAACTGCAATGGGCGTCAATAACCTAACACGAACCCACCAAACAATATGCATGTCTGAACTAAAACAAGGTCAACAAAACTGCCTCACAACGGTGAGGGAAGAACCACCACAACAACTGAATAACACATGTGAGTACTAACTCAAGCTGCTAAGACAGCTATTTCTCTGAGCCTGAGGCATTCAAAAGAAAAGAACGCCTCAGCAAGAATGCCTAAGTCGCAATACAAGATCAACACACACACAAAAGATCTAGAGGAGTAAAAGGGTTATTAACCCAAAACAGAAATAGCTGTCAAGGCACAGCAAATAAGAATTAATATAATAAGTAATGAAGAATTCTCAAAAGTGTAAGTATGAGAAGTTGCACCAAGTCCGATATGAAGCCATGCTTTGCTAACATCTACAAGAGTAAGCATAATAAAATTTATCTATATATAAGAAGAAAGAGACAGATAAGCTCTAAACACGTGAAATATTAACACTTGAAAATAATAGTATTGAGTCGGTGGCACATTGTACAACACAAACCATTAGACCAAACATCTCAAAAAGGCACTGTGGTGGTGGCCATATTGTCCAACACAACCCAACAATCCAAATATCTCTAAAAAGGCACTACGGTGGTGGCCACAATGTCTAACACAACCCAATAGTCCAAACATCTCCAAAAAGGCATTTTGGTGGTGGCCACATTGTCCAATAAAACCCAACAGTCAATAAGAAAATACAAAAATCCACAAAGTGTAACGATTCTCAAACTAGCACTAGGTTGGTGGTCCTTTACCCACTGCCAACCAAGGGCCATAGCTAAACATCCCTGATAGAATTGATTTCAAGATAACCCAAACACCTAGAGGGGGGTGAATAGGTTCTTTTATTTTTTATTACTTAAGGCAGAATAATTATTCAGATCTTATATAGAATCTAACTATTCTATAGCAATCACAGCACAGAATCCACAATCACAGATACATCATAGATTTCACACAGGTTTATAGTGGTTCCCTAAGGTCTGGGTATATCCACTTTCCCCCTTCACCTATCTAGCTGTGTGCTAGATTTGGCTTAACTTCTTCCTTCTTCTCAGATCCACAGATCTTACAGCTCAGAACCCTGAAAGGTTCCTACAACTCAGAACCCTATAAGGTTCCTACAACTCAAAGTGTAACCACACTCCTACAGCTCAGGCTAACAGCCCTACCTCAGCCTTCCCACAAGGCCTTCAACTCAGATAACAATTTCTCCTACACTCAGGCTCAAAAGCCCTACCACTAAGAGATCTATATCTCCTACACTTAGCCTTTATAATATAGGCTTACAACTCATATCTATGAAAAGATCCTACAAAATTTGATAAGTGTTTAGATTGACTCTTACCCTTGTTGAGAGAGAAGGGATGAGAGGTTTCTTGATCAGCTTCTTGATAAGACTGATGGCTGAAATCAACCTATTCTTAGCTTTCTTCAAAGCTTCTTGAATCTGAACTCAGTAGGGTTGATCTCCTTTGAAGTTGACTGGCTGCCAGCTTCCTTCTTAGAATCCAGAAATAGATCTGAATCCTTCTTAGCAGATTAGTTCATGATCTGCTTCTTAAGAGACTTGTAAATGTCTCCTTCTTTACTTCAACAGCTGAAGATCTCTCTCACTCTTCAGAATTCTGAAGTTTCTTTAGAATTCTTGCTTTAATTCTCCTTAGTTCTTCTCACGAAAATTTTCATTCAGTATGTTGTGCACTTTCTTGATCAATGATCAATACTTCAATAGTTGTGCCTGTTGTTGTAATTATTGTTCACCTTTTTCTCCTTGTTCTTTTGACAGAATCCATCTATATATAGACTTCATCCATGGTAACTGGCTGATCCGGTTTCTAACCAACTTCTGACAAGCCTGACAGCTTCAGCAAACTTGCTCGAATACACACCTGTCAAGTCTCCAGTCAGTTCTTAATCCTTTATCTTTGTCAGCAAAGCGTCGAGATTGATTGTCATTATGTGTCGACACAAGTAGATTAAGTGTCGACACAAGCTTTGGTGATGTCGACATAACTCCTTTGATGTCGACACAGCTTCTTGACACTGCATCTGTAGAATGTGTCGACATTGCCTCTTTGTGTCGACATAGACACTTCTTCACTTCACAGCAATCAACATTGTTGAAACTCTGCTGAGTGTCGACACAAGTCCTGTGTGTCGACACAGTTGATATAGTCTCAGAATTTGTGTGTCGACACTGCCTCCAGGTGTCGACACAGTTGATGTCGACAATACTTCTGTGTGTCGACACTGCCTCCCAGTGTCGACACAGTCGATGTCGACTAATATTTCAGTGTGTCGACACTGCCTCCCGGTGTTGACACAGCTTTTCCAAGTGTCGACACAGACTTCCTTAAGTGTCGACACATGGACTTAGAAACTTTTTCTGCATTTTAGAAAATACTCAACATGCACATATAAACTCAAAATAACATCAAATACAGCTTGATGTATATCATTGAGCTAAGTGAGACTTCTTCAAATCAGGTACACATTTTCCAATGTACCCAACAATCTCCCCCTATTTGGAGAAGTCATAACCCTTTAGTCAATGATATACACCACTTATAATAAACAAATATTATGATGTATATAAGCATTATATGACAGGGCAACTTATAAACAAAACATATATCAAAATCACATCACAGAATAAGAATGCAACTAGAATGAACATGAAACATTATTTTGTTTATATTAACCAAAAGTTTCTTAACAACTGTTTACATAGATTTCCTTTAAAACTAAAAATTACATTATTCTTGCAAAATCTAGTAAATCTATCCTAAGGCTGATCAGGCTCCCTAATGACTATGCCTTTTCCTGGCTTAATCTGAGCTTGCACAGGAGGTTCTGCTTCATCAATAGGATTCTTTCCTTTCAACTCTGCCTTTTTCTGAACTTTAGCCATAATCCTTTGTCTTTCAAAATAATGAAAAGGCTTAGGGAAGTACTTGCTAGGCTCCTGAGCATTAGGGGGTAGCTTCCCAATCTTAGCCTTTCTTCTATGTTACACAATGGTTTCTTATCTTGCCTCATACTTCTGCCATTCCTGTTCATTATACCACTTGCCCTTTCATGAAATTGATCTTTCACAGCTTTCCAGGCAGTCAAAATTATATTTCTTGAAGTGGGGCTTCACTGCTCAAAATCAGGCTTTAACTCAGCCTGTTCTCTGAATCTTTTCTTTGATAGTTGAGCTTCCTATTAAGCTTTCAAGGCAGCTTCTGGCATTTCAACTTTCTCTATAATAACATTTTCAACATCCTGTGGAGGACTGTACATTGTCTGAACCAGTTGTTGAATCATATAAAAATCTGTTGGAGGGTAGATGATCTGATCAACTTCAGGTTGATCACCTCCAGCATAAGCAGGTTGCACACCAGATTCAATAACATTTTCATCATCACAAAGGGGTGGATATCCCAGAGTGGCTCTGATGATATTGGATATCCATTTGGCATGATCTGAGCCTGCATTGACTAACACTCTCTCCCCCTTTATGGCTTCTCTTATAATATGATCTCTTAAGTCATCTTTTTGAAATCTTATTTGGCCATCAAGAAAATTGACACCATTTTTATAAAATGATTTTAACTTAAGAAGCTGATCAGAGATTGTTTTCTGAGAAGTGATAATGGCTGTCTTAAATGAATCCAAGGCTTCCTGTAGCTTCTGATCAAATTCCTCTTTCTCCTTAGCCCTTTCTTCAGTCATTGCAATAACTATTTTCTTTACTTCAGTGACTATCTCATTGTGAGATTCAGTCAGATTGTCATTAATTCTAATCTTATTTTCAAGGACATAGCCTTATTTAACAGCAATGTCATCCACTTGAGCCTTGACTGCTACTTGCTGCTCAGCCAGAAATACTACAGCATTGCCCCCCTTGTGGAAGTAATCGGTCATCTCTTTCTTATGGAGATTGACTTCAAACCTTATGGATTTAATATCTTGAGCCAAATCAAATTGAAGTGATTTATGGCTTTCATCCACATACTTCTCTAGAGCCATTCTCTGCTAATCCAATTTAACTTGCAAAGCCACCATTAATGATCTATAATCAGCCTCTAGGGCAGGTTGTGAAGTAGGAGTTTGCAATGCTTTCTTATAGCTCTGGCTCCTTCTCTTAAAAACCATCAGTTTCCTTTTCTTGGCATTTCTGAATTCATCATCTTCTAAAGCAGATGAACTTGGTATATTAACTCTTTCTTTATGACTAGGAGGCAGCTCCTTATAAGTCCTATGCTCCTCCTCCTCAATGTTAGCCTGCTCCCCCGCAAACCTTACTTGCTCTTTCTTATCTGCTGCCCCCTAAATGTCAGGAAACAATTCTTCCAGAGTGAACTCTTGTTGAGTGTGAACTGGTGATACAGCTTTCAAAGGAGCATCAGCAACTATAGATATTTCCTCAATGATCACATCTAGTGCTGGACTGTTGATATGAGGTCTCTCAAGAATAGATTGCGAATCCATTTCACTTGCCAAGTGAATTCTTTCTTCCCCCTGTACCTGTGCAGTAATTGTCTCCCCCTGCACTTGTGCATTCTCTGCCAGGTCCTGTACTTGTACACTATCTAGCTCCCCCTGCACCTGTGCATTATCAGTTGTGTCCTGTGCAGGTGATCTCTCAGTAGCTTCTTGGCTTGCTATATCAGGTATGTACTTGGTGAGGACCATATCCCATCTAGAGATGATCCTGATGTCCATTCTTTGCATATGATTAATTTTAGATCCATGGATCTGGTGCATGACTTCTGGAATGGCACCAGCCAAGTACAGACTCATTATTCTAGCCAAATTAGGCTTCTTGATGCCTTCCTTAATCTTTTCAAACAGAACAACAGACCAATATGTGTTGAGTGTAAAGATTATCCTTGTTATGAGGCTTAACATATAGGCTTAAATCATATCATGTCTGTTGGGTCCGGCGTTCCTTCACTTGACCCGTGGCGCTCTGCTACCTATATAAAAAATTAAGTAGCGCCCTCTCCAACAGTCCGGGTTTTTGGTGCAGTTGGATATGCGCTTGATCCTTCAATTGGTATCAGAGGAGGTCACGGGTTCAAGATCGGGGGGGCTCTATTAAATCCTGATTTTTCCCTTCTACCTGTGTGGGTCCGGTGGGTCAGGAAACTATGGACATGTGGTAACCCCACCTATGAGCCGTGTGGGCCATGTGGTAACCCCACCTCTGAGCCGACGGGTTGTGCTGGACGCCGGGGGGGATTGTTGGGTCCAGCGTTCCTTCACTTGACCTGTGGTGCTCTGCTACTTATATAAAAAATTAAGTAGCACCCTCTCCAACAGTCCGGGCTTTTGGTGTAGTTGGGTATGCGCTTGATCCTTCAATGTCCCCCTGGCTTACACAGAATCACCTTTCCAACCACTTCAGATAGAAATTTACCCTGCTGATTCATCCCTTTCCTGTTTATAGTTGTTCCAATTTTCATGGTGGGATCCAATCCACACCATTGTAGTGTCTCCCTTGTTTTTGATACTGGTACTTCTTATTCATCCTGAGTTCTTGGAAGATGAAGAATTTTTCTCAAACTTTTCAAGGTCACTTTGACTCTTGCTACATGAACTGTTGATTTAATCTTAAGTCCTGTTGAGTCTATTTCAGTCGCGCCATAAAACTCAAGAATCTCCTTCTTACATATCTTGGTTGGTTCGGATACTAGAAACTCCAAACCACTGTCAGTAATTAGGGTAATTACTCCTTTAATCTCTGAGTCAGTATCATCAAAGTCATGGTGAACCAACTCATAGCCTTCGTTAATGTTATCTTAAACCTTTGGCTCCATTGGGATGGAGAGAAAGCTTGGATTGTGAGAAGAGAGTTTGTCGACACAAGGGTTTAGTCTCGAAAATTTGGTGAGCGTGTCGACAGAATATGTTCTTGACCTATTTATACCTTTTTAAACAAAGAAGGTCAAAAGGCGGGACCAAACTGTCTAAATGTATTGACACTGTTGAAATGTGTCGACACATACTTCTATTGTCTCGACAACGGCGTTGACTACTATGTGTCGACACCAATTGATGATATGTCGACACTAGACAAACTTAGAAGTTCATCAGAAATTCTGTGTCGACTCTTATTGTAAGTGTCAACACAATTTCTGGATGTGTCGACACGACCACTCTGGTTGTGTCGACACCACTTACTGAAGTGTCGACACCACTTCTCTGGATGTGTCGGCAAAGATTTACTGAAGTGTCGACACCACTTTTCTGGATGTGTTGACACAGATTTACTTAGCCAAATCTGTTAAACTAATCTATATTCAACATTCCTAATTCAATTTTAAATTTATTGAATTTAGTTTCATCTAAAGGCTTAGTTAATACATCTGCAATTTGATAATCTATTTTGACAAATTCTAGTGAGATGTCCTCTTTCTCTACATGTTTTCTAAGAAAATGGTATCTTATTTCTAAATGCTTGGTCCTACTATGTGAAACAGGATTATTAGCAATAGAAATAGCACTTGTAGAATCACAAAACAAAGGTGTTCTACTTACCTGAATACCATAGTCTTCTAGCTGGTGCTAAATCCATAACAGTTGTGCACAGCAACTTCCTGCTGCCACATATTCAGACTCAGCTGTGGAAATTGTCACACTAGTCTGCTTCTTACTACTGCAAGACACCAATTTTCCTCCTAAAAATTGACAGGTGCCTGTAGTGCTTTTTCTATCTTCTTTGCAACCTGCAAAGTCTGCATCTGAATAGCCTGTCAGTAGAAAATCTCCATTCCTAGGGTACCAAAGGCCTAGATTAGGTGTGCCCTTTAGATATCTCAAAATCCTTTTTACTGCAGTGTAATGAGATTCTTTAGGGCATGATTGGTACCTAGCACAGACACATGTTGCATACATAATGTCTGGTCTACTAGCAGTTAGATATAGAAGAGACTCAATTATTCCTCTATACAAAGACTCATCTACAGGTTTACCTGCATCATCTTTGCATATAGGCATACTTGTTCCCGTAAGAGTTTTCATGGTAGAGGATGATTCCATACCATATTTCTTGATTAACTCCTTGGTGAACTTAGACTGGGATATGGACAAGCCATCATCAGTCTGTCTTACTTGAAGGCCCAAGAAGAACTTAAGTTCTCCCATGCTACTCATCTCAAACTTACCTTGCATAAGTTTTGCAAACTTCTTGCAAAGGTTGTTTTCTGTAGACCCAAATATTATGTCATCTACATAAATCTGGACTAAAATTATCTTTCCTTTGGACTCCCTTAGGAATAGAGTTTTGTCTATTTTCCCCCTTGAGAATTTGCTCTCAATAAGGAAAGTAGAAAGGGTTTCATACCAAGCCCTTGGGGCTTGCTTTAACCCATATAAAGCTTTCCTAAGTCTATAAACATAATCAGGTTTAAGAGAATCAACAAAACCTGAGGGCTGCTCTACATAGACTTCTTATTTTAGATTTCCATTTAAGAATGCTGATTTTACATCCATTTGGAATACCTTGAAGCCTTGATATGCTGCATAGGCAAGGAACATCCTAATTGCTTCCAGTCTTGCTACTGGGGCAAAGGTTTGATCAAAGTCAATACCCTCTTCCTGCCTGTATCCTTTTGCAACAAGTCTTGCTTTGTTCTTCACAATGATTCCATTCTCATCCAGTTTGTTCCTAAAGATCCACTTTGTTCCAATGATGTTGTGGTCTTTTGGTTTAGGAACTAACTCCCAGACCTTGCACCTTCTGAACTGATTCAGCTCCTCTTGCATGGCATCAATCCAATGTGGATCTAAAATAGCTTCTTCAAATTTCTTTGGCTCTAGTTGAGATAGGAAGCTTGAGCAAAGCACTATGTTCAAGTTCCTGCTTCTGGTTTGCACTCCATGTCTTAGATCACCAATTATCTGATTTGTTGGATGATCCTTTAAGTGTCTAATAGCTTGAGGTAGATTATCTTCTAGTTGAACACCTCCAGTCTCTTCAATATGCTGCACCTCTTGGTGTACATCTGTATCTAGAGAGTCCTGTACTCCCCCTAGATAGTAGCCACCATTTTCCACTTCCTGCTCTTCAGTTATTTCTTCTGTAATGGTAAGCTTGTCCATTTTCTCATTAATACCTGTAGAACTGCATGAGCTACAAGGCAACTCACTGTTAATCAGTCTTATTTCATCAAAGACAACATGTACAGACTCTTCTACAACTTGAGTAATCAAGTTGTAGACTCTATAAGCCTTACTATTGTTGCTGTACCCAACAAATATCCTATCTTGGGATTTGGCAGCAAACTTAGTTAAATAAAACTTGCCATTGTAAAGAACATAGCACTTGCAACCAAAGATCCTAAAATAGGATAAGTTTGGTTTTCTACCCTTCATGATCTCATAGGGAGTCTTTGTGACTTTTGGTGATAGATTCCCTATTGATCACATGACAAGCAGTGTTTAATGCCTCAGCCCAGAAATATTCTGGGAGAGAAGTGTCACTCAATAGAGTTCTACTAGCCTCAATCAATGTTCTATTCTTCCTTTCAGCAATACCATTTTACTGTGGTGTTCTAGGTGAGGAGAATTCTTGAAAAATCCCAAATTCTTCACACAGTTTTGTCATACTCTCAGATTGAAATTCAGTGCCATGGTCACTTCTGATTTTGACCACTGTACTGTCAAGTTCATTCTGAATTTGCTTGATAAAGCTGTATAAAACACTTGGGGTTTCTGATTATATTCTTAGAAAGAACACCCAGGAATATCTAGAATAGTTATCTACCACCTCAAAAGTGTAGACCTTCCTACCTAGACTATGAACTGGCATAGGACCAAATAAATCCATATGTAAGAGGTATACACACCTCACTGAATCCTTTTTTTCAAGGCTATGAAAGGAGGATTTTGTCTGCTTGCCTTTTTGACAAGCTGAGCATATCCCATCCTTTATACACTTAACTTTTGGACCATTCCTTACTAACTCTTTGCTAAAGAGTTGGTCAATTGTTTTGTAGTTTAGATGGGCTAGCCTCTTGTGCCATTTGGCACAATGAGTGGCTCTCTCATCAGCTACAAGACAAACAGGAGAAACATTGTTCTCACACTCAAAGTTAAGACAGTACATATTTCTTTTTCTATATCCTGTCAGTATGACCTTTTGATCACTTGATCTTTTGATATGACATCCATTCTAAATAAATGAAATGTCATATCCTAAATCACTCAGCTGACTATGCTTATAAGGTTGTGTTTCAAACCCTTTACATAGGCCACTTGAGTGATTGTAATCTGGTTACAAGAAATGTTACCAAATCCTTTGATGATTACTTTTTCAGAACCACCAAAGATTACTTTAGGCCTATTTATGATAGGTAAATACTCCATCAGCAATCCCTTTATTCCAGTCATGTTCCTGGAACATCCACTATCCAAGTACCATATAGGGGCATAGTAACTTGGACTCATATGCAAAAAATATTACCTTCCCTTAGATGTAACATCCCATTTCCAACTAGATCCCTAAGAGTGGTTTTGTCATGACAAAACCCTAGGAAGCCCAAGAAAGAGTCAAGTGGACCTGGTGGTGTGGATAGGGCCACTATGGTCTGCACTTAGCAGATTTCTAAACATTGGTTAAAGGTGATCATGGAGCTTCACCAAGACTCCAAGACCCCACCCATACCCTTATAACCCTAGAAGGGGGTCAATGGGTCACTAAGGACTCATGAAGAGCAATCAAAGGACCTAAGTTGACCAAAGTCAACTATAACCCTAGCTAGGTCAAATTGACCTACACAAGGGTCCATTGCAGTCTATTAGCCAAATATACCCCACCCATACCTCCATAACCCTAGGTAGGGGTCAATGGGTCACTAAGGACCCATGGAGGGTAGTTAAGGGAGCTAAGTTGACCAAAGTCAACTCTAACCCTAAATAGGTCAAATTGACCTACACAAGGGTCAATTGTAGTTCCTTAGCCAAATGGACCCCACCCCTACCCTCATAGGCCTAGTGAGAGGCCAATAGGTCACCAAGGACTCATTGGGACCAATCATAAAGACTAGGTTGACCAAAGTCAACTCTTGACCTAAAATGGTCAAAGTGCCCTAGTTAAGGGCCAAGTGACCTCCAAGGGCCAATCCAACCCCACTTTGACCCTAGGGGAGGCTAATGGGTCACCAAGGACCAATTAAAGAAATCTCAAGGACCAAATTGACCTAGGTGGGCCCTAGTCCAACTTTGGGTCAAGTTAGCCCAAATGGGCTAACTCAAGCTCAAGCCCATTTTAATTAGGCTAACCATGACTTAAGTGACAAAATGGACTTGTGGGCTGCCATGGGACATGTAGGAGCCAAAAATTCAGGCTTGGTGACTAGGAGAGAGAAAGTCACCCATGGAGGAGAGAGAAAGTGAAGGAAGAAGAAGGAAGGAGGACTTTGTGCTCCTCCTCCCCCCCTCCCCAACCTCCCCATTCATTTCAGAAGGACAGGGGGGAGTGCAGCAGCCATTGTGGACTGGTTAGAGCAAGCTCCACCCCCCCTACCAACCTAGCCACCAATATTGACTTAGGCCAAAAATGGCACATGGCAATTCAGCCACCTAACTCCCTCCTCTCCCTCTTTAAAAGCTTCAGTGAGGTCCAAGGAGTATTTCCCACTCTTTTCCTGAAGAAGCCGAGCCCTTTCCTCCATTTCTGAATAAGCCGACCACCATCGGCCACCACCATGCCAATCCGGCGATCAGCACGGCTACAGCATGCCACCACAGGTCCTCCTCCACTCCTTCTCTCATGGGTAGATCGTAGGGATCATTAGGGCCGAGGTTAGGGCTCAATTGAGCTCAATCGTGAAAGTGAGATCTATCCTAGAGATTAGAGCAAACACACAGCAAGAATAAGAAAGAAAATAAAATAAAAGAGGCAATCCAGACGACACAAGAATTTTATAGTGGTTCCCCTAAACTTGGGTACGTCCACACTTCTACCACCCTTGGTAGGAATCCACTCAAGAGGAGTTGATCAGGTGTCCTGACACCAATGAGCTTTTGATAAGGTGCTCAAAAACCAAACCTAGATTTTTTGATCAGGTGTCTTGCCACCACTGAGTTTTGACAAGGCTCTCAGAACCAGATGGAGAACTTTTGAAGGGAGTTCAAGAACCCTTTTACAGCGGGAAAAGAATAAAGAAAAAGGTGAAGATGTCTTCTCTGTTCTCAATCAAATGAGAGAAGCACAAGTGGATTGTTGATGTCAAAGCTCCCCCTGAGATTGGCAGTAGGTTCAGGAGTGGAAGCTTTGCACAGGGTGATAGGCCTTCAGTGGATGACTGCTCCAGCAAATGATGATTTCAGCAATGGCTGAAATGTTTGTTGTCTTGGAGAGTAAATGATGAAGCCTTGATGATAATCTTCCAGTAAGCCTTCAGACTGATGTAGAGTAGTTGTCTCTTCAGGCTTCCTGGAACAGTAAATTTGAGAAGAGAACTTTACTTTACAGGTTATCTCTATTCTTGGTTTTCTTGTGTCCCTTGTTCCTCTGTTTCTCTGTATATTTATTCTGATAGAAGAGAAACGTTCATTTGAATATTTGCAATTACTACTGTTTCCTTTTGGATACTCCAACGGCTATAATACTCATAAAAGCATTCCTGTAATTGTCCTGAAATAAAGCTGTATTTGAATATTGAAAGCTCACTTTGATTGGACAGAAGAATATCCTGAAAATCCGCCTGGAAACTTGCATTCTGAATTCTGCCAGAAATCGTCGAACGGAGTTCGAAGAACGTCGACCGGAGCTCAACGTTCCAGCATAGGTTAGCGTCGAGCGGAGCTCGACGTTCCAGCATAGTTGAGCTTGGAAAGCGTCGACCTGAGCTTTGGACAGAAAGCGTCGACCGCAGCTTTAGATAAAACATCGACCACAGCTTGAGATAAAACGTCGATCTTCATCTTGACGGAAAATGTCGATCTCATCTTGGACAGAAAGCATCGACCGCAGCTTGAGATAAAGCGTCGACTAGAGCTCGACGTTACAGCAAAGATTAAGCTCGACGATCTTCGATCGGAGCTCGACGATCGTCGACCTAAGCTTAATGTTGAATTCTGTTTTCTCTGACTGATTTCTCTTGGCTGATTTCTTCAATCTCTGAGAGCCTCTGAATTAGCACAACCTATGACCCTTAGCTATACATTGATGGGTCAATCTAATGAACTTAAAGACATAGTGATCCTGACCCAAATCCAAATTAGGGTGTTCCAACAATCTCCCCCTATTTGGGTTAGGATTACTATTTACAAGAAAATTAAAATATTACAATAAATAAATATTACAAAGCATGAGATATAAAAATAAAAGCTTGCAATGCTGGCTCCTGTTGCTAACTGCTGCTGGCACTACAAACTCCCCCTATGTTGATGCAGTAACTATGATTTGAGGAGGCTGGGATGACTTTTTAAATTTGTATTTTGATTTAGTCATCCAGCTAACTATTATAGATGGTACCTGTAGAAAGCTATGGTAGAGATTGCTCTCTCCTTGAAAAAGGATATGTTAGCAGCAAAATGATATTTGTCCAGCAAATTTTATTAGGGTTCTGGATCTGTAAAACAAAGTCTGATATCTTCCTTCCTATAGAATTTCTTTTCATCAGAAGAGATTCAAACTCAGTGCCATGATCACTGCCGACCAATGCAACTAGAGTAGAAGACTCAATCTAGATGAATTTAGAAAAAGATCTATAAGAAATATAAAGTATCTGACAGAGCATTCACATATAGAAGTCCTAAAATAATTTTGAACAAAATATCAAAAAGATATAAGCAGCCCTAGGAAAAAAAATGTTTCCTAATAAATTTGTTCCAAATAAGAAAAGGATTTGAAAATATTTTAATTAGTTTATCCTTATATTTATGAATCAGATTTATGAAAAAGCAGGCTGAGTTCGATCTGAACTTATTTTGTTGATTAAAATATTTCTTCTTCCTTTGAATATGTTCTGAAAACGTTCCTCTGAGAAGTTTTGTTTCCTCCTCAGGTTTTATTGAACTTTGGCAGCAAAATTGAAAGTCTAAGTTAACTGAACTAAAAACAGAGTTACATAATACCTGATACTCTTCAGGTTTTGATTTATCTTCTGTTTGTTCAGCCTTAAAACTGCTGCAGGAAGAATTGATTGCCATTAAGCAAAATGTTTTGGCCTTTGCTTCCTCCTCTTCATCTTCAAATGATGATTCATCATCTGATACATCCCAAATAACATCTGGGGATATTAATTTTTCTTCTTCAAATAAAATGTTGTGGCTTCTTTCTATTATTTCTTCCACTGGTTCAGAAGCCATTTGATGAAGAGAATCCCATATCTCCTTAGCTGTTGAGCATTCAACAACTTCCTGAAATAGGTCATCAGATAATGACTGTGCTAGGATATTCATGGCTCTGGCATCAGCTAGCCTGGCCCTTTTAGTTGTTGTTGCTGAGGTTGGGAGACCTGTCATAATAGAAGAAAAAATATCTTCATCAATAGAGTTCATATATAATTTAATTCTTGTCTTCCAAAGTGCAAATTTGTTTATGTTGCACTTAGGAGGTCTGGTGCTAGAAAATTCCATATTCTTGCTATGTGAAAAATAGAATAATTAATCTAACTAGGATGGATCAAGAGCAGAATCTTTTGGTTCAGGTGTTAGCCTGTAAAAACAACCAACCTAGTGATGGTTTAGTTGTTGTATAACCAACCTCCCTCTGATACCAATTGAAAGTGAGATCTATCCTAGAGATTAGAGCAAACACACAGCAAGAATAAGAAAGAAAATAAAATAAAAGAGGCAATCCAGACGACACAAGAATTTTATAGTGGTTCCCCTAAACTTGGGTACGTCCACACTTCTACCACCCTTGGTAGGAATCCACTCAAGAGGAGTTGATCAGGTGTCCTGACACCAATGAGCTTTTGATAAGGTGCTCAAAAACCAAACCTAGATTTTTTGATCAGGTGTCTTTCCACCACTGAGTTTTGACAAGGCTCTCAGAACCAGATGGAGAACTTTTGAAGGGAGTTCAAGAACCCTTTTACAGCGGGAAAAGAATAAAGAAAAAGGTGAAGATGTCTTCTCTGTTCTCAATCAAATGAGAGAAGCACAAGTGGATTGTTGATGTCAAAGCTCCCCCTGAGATTGGCAGTAGGTTCAGGAGTGGAAGCTTTGCACAGGGTGATAGGCCTTCAGTGGATGACTGCTCCAGCAAATGATGATTTCAGCAATGGCTGAAATATTTGTTGTCTTGGAGAGTAAATGATGAACCCTTGATGATAATCTTCCAGTAAGCCTTCAGACTGATGTAGAGTAGTTGTCTCTTCAGGCTTCCTAGAACAGTAAATCTGAGAAGAGAACTTTACTGTACAGGTTATCTCTATTCTTGGTTTTCGTGTGTCCCTTGTTCCTCTGTTTCTCTGTATATTTATTCTGATAGAAGAGAAACGTTCATTTGAATATTTGCAATTACTACTGTTTCCTTTTGGATACTCCAACGGCTATAATACTCATAAAAGCATTCCTGTAATTGTCCTGAAATAAAGCTGTATTTGAATATTGACAGCTCACTTTGATTGGACAGAAGAATATCCTGAAAATCCGCCTGGAAACTTGCATTCTGAATTCTGCCAGAAATCGTCGAACGGAGTTCGGAGAACGTCGACCGGAGCTCGACGTTCCAGCATAGGTTAGCGTCTAGCGGAGCTCGACGTTCCAACATAGTTGAGCTTGGAAAGCGTCGACCTGAGCTTTGGACAGAAAGCGTCGACCGCAGCTTTAGATAAAACGTCGACCGCAGCTTGAGATAAAACGTCGATCTTCATCTTGACGGAAAACGTCGATCTCATCTTGGACAGAAAGCGTCGACCGCAGCTTGAGATAAAGCGTCGACCAGAGCTCGACGTTACAGCAAAGATTAAGCTCGATGATCTTCGATCGGAGCTCGACGATCGTCGACCTAAGCTTAATGTTGAATTCTGTTTTCTCTGACAGATTTCTCTTGGCTGATTTCTTCAATCTCTGAGAGCCTCTAAATTAGCACAACCTATGACCCTTAGCTATACATTGATGGGTCAATCTAATGAACTTAAAGACATAGTGATCCTGACCCAAATCCAAATTAGGGTGTTCCAACAAATCGGATTTTCAAATCCTTGGAAATTCCATGGAAAATGCGCTTGTCGGGATCGCCAGAACAGTGCATCCCGGCGGCCGTACCGCCGCCTGGAGATAGCCCCGACCACCACGAAGGTGTCGGCGGCGGTGGCAGGCCTGGGAGGTGGCCGGAGCGCCGGCGGCAGCCGCTGGAAATCAGCCCAGGAAGGAGAAATCTGGTTCGTTGGTGCGCGGGGACGACGACGGGATGCCGTCCAGGATTGCGCCAAGATTCGTGCTATTATAAATTTAAACTATAGGATATGATTTGATTAATATCATTTTCTGTCATAGTTTTTATATTTAATGTTATTAATTATTAAAAATAGTTAGAGTACTTTTCATAGACAATGGTCAACACCAGAAATGTATCCCTATGGGTCTACTTTCAAACAAAATTGATTTGAACCAATTTGGGTGACTGGTTTGACCAGGGCACTCATTTTGGTGGGGTCTATACAAATGACTAGGCAGTCATTAAACTAGTTGCACACACTTCATCCTTGGTCCAAATGAGCTAAAATTTTGGAAGGGAGTCACCCTACCCTATATCTAGACCCTGCCCAAAAATGGGAATTTTTTGGGAATAATTTTCCTATAGTTTGGTAAATAATTTAATTATGCTAGGGTAAATTAAATTATGGGTCAAATGAAGTCCAAATTCATCCAAATTTTGTTTAGACGTATATGAGGTCATTATAGACCTCTGGTTAAAATTTCATGAAGTTTGAATTTGATTTGAAGGGGAATCAAGCAAACCCTACCCTTGCCCTAAGAAGGGCATTTTGGTCCAAAATGTAATTTTGGCTTAGAGTGTCCAATTCACCTCAACAGAGGTTCAAATTTGGGACACTGACTTTGCATAACTTTATACACCTTCCAATGAAAACTTGGGGGCATTGGAGTTGATTTGGCCCAAGATCCTAGGTCAAACCCTAAGGAAGGGCTTCTGTACCTTGTGAAGGACATATGGCCATAACACCTTGTATGACTATGAAACTTTGTAGGGATGGTTTTAGGGTAACTATAACCCTCTGGTAAAAGTCTTAGTGTGTTTTGGAAAGTTTGGGACCCACAAAACCCTAACCCTAGTTTAGGGCACAAACTTTGTAGGGTTAGAATAGGCTAGTTAAACTCTTCCAAATAAGGTGCAATTTTGGTATAATGGTAATAAGGATATTATTAGTCTTTGGTAGTTTATTTGGGAATTTTGGGATAATATTTATGGTACTTCATTTGAAACACAAGGGATGCCTCAATTTAATAAACTAATTATTATGGTCCCTCTGTCCCTTGGGAGGTCATGAAAGTTTGGCAGAGGATGTTTTGAAGCATTACAAAAATATATAAATTTTATGAAAATTTTTGGATACTTATTTGAGGTACTTACTTCACAAGCTTGCTAAATGATAGAATTACTCAATAATTTAATTTAGTCCATATACTGATAAATAAATTATGAAATTTGGCCCTAACTATTTACATGCCATTATATTCATACTTGAATTTTATCTGAATTTTTGGAAGCAATATAGTATTTTATATTTCTTTAAATGAATTTTTAAGGATTAAAATAAAATAATGATTTGGGGATAAAACCTTGCTGAAAAATTTAGATATTTTGGAAGATGAGTTATATCCTTATTTTGAATAACATATAAAATATGTAGAATGATATCTTGACTGAAAATGGTACTTCATGTTCATTATTGGAAATTTTAGTTAATAGAATAATTAAATAAATTATTAAATAAATAAGGAAAATTTTGGATCTCTGGATTTAGGGCTTAAAGGTCATAATGGACCTCCATTAATTATTATAAGAGTATTGGATAATTATTTGATGTACCTCCTATTTTACATGAAGTTTGACATGGTGGTCTGCATTTAGCAATTTTTGAAAATTGTATATTAATTTGTTTGAAGCTTATCACTCCTTAATCATTGATGATATCTGACCCAGAGCATTTATGGGCCCTTGCAATCATGTTAGAGTTATCCTTGAATTTTCAGAAATAATATTGCCCTGTTTATTATTTTTATGAATTATTGCAATATACCATTTAAATAAAAATCAGTGGCCTGAACCTTGTTGAAAAACTAAGAGATTTTGTATCTTAGGTTAAATGATTATATTAAGTATAATATAAATCTGGGGAGATTTTATCTTGTCAAAATTTGGTACCTTCAGCTCAATCTTGGAGACTTTGGCCACTATAAATATTTAATAAATTCCTAGATAAATAGGAAAATTGTAAAACTCGGGATTTGGGCAATAAAGGTCATAATGGACCTCCATTAATTATTATAGGAGTATTGGATGATTACTTGATATACTTCCCATTTTACATAACATTAAACCTTGGTGGTCTGCATATAGTAAATCTACAGAAATAATCTGGAGTACAAGTTAGGCACATAAGTCAAAAATTAGTGGTTATTGGAATGAGTTCATCACTCAGGATTGGATGAGCTAGGGATGGGTTTGACTAAAAGTTAGGTGGTGTTTGGGATCGACGATAGATCGTCTTCCCCGTAGAGTAAAAGGTCAAATCACCTTAGGTATAGTTTACTGTAATATGAAAATGAAATGGGTAAAACCTAAGTTGTAGGCATAAAGTAAATTGAGGAGTAGGTAGTAAACTTAGGATTTCACACTCTCGCACCCCTGTGTCCCGAGAGATAGTTTGGGTTACTCGGGCAATAAGCCCAGTGGTTAAGGTAATGGGCATGGTAGCCCGGCGAGCTTCGGCTCGGTTGTAGATTATGACGGACGGGATAGTCCGGTGAGCTTTGGCTGGGTTGTTGGTTATGACGGATGGGATAGTCCTGAGAGCTTCGGCTAGGTTGTAGATTTTGACGGACGGGTTAGTCCGGGGAGCTTCGGCTCGGTTGTAGATTATGACGGACGGGTTAGTCCGAGGAGCTTCGGCTCGGTTGTAGATTATGACGGACGGGTTAGTCCGGGGAGTTTCGGCTCGGTGGTTGATTATGACGGACGGGATAGTCCGGGAAGATTCGGCTCGGTTATTTGTTGGACTCATAACTATTGCATGTGCATAAAAGGTATAAGGTGGTGGGTCTTCGATATTGGGGAGTTCGTTGCACCGACACCAATATCGTTGACTCGACAAGTGTGGTTTTACACTTCGCCAACAGGAGTCCGGTGCGCCAGCCGGCAAGATTACGCAGGCGTCCGCTTAGTGCACCAAGCGTTGAGGCATACGATAGGTCAGACCGGTAGTGCAAATACTAGTTTTGAGGTGGGCGAGGCCCAACCCACCGCTTCCGTCTGCCACTACGGAGGCATCCTGGGAGGTAACGGCTCCGAAAGGGGGAACTAAAGGTCTATGTACACAGAGTCGAGTGGGTGAGTTGCACTTGCATGCTCACATCATAGCATATTTACATTTCATAGCATAACCATTGCATATAACCTGACACCTAATGTATAAGCGGTATGGGACGCTCTATACATTAGGCCTTGTAAAACGACCCCTTGGCCTATAAGTTCGTGCGAGCGTGCTTATAAGTCAAGGTTCTCTTTCAGTATTATTTATATGTTATGTCTGCTAGTAAAACCGACACCCTATCGTATAAATCGTTATGGGACTTTTTATACGATAGGAGCCCTGCAAGAGATCCCTTAGCTTATGTGTTTTCACATAAGTTAAGGTTACTTATTTAGATTTTGTATAATTATTATCACACTTACCACAGTTAGTTTAGTTCCGCTGCCATCTGCAATTTGATATTCTCCACCTTCATGTCCTTTCCATTCCTTCTCCCCGCTCGGTGCTTAGGAGCCATGGGGGAAGGGGTGGGGGACGATAGGACTTAGTCTTTTAGACTAACGGTTTTCGAACCACATCATTTAGGGGACCACAGAGCCCAGCATGGAGGGGCAGCCCCGGAGGTCGGCACGCTTGGAGATCGGACAGTCTAGCACTGGAGTCCAGACAGCAGGGACTGTGAGTCCCGAACACCAGTAGTTGTATTAGTTTGCTTCCGCGATGAGTGATTTGTAGTGAGGACTTGATATACCGGGCATAAGCCCGAGATTTTCATTATATGTACTATCTGTGGACACACCCTTCGTGGAGTTTATTTTTCTATATATGTGATTTCTGTGGACTTGCTTTTATACTTATGCTACAGTAGAGATCGATTTGGCCGGCAGAATCGGCGTCTTGTAGTGACAACCTTCCCGGGTGAGAAGGTATCACCGCAAGGCGGCGGTTCTGGGCCTAAGACCCCGATGTCGAAAAAGAAAAAAAATGGGGGTCTTACAAGTGGTATCAGAGGAAACCTCGATTAGAAAGGTAGCAGTCCACTAACCCTGGGACACCCCAGCTCGAGTTTAGTTTGGGGACAAACTAAGCAGCGGAAGCAGTGGTGGGCCCATATGGGAAATCACATGAAAATTGTCCACTTTTAGTTAAATCTGTGAGACTTCTTATATTTGACTTCTATTACGCAGCCCCCAGCGCAGCCAACACCACAAGGCGGAGTTCAGCAGACTCCGACTGTTGCACCACCTTCCCCGGTTCCCACTCCATTCCTACACTTGGAGATGGGTCAAACATTGACGGGAATTCTAGATGCTTTCAGGGCTCAGCAGGTTCCGGCTCCGCAGCCAAACCCGGGGGCCAATTGGCTGAGCATCTTTCGAGGACTCTCTCCTCCATCCTACTTGGGGACAGAATCCGCCGTACGGACAGAAGAATGGCTAGATATTATGTACAAAATGCTGACTGGGATACGGTGTCCCTGGGAGGAGAGGATGGCCTTGGTTGTCTCCTGCCTGGAGTCCCATGCCAAGAGGTGGTGGAAGACGCTGCTGGACACAATGTTTGCTGATAGGGAGGTTGCGGAAGTTACCTGGGAAGAGTTCAGGACCGCAATGCTGGAGCATTTTGTTCCACAGTCGGCCAGGGATGAGTTGGAGGAGCGGTTCTTACAGCTGAAGCAGGGCACCCGGACAGTGGTGGAGTACCATCGGGAGTTCGACCATTTGGCTCGATATGCAGATTCTTACCAGCTGGACGAAGCGGGATACATCAAGAGATTCTATAAGGGCCTGCGGGAGGACTTGAGGGAGGCTTTGTTGTTTGTATCTGACGGGGCTATCTCCCAAATTTTGGAGATGGCAAAGAGGATTGAGGCCGATTGGCACACCACTCGGGGCCGGAAGCGGCAAGCGGAGGATCAGGGCCGGAGAGCCCAAAATGATCAGCGGCAAGGTGCTATACCAGGTGGAAGAAGGATAGAGGACCAGCCTCGTCAGGAAGTGAGGCAGGAGCCGAGGGAGCCGGTGGTAATGGCTCCTGAACCTCTTCAGACGAGGGAGGCACCAAGACCCGGGGGCATGACATTTCCCCCACCAGAATGCTACAACTGTCATCAGATAGGACACATTCGGAGAAACTGCCTCATGAGGGGAGCACCTTTACCAACACCCCAGGATGCCCCGCATGCCCAATAGTTTGGAGGACGAGGACGTGGTCGAGGACGTGGTTTCCTGGGTGCAGATCGCAGGCAGCAGAGGGAGCAAATTTATGCACTGGATCTGGCTCAGCCCCGAAACCCGGAGCAAGTAATCACTGGTACGTCTGAAAAAAAATTTTTAAAAGTTATTTCCTCATGAAGTTAAATTTTATATAAAAGTGACAATCTAGGAAAGAAGACCATAGCTAGATTCTAAGACATTTAATTTTTCCCAAAACCCCAGGAATAGTTTTCATCAGCGACAAACCCGCTTATACGCTATTTGGTACGGGTGCTTCGCACTCATTTGTATCGGAGGCCTTCATAGAAGGGTTGGAAGGCGTGGAACGATTCACGGGTCTGGTGATGAGGATACGATTACCCGACGGATCAGAGTTGTTCACCTCTGCCCACTGCAATATGGAGGCGGAGATCGGCGGAAGGATATTTGAAGCTCCAGCGACGATCATAAAGATGCCAATCTTTGATTTGATCCTAGGAATGATGTGGTTGAACTGGAATCATGCTCAAATTGACTGCACGTCCAAGAGAGTTACCGTGAGACATGGAGATTCCTACCTCGTCATTGAAGGTACTAGATCTATTCCCCCTCTCATGTTGTCATCTGTACAGGCCGTCAAGGCTCACTTATAGGGGGAAGAAGTGTATGAGGTAATATTTGAAATGACTGAGGCCAAGGTCTCCACCTCGGATATTCCGGTGGTACGAGATTTTGCCGACGTATTCCCAGAGAAACTGCCTGGGCTACCCCCACACCGGGAGCAGGATTTCCGGATACAGCTGGTGCCGGGGGCTAAGCCGGCAGCTAGAACCCCTTATCGGATGGCCCCAAAAGAGCTGATAGAATTTCGAAGCCAACTCCAGGAACTGGTGGAAGCCGGATTTGTTAGACCGAGTTCCTCGCCATGGGGAGCCCCGGTCTTATTTGTGAAGAATAAGGATGGGACACTTCGCCTGTGCATCGATTATCGAGCACTAAACAGGCTGACCGTCCGGAATACCTATCCGCTCCCATGGATAGACGAATTATTCGACTAGCTGGAGGGAGCCCATTATTTCTCGAAGTTGGATCTAAGGTCGGGCTACTACCAGTTACGAATCCAGGAGGAGGACATTCCAAAGACTGCTTTCAGTAGCAAATATGGGCAATATGAGTTTACCGTGATGCCCTTCGGGCTCACAAATGCTCCGTCGGCATTCATGAGCCTCATGAACCGGGTTTTCGAGGCCTACTTGCATGTGTTCGTCATAGTATTCATAGACGACATCCTGATCTACTCTAGGACGGAAGAGGAGCACTCTCGGCATCTGACACTGACTCTGGAGAGACTACGGGAGCACAAGCTCTATGCGAAGATCAGCAAATGCCAGTTTTGGTTGAAGGAGGTGGCTTTCTTAGGCCATATCATCAGTGGTGCAGGGTTGGCGATAGACCCGGCCAAGATCCAAGCAGTCCGGGACTGGCCACAGTTGAAGACGGCCACATATGTACGAAGTTTCCTAGGACTCGTCGGTTACTACCGGAAGTTCGTAGAGGGATTCTCTCGTATCAACCTTCCACTCACATCTCTGACAAGGAAGGAGGTGCCCTTTATCTGGACCCCACAGTGTGAGGCGGACTTTCAAGAGCTAAAGGGGCGACTCACTTCGGCTCTTATACTTGCTCTCCCTTCAGGGAAAGAAGGATTCCAGGTCTACACTGATGCCTCCTACCAGGGCATGGGTGCAGTGCTTATGCAGGATGACCATGTGATAGCTTACGCTTCTCGGCAGCTGAAGAAGCACGAGCAAAACTACCCAGTCCATGACTTAGAGATGGGAGTTGTCATCTTTGCACTAAAAGTCTAGCGTCACTATCTGTACGGTGTCCACTGTGATATATACTCCGACCATAAAAATTGGAGGTATGTGGACACGCAAAAAGAGCTGAACATCAGATAGAGACGATGGGTGGAATTTTTGGCAGACTACCAGTATGAGATGCACTACCACCCGAGAAAGGCGAATGTGGTAGCAGATGCACTGAGCCGAAAGACCACAAACGCTAAAGTAGGAACACCATTGATGGCCTTGGAGTTAATACAGATGTTTGATAAGATGCAAATATCCCTGGTGTTTGAGAATCACCCTGAGTTATACCGAGAATATCTGTCGTCATTAATCGCCACGGATGACATACAAGAACGGGTCAAGGATGGACAGAGGCAGGATACCCAGCTAGAGCCAATATTCCGGGCCTTAGAAGCAGGCACTGCGGGAGATTACACACTGAGGGATGATTTAGTGTGCTTTAGAGGACGGGTTTACATACCAGAGGGAGGCCAGATCCGAGAGGACATCATAATGGAGGCTCATTGTAGTCGATATTCGGTATACCCGGGAATTACGAAGATGACTACAGATCTGAAGAAGACTATGTTCTGGCCTGGCATGAAGAAGGATATCACCTACTTCGTGACCCATTGTAAGGCTTGTCAGTTAGTGAAAGCAGAGTGCAGAAACCCCGCAGGACTATTGCAGCCACTCCCAGTACCAGAGTGGAAGTTCGATGATATCGCCATGGACTTTATACATGGACTTCCTCAATCCAGGACAGGGAACGATTCGATATGGGTGATCGTCGACCGGCTGACAAAGGTAGCCAGGTTTATTTCAATCAGGAAGGATGACTCGGTGGGCGTATTAGTCCGAAAGTTTGTGGAGCAATTCGTCCGCTATCATGGCATACCCAAGTCGATTGTGTCAGACCGAGATGGATGATTTACATCCAGGGAATGGAGGTCAGTGCAGACTTACTTAGGCACTCGACTAACATTCAGTACGGCTTTCCACCCCCAGACGGATGGACAGATTGAACGAACCAACCGGACTCTGGAGGATTTACTACGACTCTGCATATTAGATCGCGATGAACCTTGGGAGAAGTTGTTACCACTGATCGAGTTCTCGTATAATAACAGCTACCAGTCTAGTATAAAGATGGCTCCTTATGAGGCGTTGTACGGACGGAAGTGCAGGACTCCGCTGTCATGGATACAGGACAAGGACCCTAAGGCATTGGATTCGGAGTTTGTCGAGGACACCGAGGCTCAGGTGAGATTAATACGGGACAGGATGCTAGAAGCACAGAGCCGGCAGGCTAAGTATTACGACGCTCGGGACCATCAGGTGGAATTCCAGATGGGAGATCAGGTGTTATTGAAGATCCGACCAATGCATGGAGTTACTCGGGTACGCGGACAGAGGAAGAAGCTTAGTCCAAGATACATGGGGCCTTATAAGATCCAAGAGCGGATCGGTCCCTTGGCATACAGGCTAGAGCTGCCGCCGGAGCTGGCGAGTCTGCACGACGTATTCCATATATCCTCTCTTAGGAGAGCTCTACTACGCCCAGAGAAGCAAGTTACAACCACAGATGGACCGATAGCATCTGATCGGTCAGTTCACCTAGAACCGGTCTGGATTGACGACTAGGGGGTACGAGTTTTATGCCACAAGAAGGTTTCGTTAGTCAAGGTCCTGTGGAGAAATCACGAAAGAGAGGAGCACACATGGGAGCCCCAGGACTTGATGCGACAAAGATACCCGGAACTCTTCAGTCAGGTATTCCTCACAACCACTCAAGATGTTCAATTTACCTTCCTATTTTAAACTAGTAGAACTGAAATTTCAAGGATATGGGCTAAACTTTTGTTTATTGGGGTCTAGACTTTGCTAATTGGGGGATTTGGTCTTAAATTTTACTATCACCTTTAAATCTCATATAATCAAACATGGTGTCGTGACGTAAACCTTTCAACTCTCATGGGATGTTACAAGTTTCTTCCTTTCCGATAGGAGTCCCCGTAGGCTTAACTTTGATTTCGGGGACGAAATCTTTGTTTTGTTTATTGGGATTTGTAACATCCCATTTCCAACTAGACCCCTAAGAGTGGTTTTGTCTTGACAAAACCCTAGGAAGCCCAAGAAACAGTCAAGTGGACCTGGTGGTGTGGATAGGGCCACTATGGTCTGCACTTAGCAGATTTCTAAACATTGGTTAAAGGTGATCATGGGGCTTCACCAAGACTCCAAGACCCCACTCATACCCTTATAACACTAGAAGGGGGTCAATGGATCACTAAGGACTCATGAAGAGCAATCAAAGGACCTAAGTTGACCAAAATCAACTATAACCCTAGCTAGGTCAAATTGACCTACACAAGGGTCCATTGCAGTCTATTAGCCAAATATACCCCACCCATACCTCCATAACCCTAGGTAGGGGTCAATTGGTCACTAAGGACCCATGGAGGGTAGTCAAGGGAGCTAAGTTGACCAAAGTCAACTCTAACCCTAAATAGGTCAAATTGACCTACACAAGGGTCAATTGCAGTTCCTTAGCAAAATAGACCCCACCCCTACCCTCATAGGCCTAGTGAGAGACCAATAGGTCACCAAGGACTCATTGGGACCAATCATAAAGACTAGGTTGACCAAAGTCAACTCTTGACCTAAAATGGTCAAAGTGCCCTAGTTAAGGGCCAAGTGACCTCCAAGGGCCAATCCAACCTCACTTTGACCCTAGGGGAGGCTAATGGGTCACCAAGGACCCATTAAAGAAATCTCAAGGACCAAATTGACCTAGGTGGGCCCTAGTCCAACTTTGGGTCAAGTTAGCCCAAATGGGCTAACTCAAGCTCAAGCCCATTTCAATTGGGCTAACCATGACTTAAGTGACCAAATGGACTTGTGGGCTACCATGGGACATGTAGGAGCCAAAAATTCAGGCTTGGTGACTAGGAGAGAGAAAGTCACCCATGGAGGAGAGAGAAAGAGAAGGAAGAAGAAGGAAGGAGGACTTTGTGCTCCTCCTCCCCCCTCCCCAACCTCCCCATTCATTTCAGAAGGACAAGGGGGAGTGCAGCAGCCATTGTGGACTGGTTAGAGCAAGATCCACCCCCCTACCAACCTAGCCACCAATATTGACTTAGGCCAAAAATGGCACATGGCAATTCAGCCACCTAACTCCCTCCTCTCCCTCTTTAAAAGCTTCAGTGAGGTCCAAGGAGTATTTCCCACTCTTTTCCTGAAGAAGTCGAGCCCTTTCCTCCATTTCTGAACAAGCCGACCACCACCGGCCACCACCATGCCAATCCGGCGATCTGCACGGCTACAGCCGCCACCACAGGTCCTCCTCCACTCCTCTCATGGGTAGATCGTAGGGATCATTAGGGCCGAGGTTAGGGCTCAATTGAGCTCAATCGGATTTTCAAATCCATGGAAATTCCATGGAAAATGCGCTTGTCGGGATCACCGGAACAGTGCATCCCGGCGGCCGTGCCGCCGCCTGGAGATAGCCCCGACCACCACGAAGGTGTCGGCGGCGGTGGCAGGCCGAGGAGGTGGCCGGAGCGCCGGCGGTAGCCGCTGGAAATCAGCCCAGGAAGGAGAAATCTAGGCCGTTGGCGCGCGGGGACGACGACGGGATGTCGTCCAGGATTGCGCCAAGATTCGTGCTATTATAAATTTAAACTATAGGATATGATTTGATTAATATCATTTTTTATCATAGTTTTTATATTTAATGTTATTAATTATTAAAAATAGTTAGAATACTTTTCATAGACAATGGTCAACACCAAAACTGTAGCCCTATGGGTCTACTTTCAAACAAAATTAATATGAACCAATTTGGGTGACTCGTTTGACCAGGGCACTCATTTTGGTGGGGTCTATACAAATGCCTAGGCAGTCATTAAACTAGTTGCACACACTTCATCCTTGGTCCAAATGAGCTGAAATTTTGGCAGGGAGTCACCCTACCCTATATCTAGACCCTGCCAAAAATGGGAATTTTTTGGGTATAATTTTCCTATAGTTTTGTAAATAATTTAATTATGCTAGGGTAAATTAAATTATGGGTCAAATGAAGTCCAAATTCATCCAAATTTTGGTGAGAGGTATATGAGGTCAATATAGACCTCTGGTTAAAATTTCATTAAGTTTGAGAGTGATTTGAAGGGGAATCAAGCAAACCCTACCCTTGCCCTAAGAAGGGCATTTTGGTCCAAAATGTAATTTTGGCTTAGAGTGTCCAATTCACCTCAACAGAGGTTCAAATTTGGGACACTGACTTGGCATAACTTTATACACCTTCCAATGAAAACTTGGGGGCATTGGAGTTGATTTGGCCCAAGATCCTAGGTCAAACCCTAAGGAAGGGCTTCTGTACCTTGTGAAGGACATATGGCCATAACACCTTGTATGACTATGAAACTTTGTAGGGATAGTTTTAGGGTAACTATAACCCTCTGGTAAAAGTCTTAGGGTGTTTTGGAAAGTTTGGGACCCACAAAACCCGAACCCTAGTTTAGGGTACAAACTTTGTAGGGTTAGAAAAGGCTAGTTAAACTCTTCCAAATAAGGTGCAATTTTGGTATAATGGTAATAAGGATATTATTAGTCTCTGGTAGTTTATTTGGGAATTTCGGAATAATATTTATGGTACTTCATTTGAAACACAAGGGATGCCTCAATTTAATAAACTAATTATTATGGTCCCTCTGACCCTTGGAAGGTCATGAAAGTTTGGTAGAGGATGTTTTGAATCATTATAAGCTTATATAAATTTTATGAAAATTGTTGGATACTTATTTGAGGTACTTACTTCACAAGCTTGCTAAATGATGGAATTATTCAATAATTAAATTTAGTCCATATACTGATAAATAAATTATGAAATTTGGCCCAAACCATTTACATGCTATTAAATTCATATTTAAATTTTCTCTGAATTTTTGGAAGCAATATAGTATTTTATATTTCTTTAAATGAATTTTTAAGGATTAAAATGAAATAATGATTTGGGGATAAAACCTTGCTGAAAAATTTAGATATTTTGGAAGATGAGTTATATCCTTATTTTGAATAACATATAAAATATGTAGAATGATATCTTGACTGAAAATGGTACTTCATGTTCATTATTGGAAATTTTAGTCAATAGAATAATTAAATAAATTATTAAATAAATAAGGAAAATTTTGGATCTCTGGATTTCAGGCTTAAAGGTCATAATGGACCTCCATTAATTATTATAAGAGTATTGGATAATTATTTGATGTACCTCATATTTTACATGAAGTTTGACATGGTGGTCTGCATTTAGCAATTTTGGAAAACTGTATATTAATTTGTTTGAAGCTTATCACTGCTTAATCACTGATGATATCTGACCTAGAGCATTTATGGGCCCTTGCAATCATGTTAGAGTTATCCTTGAATTTTCAGAAATAATATTGCCCTGTTTATTATTTTTATGAATTATTGCAATATACTATTTAAATAAAAATCAGTGGCATGAACCTTGCTAAAAAACTAAGAGATTTTGTATCTTAGGTTAAATGATTATATTAAGTATAACATAAATCTGGGGAGATTTTATCTTGTCAAAATTGGGTACCTTCAGCTCAATCTTGGAGACTTTGGCCACTATAAATATTTAATAAATTCCTAGATAAATAGGAAAATTGTAAAACTCTGGATTTGGGCAATAAAGGTCATAATGGACCTCCATTAATTATTATATGAGTATTGGATGATTACTTGATATACTTCCCATTTTACATAACATTAAACCTTGGTGGTCTGCGTATAGTAAATCTACAGAAATAATCTAGAGTACAAGTTAGGCACATAAGTCAAAAATTAGTGGTTATAGGAATGAGTTCATCACTCAGGATTGGATGAGCTAGGGATGGGTTGACTAAAAGTTAGGTGGTGTTTGGGATCGACGAAAGATCGTCTTCCCCGTAGAGTAAAAGGTCAAATCACCTTAGGTATAGTTTACTGTAATATGAAAATAAAATGGGTAAAACCTAAGTTGTAGGCATAAAGTAAATTGAGGAGTAGGTAGTAAACTTAGGATTTCACACTTTCGCACCCCTGTGTCCCGAGAGATAGTTTGGGTTACTCGGGCAATAAGCCCAGTGGTTAAGGTAATGGGCATGGTAGCCCGGCGAGCTTCGGCTCGGTTGTAGATTATGACGGACGGGATAGTCCGGTGAGCTTTGGCTCGGTTGTTGGTTATGACGGACGGGATAATCCAGATAGCTTCGGCTCGGTTGTAGATTATGACGGGCGGGTTAGTCCGGGGAGCTTCGGCTCGGTTGTAGATTATGACGGACGGGTTAGTCCGGGGAGTTTCGGCTCGGTGGTTGATTATGACGGACGGGATAGTCCGGGAAGATTCGGCACGGTTATTTGTTGGACTCATAATTATTGCATGTGCATAAAAGGTATAAGGTGGTGGGTCTTCGATATTGGGGAGTTCGTTGCACCGACACCAATATCGTTGACTCGGCAAGTGTGGTTTTACACTTCGCCAACAGAAGTCCGGTGCGCCAGCCGGTAAGAGTACGCAGGCGTCCGCTTAGTGCACCAAGCGTTGAGGCGTATGATAGGTCAGACCGATAGTGCAAATACTAGTTTTGAGGTGGGCGAGGCCCAACCCACCGCTTCCGTCTGCCACTACGGAGGTATCCTGGGAGGTAACGGCTCCGAAAGGGGGAACTAAAGGTCTGTGTACACAGAGTCGAGTGGGTGAGTTGCACTTGCATGCTCACATCATAGCATATTTGCATTTCATAGCTTAACCATTGCATATAACCTGACACCTAATGTATAAGCGGTATGGGACGCTATATACATTAGGCCTTGCAAAATGACCCCTTAGCCTATAAGTTCGTGCGAGCGTGCTTATAAGTCAAGGTTCTCTTTCAGTATTATTTATATGTTATGCCTGCTTGTAAAACCAACACCCTATCGTATAAATCGGTATGGGACTTTTTATACGATAGGAGCCCTGCAAGTGATCCCTTAGCTTATGTGTTTTCACATAAGTTAAGGTTACTTATTTAGATTTTGTATAATTATTATCACACTTATCACAGTTAGTTTAGTTCCGCTGCCATCTGCAATTTGACATTCTCCACCTTCATATCCTTTCCATCCTTCTCCCCGCTCGGTGCTTAGGATCCATGGGGGAAGGGGTGGGGGACGATAGGACTTAGTCTTTTAGACTAACGGTTTTCGAACCACATCATTTAGGGGACCACGGAGCCCAGCATGGAGGGGCAGCCCTGGAGGTCGGCACGCTTGGAGATCGGGCAGTCTAGCACTGGAGTCCAGACAGCAGGGACTGTGAGTCCCAAACACCAGTAGTTGTATTAGTTTGCTTCCGCGATGAGTGATTTGTAGTGAGGACTTGATGTACCGTGCATAAGCCCGAGATTTTCATTATATGTACTATCTGTGGACACTCCCTTCATGGAGTTTATTTTTCTATATATGTGATTTCTGTGGACTTACTTTTATACTTATGCTACAGTAGAGATCGATTTGGCCGGCAGAATCGGCGTCTTGTAGTGACAACCTTCTCGGGTGAGAAGGTATTACCGCAAGGCGGCGGTTCTGGGCTTAAGACCCCGGTGTCGAAAAAGAAAAAAAATGGGGGGTCTTACATTAGAACCAAAGTAAGTCTTGGGACCTTGGTTCAAGTTAGCTTCATACTTAATAAATCTACTTGCAGCTCTTCTAACAGGTATACTGTTGTTCTTCCTGACACTAGTGTTGTGCCAGCAATCTATGGCATAATGACCTGTCTTGCCACAGCACCAGCATTCATACTTGTTGTATCTATTTTTAGATACATTTTTGACAGTCTGGTTGACAGCAAATCTTTTGTATTGTGCTGGTACTACTACAGCTACACCCACTATTTTCTTAGGAACATGGGGTTTATGGACATGGGCTGCCTTATTGACATAAACACCCTTGTCATTCAGTATTTTTGTCTTACTATGACCATGAGTAATCTCAAGGTCATATATGTTAGAAGGCACTTGTACCTTTCTAAAAACTACAAGGACTTTAAAATTCAGTGGTTGGACTGATTCTTTGCACTTTATCTTGAATTGGACAGCCCTGGTGTTACCTTTAAAGCCTATTCCAGTCTTACCCTTTTGAGCCACAAACTCATCTATTAAGGGTAAAACTGATTTTGGCTTGGAATAACTAGCCACCAAATCTTTTTCCTTTTGAAGTCTGGCTTCCAGACTTTTAATCAGATCATTTTTGTATGTGATTGTGCCCATCTAAATAACAGTTATAGTTTTCAGTTTGGCAATCTCATTCAATTTTTGATCCAACTCTTTCTCAAAGTCAGATACAGTCATCTTAAGATCTGCAATTTCCTTAGCCTTAGTTTTGGCCAGGTTCTTGCTTTTCTTTCGTGCCTGCAAAAAGTCCCCATATTCATCTATCAGCTAATGAATATCACCTTCAGACTCATACCCATCCACATCACTTGATGCAGATGTAGCTGACTCTGTGTCAGTACTACAATCTGAATTACTAGTAAAACATTGTACCTTACTAGGACCAGGCTGATCCTGGAACTTTTCTTCTTCTAATACAGCCATCAGTCCCATGAACTGATGGTCTTCTTGTTCATAGATAGAGTTCAGCAATTGCGTAAACTAATCTTCTTCATCTGCTGCAAATAGACCAATGTATGCCTCAGCTTCAGATTCAGACTCTAAAGATGATTGGTCTGTCAATCTCTTCTCCTTCTTAGCAACAAAGGATTTCTCCTTCTTGCTCTTTTGTTGAGTCTTCCTTTTATCAGCAGACTCCTTTCTTTTGTCTGGACACTCAGCCACAACATGTCCAGGCCTATTACAGTAGTAGCAAACTATCTTTGATGTTGTAGATTTGCTAGGATTAGACCTACTCTTGTCCTTCCTTGATGACTTCCTCTTTTGATAATAGTCATCCACAGGCTGAGATGTGGAGGTCCTTGACTTCCACTGCTTCTTCTTTAGAAATCTCTGAAACTGCCTTGTAAAGGCAGCAAAGTTTTTTTCTGAGTCACTACTGTCTGAACTTTGGTTGTCTTAATTATCTGAAGTAATTTCAGCAACAATCTCAGGAGGTGATGGAGACATCCTCCTATTCTTCCTAGTGGCTTCCACCTTGAGTGCCACTGACTTTTTTCTATGCTCCCCTTTTGTACTTTTCTCTTCCTCTTTCCTAGCCATCAGCTGCATCTCATATGACAGTAATTTTCCAAACAAAGTTGGAGGAGAGATATCTGTAAGTTTGGCCACTTCCCTAATAGCACAGATCTTAGTGTCCCAATCCTTTGTCAAGGATCTTAGAAATTTATCATTCAGTTCATATGTACTGAATATCCTTCCATAGGATATCAGCTCATTTACTATTCTATAAAACTTCTTATAACACTCAGTTATACCATCTGACTTTCCTTGTCTGAAACTCTCATATTCCTGGTTCAGCATAGATTTTCTATTTTGTCTGACTTCTTCAGAACCCTCCATATAGACTATCAAAGTGTCCCACATTTCCTTGGAGGTCTTGTAGTGAATCAAATTTTGAAAGGTTGAATCATCTATGGCACTTACTATGATATTCTGGGCTCTTTTATCCATAGTTGCCAGGATGATCTCATCCTTAGTCATCTCAAAAAAAATCTTTGGAAGTTCTTTGATTTGCATCTAGAACTGATACCTTCATTGGAACATAAGGACCTTCCATTATAGTAATGTAAATCCTTGGATCATAAGCCTCCATGAAAAGCCTTACCCTTTATTTCCATATTCCAAAAATCTCTTTCATGCATATGGGTAATTTCATAGAACCTAGTTCCTTATGATTTTCTCCTGAACCAATTTTCATTATCTTGAATCTGTCTTAAGGATCATACTCAGACTGTTAAGTCCTTCTTTGAGCAACCTCCCTCTGATACCACTTGATAGAATTGATTTCAAGATAACCCAAACACCTAGGGGGGTGAATAGGTTCTTTTCTTTTTTATTACTTAAGGAAGAATAATTATTCAGATCTTATATAGAATCTAACTATTCTATAGCAATCACAGCACAGAATCCACAATCAGACATACATCACAGATTGCACACAGGTTTATAGTGGTTCCCCAAGGTCTGGGTACATCCACTTTCTCCCTTCACCTATCTAGCAATGTGCTAGATTTGGCCTAACTTCTTCCTTCTTTTCAGATCTACAGATCTTACAGCTCAGAACCCTGAAAGTTTCCTACAACTCAGAACCCTATAAGGTTCCTACAACTCAGAGTGTAACCACACTCCTACAGCTCAGGCTAACAACCCTACCTCAGCCTTCCCACAAGGCCTACAACTCAGAGAATAATTTCTCCTACACTCAGGCTCAAAAGCCCTACCACTCAGAGATCTATATCTCCTACACTCAGCCTTTATAATATAGGCTTACAACTCAGATATATGAAAAGATCCTACAAAATTTGATAAGTGTTTAGATTGACTCTTACCCTTGTTGAGAGAGAAGGGATAAGAGGTTTCTTGATCAGCTTCTTGATAAGACTGATGGCTGAAATCAACCTGTTCTTAGCTTTCTTCAAAGCTTCTTGAATCTGAACTCAGTAGGGTTGATCTCCTTTGAAGTTGACTGGCTGCCAGCTTCCTTCTTCGAATCTAGAAATAGATCTGAATCCTTCTTAGCAGATTAGTTCAGGATCTGCTTCTTAAGAGACTTAGTAAGGGTAAGATGTAACACCCCAAAATTTACAGGAAATAGTTGACCTGGGCTCGACAAAAACCGTCGAGCAGAGCTCGATGAAGAGCGTCGAGCTGAGCTCGACGAAGAGCGTCGAGCTGAGCTCGACGAAGAGCGTCGAGATGAGCTCGATGAAGAGCGTCGAGATGAGCTCGACGAATAGCGTCGAGCTGAGCTCGACGAAGAGCGTCGAGCTGAGCTCGACGAAGAGCGTCGAGCTGAGCTCGACGAAGATCATCGAGCTGAGCTTGACGAAGGTCGTCGAGCTGAGCTCGACGAAGAGCGTCGAGCTGAGCTCGACGAAGAGCGTCGAGCGGAGCTCGGCAAAGATCGTCGAGCGGAGCTCGGCAAAGATCGTAGAGCTGAGCTCAAAGAGCATCGAGCGGTGCTCGACGAAGGTCATCGAGTTGTGCTCGACAATGGTCATCAAGCTGAGATCGACGAAGATCGTCGAGCTTAGCTCGATGAAGATCGTCGACCTGAGCTCGACGAAGAGCGTCAAGCTGAGCTCGACGAAGAGCGTCGAGCGGAGCTCGATGTAGATTGTCAAGCTGAGCTCGACGAAGACTGTGGAGCGGAGCTCGATGATTTTGGAGTGAATCATGTCAAGTGGATTATGTGCGGCCACTGAGCGATGATTGAATTTTTCAACATCAACATGAGTCGTTGCTTGGTTTTGTTGTTTTTATCATGTGGCTGGGATATAGTCTGAGGCCACTTATGCAGACGGATAGGAAGGAGGAAATCATTATTTCCTTTTCTCTTTTCTTTCTTTCCAGTTCTGGTGCAGAAAACTCTCGGCTGGATCTAGGGCTTGCTAAGGTTACTAGAGAAGATCTTATGGCCAAAAACAAGATCTGAAGCTAGATTCGCGAAGGGGAAAGTGAGACGCTCATTTCCATCTGTGTAGAAACACTTTGCCATGGCTCCAAAGAGAACATCAAGGGTAACGATCTTCCTTCTTGGAAAAGTGAAGTCCTTCTTTTGGCATATACATAGAATCCCCCACCAAAAGGTAGAGTGTCGAGGGAATTCCTTTGGGTTAATTCATTAAATCCTAAGCGAGTCTTGCATATAGATCAGGAAATGTGTAGTACGGAATAGGCATGTTGTTTGAAGCCCATCTTGACAGGTTGGTCTGGATTGGTGATGTTTATTTTGCATGTCGGAGAAGACTCCGAGTATAAACGAGTAATATACGGGGTCTGCGGGGTACTGGAGTTGCATTCCAAGAAAATACCCTTGAAATCCACGGTTTAAGACCAATTGGGTATCGTCGAGTCATAGCGAGTATCGCCAACGGTGATAGCTCTTAGGGAGCTATTTGTGATATGAAAGACCAGTTTTCTGGCACTGCAGGATGCTGCAGGGTTTGGGTTTAGTTTGGGCGCAGAAAGAGAGCTTTTGTTGATCCCGCCAAGCGATCGTAACGAACACTGGCACTAACACCCGTTTTGATTATGAAGCCAGTCCTTGGAGGATAGTGTAGCTATTGTGTGAGCTGCGAGCTTGATAAGTCACTAATTATAGTTATTTTCATATAGTTTTTATTTAATTAATAATAAGATTATAGTTATATTTTAGTAATTATGATTATAATTGCTTTATTTTTATATTTTAGGTCAATCTGGGCTGTGAATAGCAATTTGGAGCTTGCAGGACTGATCAGAAGTTGAAGCGGTGAAAATGAACATTTTTGGTAACGGATAGCTCAACTTCAAATGGTCATAACTTTCAAACCAGGAAGAGTTACGGGACGTGCAACCAGTCAACAGAAAGAGGACGACGTCCTCTACAATTCTGGAAAATTTCACAAGTACACGCCCATGACGCGGGCGTGACATTTGAGTCACGGGCGTGTCTAGGTCAAAAAAATAATTTTATCCAGAAATCTTCCCGGGACAATTCTGCAACATTTCTCAAGTACACGCCCCCCTGTCACACCCGTGACCTAGGGCGTGACCTACCCAAAACTGCTAAATTAATCCCAGATTGCGCCGTTTCCAACTGTTTTGCTGGCCCAGTCAGACACGCCCTGGGTCACGGGCGTGACCTAGGGCGTGACCACTTTAGAAACAACAGAATTACTTCCCGCCGTTCTCATTCCCGTCGTTTCCTGTAACAGACTAGACACGCCCTAGGTCACGGGCGTGACCTAGGGGCGTGACCCGCAAAACAGCAATTTTTGGCGGTTTTTCTCCAACGTTCCCGGGCTTTCAAGACTGCAGTTTCCGAGCCTGACACGCCCTAGGTGACGGGCGTGACCAATGGGCGTGACTCCCAAGCAGAAAAATCTATAAATTCCAGATGTGTTTAGAAGATCAGGGAGGAGGATTAGGAGCCAATTTTAGGAGTATTTTGTAGCTTAGTTTTCTATTTCTCAGCATTTCTTTCTTGTAATTTCAATTTCATAATTTAGTTTTACTTTTGCACTTTCAATTCAAGTACTTTCTCTTTGCAACCATGTTCTTCCTTTTCTTCTTTCCTTGTATCTTTTATATCATGCCAAGTAGCTAATTTTCCTAAGCACTTGATCATGATAAACTTTGAATGTGAATAAACTCTTTTTATCAAACTCTTTATTTATCGCTATCGATTTATCTTTGAATTATTTTGTATCGAATTCATATTTCGCGAATACGTTTTCGATCCTAGATCCGTATCTTAAATTACCGAGAGGTTGCGGATACAAGTAGATCGCTCAAAGATAGAAGGAGCCGCATGCACTCCTCGAGAGAGGATGACATGGATCTTCCGGATTGGAGTCAAATCCAATAGTGGGGTTTACCGCGTAAAGCAAGCTTAGGGGTTTCGACTGGCCGAGAGGTCTTAATCGATCAACCTAAGGTTAGTCAAAAGCATGAGCTCGAGAGAGACGCTTTCGTACTTTAGGAACCTCCACGGTCGAAGTAGGTAAATTAGAGTTTTCATTGTATAGAAGTTTATTTGAATTCAAAGGGAGTCTAGATCAAGTGCTTGTTTTTTAGTTTACCTTCCTCCTATAGTTAATTCAACCTCTTTTTTATACTTCGATAAAATAATATTAATTTGCGTGAGTAGGAGTACTCAACAGGCCCCGAGTCTAATATGACATTTCCTATACTATATTTTGATAGGTACACTTGTCTATTTGAGATTTTAGTTTGGATAATATTTTAAAACTATAGAAAATCTTCATCAAGTTTTTGGCGCCGTTGCCGGGGACTATTTTGTTGATACTTGGAAAACGCGAATTGTATTACTTTTATCCCTCTTTTTCTCTATCACCATTTCTCTTTTTAATTTTCTTTTTCAAATTCATTTGAATTAGCTAACGGTTGTTTTTTTTTCTTTTATAAAAAAAAATGTTATCACAATTGGCCGCTAAAATTGCCGAGCTTTCACACAAAG